>VIBQ01000010.1:1442466-1921274 GCA_006937295.1 Carpinus fangiana | reverse complement strand
CCCCCCCCCCCCCCCCCCCGACTCTACGGAGCTACCAGTGCAACGAGACGGGGCTCACTCGCACGTCTTGAGGGGGAACAAAGAGCACGACTCTGCGTCTGCGACATGCCAGCTGCCGCATGAACGTCTCTGCCGTCCACCATGGCTCTCCGCTTTCTGGTCTTTGCGGCCACTCTAGCGACTGCCAGCCATGCCTCCCCACTTGACGCCTCCTCGGACCAGACGCCGTTGCTATCGACTACCCCGCAACGCCCTGCGTCTGTCGACCGCAAGCTGAAGGGCAGGTTTCTGCACATTACTGGTATGTGTGCCCCCGACCATCCGGGTCCTCACCATAACGCAAATTGCTGACAGACCCCGTAGATATCCATCCCGACCCCTTCTACGAGGTCTACTCCAGCACAGGCGAAGACTCTGCATGCCATCGCTCAAAGGGCCCCGCCGGTGCCTACGGTGCCGAAACGTCGGACTGCGACAGTCCCTACACCCTCGTCAATGCCACCTTTCAGTGGATCTCCGACAACCTGCGCGATGAGATCGACTTTGTCGTCTGGACCGGCGACAGCGCTCGGCATGACAATGACGAGAAGTTCCCCCGCTCCTACAAGCAGGTCCTCGACCAGAACCAGATGCTCGTCGACAAGATGTACGAGGTCTTTGGCAAGTCTGGCGGCAACCACGTCAACGACTACATAGTCCCCATCATCCCCACCTTTGGCAACAACGACATCCTGCCGCACAACATCTTCACGCCCGGCCCCAACAGGTGGACGGCCGAGTACGCTCGCGTCTGGCACTCCTTCATCCCCGAGGAGCAGCGCCACCAGTTCGACCGCGGCGGCTGGTTCTACGTCGAGGCCATCCCCAACAGACTCGCCGTCTTCAGCCTCAACACCATGTACTTTTTCGACTCCAACGCCGCCGTCGACGGCTGCGGCGCCTCTCAGCCGGGCGGCGAACAATTTCAGTGGCTGCGCATCCAGCTGCAACTCCTGCGCATGCGTGGCATGAAGGCCATTCTGACCGGCCACGTCCCTCCAGCCCGCAGCTCTGACGAGGGCGGCAAGACGAGTTGGGATGAGTCCTGTTGGCAGAAGTATGCTCTGTGGCTCCGCCAGTACCGAGACGTTGTTGTCGGCTCCATCTACGGCCACATGAACATCGAGCATTTTATCCTCCAGGACTTTGCCGACATCAAGTGGAAGATTGCTGCAGACGGGCTTGATGCCGATTCTTCCGGACTGGAGCTCGAATTGGCCGTGCTGCAGTCTGCGTGGCAAAGCGATGACGAAAAGAGCACCTCACGGGCGCATAGGGTGAGTGACGACGTGTCCATTGCGGGCACAGAGGATTATCTCAACGCACTGCGTGAACAGTGGCGTCAGCTGCCCGACGTAGCCTTTGCGTTTTCTAGCTCATCGAAAAACAGCAAGGGCCCAAGCAAGAAGCTAAAGGACAAGATTGGCGGTGAGTGGGCAGAGCGATTTGCCCTTTCCCACATCTCTGCCAGTGTTGTGCCCAACTATTTTCCTACATTGCGTGTGATTGAATACAACATCACCGGCCTGGAGGATTCTAGTTCTCCGTCATGGAACGCCGCGCAGTCTGCCCGGCCCGCGACTTATGAGGACGAGTTGCCCCAAGAGTCTGACTATGACTCCGAGTCAGACGATGAAGATGACGTCGACGATGGCGTTGACGCCTTGAAACACAAGAAGCACAAGAAGAAAAAGAAGAAGCATCGCAAGAAGAAAAAGCCCAAGAAGCCAGACTTTACCGTGCCAGATGGTCCATCAGGTAGCGCACCTCCAGGGCCTGCCTACTCTCCACAGACCTTGTCCTGGACTGGCTACACGCAATACTATGCCAATCTCACCCACATAAACAACGACTTCACCGAGACCGATGGCCCCGAAGCTGAACCGCGAGAAGCGCAGCGCCTCCACGACGAAGATGGCCTCTACCAGCCGTCCACACCAACCAACACCACAGCCGCCATTGAGGCAGAGGACCACTTCGTCGACGCCCAGCGCTGGCGCTCAGGCAAGCACCACGCCAAACACCCGAAGCGCCCCTCGCCACACCCGCGCCCCTTCGCCTATGAAGTCGAGTACGCGACATCCGACGCCGACGACGTCTTTGAGCTCGGCCCCGGCGCCGGCGGCCTCGTCGTGCGCAACCACGTCGCCCTCGCCAGCCGCATCGGCCAGTACCGCCCCAAGCAGGCCGCCGCCGACGCCCCCTTCCCGCAGGCCTTTGTGCGCTCCGTCTGCCGCAACCTCTTCCCGCCCGACTACGCGCGGGGGCCGTGCGCCGCGGCCGAGGCGCAGCAGCAGTGGGACTGCCTCAACGCGCTGGGAGTCGCCTGGACCGACGACGCCGGGTGGGTCGTCGTCGACGTGCACGGCCGCGAGGTTGACGCCGACAGGCACAAGAAGCACGGCAAGAAGAAGCACAAGCACAAGAAGAAGAAGAAGAAGAAGCATCACGGCGGCGGCGGCGGCAAGAAGCGCCGTATCGTCAATCGCACGTGGTATGCGTTTGTCGACCGTGCGACTGTCGCGACGCTCGAGCCCGACGAGCTGCATGATAGCTTTGGGGACGCCGTGGCGCGCTTCGTGCCGCTGTATCGCCCGCTGCCGGGGGTGCGGCCGCGGCTGCCGGATCAGTCGTGGTGGGTGGAGGGGGTGGAGCTTGCGGGCAGGGTGGTGCGGGTGCAGTGGGAGGTTGTGCGGCGGCGGTGGCTTGGGCGGAGGTAAGACGGTGTAGACTGGTTTGAGGGAGCATGCTTTGGGGATGACGGTGCTGGCTTTGGTTGCTCGTGCTACTACTGCTGCTACTGCTGCTGGTGCTGCTGCGCCCAGCTGTAAAAGACAAATATTAAGGCCATGTGGGTTTGGCTGGATACCATCTACATTGGCGTTTTGGGGGGATTGATTTCTGGCAAACGTGCATCTTATCATTCATGTCGAGCTTCAGGTCGACTTATGCATATACTATATTACGGAAATACACGAAGATTGTTGAACTGGTCAAAGGCGAACATCACACTGGGCAAGAGCAGAGACATGTGAAAACGTGAGTCTTGTGATTATTCGTTCCGTCTGTCTAGTCTTTCGTCGCATGTCTGGTCCTTTGCGAACCATATTTTCGTATCTGACACCAAAAAGGAGTCATTCTCAGTCTCAAATAAACGCTACTTCTCATAGGGTGTAGAGAGCTCTATCGCGAACCCGCACAGCGAATGTCGGAAACATAACAACAAGAGTTCTTGTTCAGAAGACGAGTAAAAGATTCGTCCAAAAAGCAAGAGAAAACGCCGCGTACACCAAGGCCGTCTAGGAGCGAGCGCAGTAGCAAACACATAAACACTCCAATCCTTCCGACGTCAAAATGCGTCTAGGAAGCAGGCGCAGCGAGCTTGGAAGGCGGCACACCAAGGCCGTTGCGGTTGCGGAAGAAAAGCACGCCGTCCTCGCTGCCCTCAGGGCGCTCAACCCACTGGCACATGCGGCCGGTACGCCAGAAGGCGGAGAGGAAGCCCAGGGCGCCGCCGCGGGTGTCGGCGCGGTAGTGTGAGCCCATGACGGGCTTGATGGCAGCGGTGGCCTCCTCGGCGTGGTAGAAGGGGATGGTGGAGATGTAGTGGTGCAGGACGTGCGTCTCGATGATGTCGTGGAAGAGGTACGGGCCAATGGGCCAGAAGTTACGGTCGATGGTGGCAGCGGCGCCGCGGGTGAAGGTCCATGCGCCGGCTTCGTAGTGGGGGAGGGAGGGGTCGGTGTGCTGGAGGAAAGTGATGTAGACTATTTGTTATTGATTAGCACATGCGAAAAGAGCCAGAAAAAGTCAAAATGAAAGGACTTACCTAGCCAGTGGTTGACCCACAGGTAGGGCACAATGTACCAGGTGAAAAGGTTAGCGAAGCCGTAGTTCTTGCCGACAAAGTAGAGGGCAAGGCCAGTAAGAGCGATGCCAAGGTCGCTGAGCAGAATGAGGTGCTCGTCCTTCTTCTCGTACAGAGGGCTGGAGGGCAGGAAGTGGTTGACGGCGCCAGACCAGCCGTTGACTTTGCCCTTGCCCTTGCCCTCGGTCTGGCGCTCGTGGAAGTTGTGGCCGGTGGTGTTGGTGATGAGGTACAGAAGCCAGCCGGCAAGCTGCTGGCCAAACAGGTGCAGAGCGGTGGCAATGGGAGTCTCCTCAGTGGCCTCGTGCAGCTCGTGCAGGAGCTGGCCGGTCTTGCTGGCGTACTCCTCGCGAGTAGAAGGCACAAACACCATGTCGCGCTCCATGTGGCCAGTGGCCTTGTGGTGCTTGCCGTGGGAAATCTTCCATGAGAAATAGGGAACGAGGAGGGCGGAGTGCAGGACCCAGCCGACGGTGTCGTTGAGAGTCTTGGAGGGCGAGAAGGACTGGTGGCCGCACTCGTGGGCCAAGACCCAGACGCCAGTGCCAACCAGACCCTGCACAAAGGTGTAGAAGGCCCAAGCTGCGTAGTAGAGGGGCTTGGAGGGAATATTGTCGTGGGTAGCGTAGGTGTTGAAAAGATAGAAGGTGGTCGCCAGGAAGACCAGATCGCGGGCGACGTAGTAGAGGCCGGTCACGGCAGAGCGCTCGAAGCAGTGCTTGGGAATGGCATCGTGAATGTCCTTGATGGTGTAGTCTGGGATGGTGAACTCGTTGCCATAGGTGTCGAGCAGCTTGCCCGACTTGCGGACCTTCTGGTTGATGTCGGCGTCGGAGGCGAGCGACGACAGGGAGGTGTTGGAGGGAGAAGACTTGGGCGAGTCAAAGGGACTGTTGGTAGCGCTGGCGACGGTGGAGGAGTTCGTGGTGTCTGTGGCCACGCGGTGAACAGCCTGGCGAGTGGGGCGGGCCGTGGTGGTGGCGGCCATTGTGGAGGATGGCTTGAAGGGGCAACACTCAAGGAGGGGAGGAAAGAGCAATTGACAACCTCACGGGTGGGGAGAAGCAAAGCAACAGAGAGGAGGAGGTGAAGGGGAAAGCAAAGGAAGGTAGTCGATCTACAATATTTAACGCAAGCCCCCCCTAATGGTGCTTTTGCCGCGGCGGATGAGCATGGACACACTTTTGGAGGGTACGCGGGGAATTGGGCGGTGGCTCTTCTCAAATTTTGTTGAAAGGGTCTAGCTTGCCAGATCTACACACCGCGCCATCGCCGCCGTCGCGCGGGCGGGCGGCCAATGCCAGCCAGGACTGGCCTCTCTGCTGCATGGCGGGGCCGAGAAGCAAGCACGGGCTGGCGAGCGGGCGGCAGCATGCAGAGTCTCAGCTGGCGCAACTGGCAAGCAGCGCCGACGCAGCTGTGGAGGCGTGCTGCTGCTATAGGGAGCTGCATGCACGCAACAGACAACAGAGCTGGCGGGAGGAAGACCCTGGTTGGCGGGTCCCTGAACTACCGCTGGCGCCCGTCCCAGTTGGGCCTGTTCTAGCCACAGGGCCTCACCTCTACTTCCACAGCCTTGCGACCAGCAGCCCTGCACCGTCGCTCCATTGTTGCGTGACTTTGTCTTAGATTCCAGCATTAAGTCCCTCTTGGAAATCAGCTGCCCCTCGCGTACCACCGGCCGACCAGTCTCAGAGCCAGCAGTTCCCCCCCGCCCGCCTCAGATCTGCCCGATCTCGCCCGAGTGGGCTGCGGCAATGTCCAGGCGATGCCAAGACCCGGGGCTATTCCCATGGCCAAAATGCTTTTTAACTCCCGGCCCACTTTGCTGCAAGCGGGAACGGAGGTCAAATGGCACACGCCACGTTCCCGCGCCGCACTGCTCCAGTGGCCAGCTCCCGCACTGTCTGAGTCGGTGGCAAGAACCAATAGGGCTCCTCGCGAGTAATCCCTACGGTTGAGGTGAGGTGTCCCGGCCGCGCGAGGGTGCTTATGAGTCCTCAGCCTCCAACGGCTAGCATTGACGTCGTCCATTTCTGAGGGGGCGTTGGAGGATCGAATCGCACATGCCAATATTGGATAGAGCATGAATCGCCTACCGTCATCAATTCATTCCTCACTCAAGTCTTGGTTGTTGTGAAGAAGTTCAATCCATAATTCCTGATATGCACGTTGACCATATTGGATAACTGCTAGGGAGCTGTTTAATTTCGTCTCTTTGCATAGATTGTTGACACCTTGCTTGCTAAAGTGAAGGTAAACAAGATGTCCATCATATTGTTTGAGGCACAAAGATTTGTGCTGGTACGGTGGCTGACAGAAGCCTTTTGAGAGGGTTCACAAGTGGTTTGGGAAAATGCACTGGGCTAGACATCTGCCTCAAGTTGAACTTTCTCTATTTCCTGGAAAAATCCGCAGGGGGGGTTTTTCATTTAAAAAAATCTTCCAAAGTGAACATTCCTTCTCTTGGGCCATAATGGAGTTAGTTTCAATGGTTTTGAATGTTTTCAACCAAATAGGGTATCAAGGAGGATGCGTATCCTATTGGCCTGGGCGAGTGGTTTCCTCCACGTCGACCCAATCACAGAAATCCTAGGTAAAGGATGCGCTAGGTCTCGAGAAACTCATGGGGATTTGAAACATGGAACCCAAGATCCACGATGCAACCAAAGTCGAGAAATAGCAAGCAAAAGCGCCGGCGAGATATCGGAGTGTGGAGATGGCCTGAGACCCCCCCCGGCCTCGGCAGCGGGTTGACACCCTCAACAACGCCTAGTCCGCCGCAGGGCAGCTCACTCTGTGCTCCCAGCCAGGCCAACACGCAACGCACCCGTTTGTGTGCATATCCAACGCCAGAATTACCCGAGCTTCCACAAGTCACCCATAATCTTGGGCAACACTTCGGCTTTTTGCCAACTCACCTTCCCTCGTCGACCATCACCACCGGCCTCCTCACCGCCCCATCTGGCTCGTTGTCGCGCCGAGCCTAACCGACCACTTTTAGTCGCATCTCATCTAATCTTCGCCCTCACCTCAGCCCGGTCCCCGTCGCTTCCTCCACACTCCCTACCTCCAGCGAAGACGCATCCGCATTCCCTTGGTCAGGGCCCTCTACAGCTTCACTCCTCCTCAAAATGTCCGCCGCCGCAGCCCCCCAGGGCTCCCAGCCCCTTGAGAAGAAGCCCGTCAAGTTCAGCAACTTGCTGCTTGGCTCCGGCCTGAATATGTTCGAGGTGTCCACGCTCGGTCAGGTGCGTCTTGTCTTCTGCTGCTCGTCGTATTGTGCAGGCCAGATGATGCTAACATTGCTTTGTTCTAAAGCCCCTTGAGGTCACAAAAACCACCATGGCTGCCAACCGCAAGGACGGTATGGCCGGCGCCATTTCCCGCATCTGGAGTCGTGGCGGTGTCTTTGGCTGTACGTCCCATTCCCCAATATCGTTCTCATCTGCACCTTGCTAAAACCCGATCGCCACAGTCTACCAAGGTCTCATCCCCTGGGCCTGGATCGAAGCCTCCACCAAAGGCGCCGTGCTGCTCTTCGTCGCCTCCGAGGCCGAGTACCACGCACGCGCCCTCGGCGCCACCCCCTTCGTCGGCGGCATCACAGGTGGCATGGTCGGCGGCCTGGCGCAGGCCTACGCGACCATGGGCTTCTGCACCTGCATGAAGACCGTCGAGATCACAAAGCACAAGGTCGCCGCCGCCGGCATGAAGCCCCCAGGCACCATCGAGTCCTTCATGGCCATTTACCGCGCCGAGGGCATCCGCGGCATCAACAAGGGCGTCAACGCTGTTGCCGTGCGCCAGGTCACCAACTGGGGCTCGCGTTTCGGGCTGAGCAGAGTCGCCGAGAACTCCATCAAGAGCTTCACCGGCAAGGGCGAGAACGATAAGCTGAGTGTCGCGGAGAAGATCCTGGCCAGTGGTCTTGGTGGTGGTCTGAGTGCGTGGAACCAGGTATGTTTCCCTATGTTTGTCACTCCCTTGTTCCCTGGCTGACTTTCTGCAAAGCCTATCGAGGTTATTCGCGTCGAGATGCAGTCCAAGACCGAGGACCCCAACCGCCCCAAGAAGCTCGGCGTCGCCAGCGCTGCAAAGTACATCTACTCCAACAACGGTCTCAAGGGTCTGTACCGCGGTGTCACGCCCCGCATTGCGCTGGGCGTCTGGCAGACCGTGTGCATGGTCGCCCTAGGCGACGTCGCCAAGGACTGGATCGAGAAGGCTACCGGCGAGACAGTCACCGCAAAGCACTGAGCGTCATGTTTTGAGCTGTCGAAAGAGAGATTCGACCAGAAAGCGGGACTGGTACAGGTAACGGCGAGCGCTGAGTTTCATTGTTATCATCTTTAAAACGTTCTTGCGCCGTGAGCGTCACGGCAGGAGGTGAGCATGCGAAGCATCCACCTTGAAAAGAACATACATGTATTGCTTAAACCGGTAGAACAGGTGCGGTATCCCTTCCAAAAAAAAAGTCATCAGCTGGCGTCTGTGATCTTGAATCTCGGTGCGTGTTGGGTCAGTCTGGCCTCCTTGGAGGACTCAGCAAGCTCATCTAGTATTTTTAACACAATGACCCTCATCCCTTTCCCTCATGACCTCCTTTCATCATCCACCCTATCCTCCTCCCCATCCTCAACGGCAACCTCCCACTCCTCCTCATCCCCAGGAACCTGCACCGCATGATCGATCGCCACCGGCAACCCACGATGCCGCCCGCGCAGCATCACCCCAACCAGCACCAACTTGCTCAGCGCATGCCAGCTGCCGCAGAAGCTGTACGCATCGTCCGGCACGCCCACCGAGATCCCCACGCACCCATACCCCGACACGATCTCGAAGATGACGTTGAGCACCGAGAACGCCACCGGGTCGCGCTCGAACTGCGCGCCCTCGATCACGCACACCGCAAACACCGCCAGCGCAATCACCCACGCGTCGTGCGCCAGCTGCGCCCGCAGCTGGTGCCGCACGAAGGCGCTGTTGTGCTCGCGCGCCTCGCCGCGCGTCGAGAGCGACATGCGCCGCCGCAGGCGCGACAACGTGCCGCGGCGCGACGGGTCCGCGGGCAGGTCGTCGGCGTAGATGCCGAGGCTGCGCTCCTCGTAGACGTTGGAGTGGCGCATGGTGATGGTGACGGGGTAGGCGGAGATGTACATCATGATGACGTACAGGACCTGCAGCGAGACGCGGGTCGAGGTGATGGGGACGACGTAGAAGCCGCCGGAGCGCACGGCCAGGGCCTGGAAGAGGCCGGCGAGGACCTCGGTGCCGTTGGGCAGGGAGGTGATTTTGTCGTTGCCGATGTTGAGCAGCTCGAAGGCGGCCCAGTCGATGCTGTTGAGGACGACCACCGCTCCGGCTAGCCACCATGTGTGACGCGCGGGGAAGAGGTTCGTGTAGCAGCGGCGGGGGTGGTCGAGTAGGAAGCGTAGGTTGGCTCGTTCGTCGGCCCAGGCGTCGTCGTTGGCTGGGAGGAGCTTCCACATGGTCCATATGATCAGGCGTAGAAAGCAAGGGTACGCGGTGTTGCCGGCTAAGATTAAGAATCCCATGGTGCAGAGCATGTAGACAGAGTCTTGAAAAGCGACCATGTTGGCGTCTAGCAGGCTCATGCCCGAGTTGTTGAAGGCAGAGATGCCATTGAAGGCGCCGACCCACCACGGATTCATCCCGTTTGCTCGCGCCGTATCGGGCCTGTGGTATGCAACCCAGGCAGCCAGACCGATGCTTCCCAGGAGCTGCATCAAGATGAAATATACCGGCACAATGACAGACAGGAACTTGACGGCCGAGTATTCTCGCCCACCCAGTTCACGCCGTTCTCCTGCTGAAAGGCCATGGACTTGCGAGTTGCGCATAAAGTAGCCAGCTTTGGATGGAAACCAGGCACTTGTCCTTTCAGCATTCAGAGGGATGGAGTTGGTCTCGGCGTACGGCGAGGACCGGCGTTTGGCCGATGAGCGCGGTCGAAGGTTAGATGTTGCTATTGCTCCTATGCCCGTAAACGAAAAGACTGAATGTTGCTTGGTCCGGTGACTCTGCTGAACTCTTCGACTACTGCTGCTGGAAGGTCTTGCATGATGTAAAGACGACACACCCGACTCGAGATTACTGTCTATCAGATCCTTCAAGTAGGGCCGACCTCCATCGCTATCCTTTGACCAGCCAAAACTGACGCGCCGAAGATCCAGTCCCGCTAGATCCTGGTTGACGTGTGTCCTTGGACTAGCCGCCTGCTTGTCACCAGCGGCATCAGAACCTGAAGCATCGTCCAAAGGAGAAGAAGTTCCTGAAAGATCCTTGGTAGAAAGAGGCAGCATCGTGAGCTTTTGCCCTGAAACGAGGCTCCCGGTTCTGCTCGAATTTTGCTGGCGTCTCGATCTGGCGGTCTGCTGTCTTCTCTTAATCACATCTGCAAAATTGTGCTGAAAAGCCTGAAGTCGGGCAAAGACGACAAACGCAGAGACCCATATTGCGGAGCCAATGATGATGAGACCCATGAGCATGAACTGCTGCCATGTGTTAAGTCTCGAGAGGTTCACTGTATTTAGGCCTGCTTCAGTCATGGCGCTAGAGCAGAGGAATAACGCGTCGATGAAGCTGACCGGGGCGGAAGTGGACGAGCCCCAGAAGATGACAGCCGAGAGCAGACATGTAAAGATAAAATACGCATAGTGAACCGTGATGAAGTTCCGCTCTGGCAGGAACCTAAGAAGGAGCCTTATGATTTTTCGAATAGGCGTGAGGAGAGCTTGCGTCCGAAGCCATTCAGCAGCGGCTGACCTTGGCCGTCGAGGGCAGCTGTCCATTGATTTTTGGCTGTCCCCCGATGGTCGTCGCTCCCTAGCTGCCATCGAGTGGTAGGAGCCACTACGCTACCATCGACCCTCGGACCGTCGAAGGTGAAGAAATTTGGTAGCCACCGAGCGCCATTTCATCACTAATTATTGGCGGTGATGGAGCACTTAGACCCCTAAATTAGCCGCTAGATAGTTGTCCACAAGGGGTAAAACCAACCAGATATTTGCTGAGGTTCCGTCCCAGGGAGGGTCATAGTTGACTTTGTTGCACGTGAATATGAGCTGGAGGCTGTAATATTCACTCGCGAGCTCTGCCGCTGACCGCTGATGGTAGCCACGCGGCAATTGCAACTTGGAGTTGCTTACCAATGATCTTTGATGGCCTCCAATCTCAATATTTGTGCCCATCCGCCGGCAAGGAGCGGGTGAAGCTCGAAGCCTATCTAAGCTCTACCTTGCAATTAAGTTATCCTACGATCTGATATGGCGACAAGTGCGACTTCTTTGTCATGATTGCACAACTTGGACGCTATGTCGATCACAAGAGCGAGCGGATGCCTACGCGCATTAGAGAGATTAACATTTGTCGCTTCGGATGAGACGGAGAACAAGGATAAGTATTTTTTGCATTTCTAGTGCAGTCTCTACGTATGAGGTTCTTTGAGGCGTCCAACTTGTTGTATGGCCATCGCGAAAGTCAACTCCTAGCCTGTCCAACTGTAAAGGAGTTCAACATTATATCATTACGTCTAGGCGGTGGGTGGTGGTTGTAGCCTGAGATTCTGTCTCAGCAGCTCCTCTGTCAATTTGTGCCCGTTCTTGACCGCAAAATAAAGCGGCGTTTTGCCTGCATTATTCTTAGAGCAAACGTCGATGTCGCCATGCTGAAGTAGTAGCTTTACTACCCCCTCGTGCCCTCCCAATGCAGAATAGTGTAGCGGCGTCCAACCACCCTTTTCTCTAGAGTTAACATCGACGTCGCTACGCTGAAGTAGTAGCTGTACTACCCCCTCGTGCCCTCCCAATGCAGAAGAGTGTAGCGGCGTCCAACCATCCTTTTCTCTAGAGTTAACATCGACATCGCTACGCTGAAGTAGTAGCTTTACTACCCCCTCGTGCCCTCCTAATGCAGAAGAGTGTAGCGGCGTCCAGCCTTCTTCATCTCTAGAGTTAACGTCGACGTCGCCACGCTTAAGCAGCAGCTTAACTACCCCCTTGTGCCCTTTATCTATAGAATGGTGTAGCGGCGTCCAACCATCCTTTTCTCTAGAGTTAACATCGACGTCGCTACGCTGAAGTAGTAGCTTTACTACCCCCTCGTGCCCTTCAAATGCAGAAGAGTGTAGCGGCGTCCAGCCATGTTCATCTCTTGAGTTAACGTCGACGTCGCTACGCTTAAGCAGCAACTCGACTGCTGCATCGTGCCCTGCACGTGCGGCAGCCCACAGTGTCTTTCGTATCACAATTCTCTTTAAGTTTGACTGGACTGTTTTCTGGAGCAACGTATCAAGTATCGCTACGTGTCCATTTTCTGCAGCCTCCACGATAAGGTTCGAAACCACCTGCCTATCAGCAAGCACAGTTTCATCTCTTGTAATTATAAGATTCACCATTTCTCCATACCCTAAGTCCGCAGCTATCTTCAGTGCAGCTTCATGGGATTTCGATACCAAAGAAGGACGGACGCGTCTTACTGACAAGAGTTTCTCGGCCACTTTCAGGTGATTTTTCCCTGCGCAATAGTAGAGCGCCGTCTGTCCATGTTTGTCGGCGGAGTTTGAGTCGCATACTTTCAACAAAAGCGACACAACATCCTCAAAGCCAAGACGTGATGCTAGGTGTAGTGCCGGGATACCTTCCTGGGCCGATGGGATGTTGCAGAATTTCTGGATATCGTGTCTTGCAGTTTCCCCAAATAGAACTTTGAGAAGTGGCACATGCCCCTCAGCCGATGCCCAGATGAGTAGTCCATGCATGTGTGAACTGTGCGATTGACCGCTCGAAACCCACGGCTGAATTTTCCACGAATTACTTGGTTGTGTTGCTAGCAATCTGAATCGAGCCCAAGTATCTGACGCTTGGGATATTGATTTTGTATGTGTTGTCCAATTCTCTCGTGCATAATTTAGGAATTTGTACTTGGTCTCCTCAACTGATCTGGTTTGTGGTCCTGGAGCATTGATATAGATTCTACTTGGACTCGAAATAGATTCCCGTTGGAAAAACCTGGAAATCTTGCTCGTAAAGTCTGGCAACGGGAGTCCGGACAAGACTTTCATTGGAGGAGGTGCAGGAAACCTAGCTGTCTTCGAAGATTGCTCCTGCAGTTCTAACCGGAAGTTGGAAAAGCTCAAGTAGTTTACGCATTCCTCCCCACACTTCACCTCCGCATCTACCTGGTCGATGTGAAACTCCATAAACGCCAACGAGTCAGCTCCAGAGAGGTACTGCTTCACCGAAGGATGCGTCAGTCGAATAGTGTAATCGCTCTGATCAACCATTACCAGATTTGCGCAACAGCTAATGATCAAATCTGGAGATATTATCTTCTGTGAGTCCCACTCAGTATCGCTAAGGGAAAACGAAACAGCTTCTTGTAGCTCCGGAACTCGCAGAGGCCGATACGCATAAGCAAGCCATCTAAGGGTCTTGATTGCGATGTCATGTGTAGCTGCTGGTATACGCGCTACACAGCGTCCATAGGTCGCGGTAAGGTCGCTTGGAAGAGAGGCGAGAGCTGAGAGGATATCTTCATCGCAGAAACAATCAAGCCATAAGGCTTCGATCTGAAGCTTAACCCACAGAAACCTTTCAAAATTAGTAGAGCCACCGTAGTATAACTATACCAGCTGATCACTCACATGCCACGAGCTTCTTCTGACAGTCTGTGTTTGACTTGTTCCAGAACGTCGAGATTTTCCGTGAGTATTCTTTGTTGCATTCTCCGATAGACTTGTGTCTTGATGTAAAGTCTTATATCTTCTTGAGTCTCCAAAGAAGACACGTGGATTCGAAACGCAAAACTTGGTCGGATGTTCATACCTATTTCGTCTCTGCAAGCAATGAAGATTTTTTGCTCTACTACAGTCTGGGAAAGGTCATGAAAGGTAGACAAAGTTGTAGATGCTCCTTCAAGATCCATTTCATCTAGACCATCAACGACATAGATTGCTCGTGGAACAACTTCATATAAGATGGAAAAGATATGAATCATATCTTCCTGATCAGGCTCAGGGCCAGCAGGATTGAAAAAGTACTGGACCTTGTCTTTTACTTTCTCGGGACATTCCTGTTCAATAGACATCATGAAGTCCAGAAGCTGTTGCACGATAGTTCGAAATAGGTACGTTGCTTGAAGGGTCTTTGGTTCGGCTGTTTCGCAGTAAAAGTATATCAGAGGGCGTTCATGTTCCGTCGATAACTCTGTCAGGTAATCTATCAATCGGGTACTGCCATCCTCACCATGAGTAAGACACATTAATTTACTGATGCTAGCATACTTACCAGACCATGGTCTTCCCGGAGCCAACTAAATCGAATGATGTCAATTACACGTATTTTCAAATTTGAGTTCGAAACAACATACTTCCTCCAGAGCACCATATTGAAGGGCTTGAAGGTGTTTCAAGCCACTTCTTGAGGTGTGGGTGTTTCAAAATCCAGTCTGTCGTATGCTGAAGGCGGCCCTTTCTTAACCTACAGTGGGCCTTCTCTTTGTCATAATCCGAAATCCTTGTCAGGAGCTTCTTCCAAGCTGCTGGATCTTAAAATTTTGTCAGCAAATGTTTGAAAGGTTGGATTCTGCATGGTCGGTAACCTTTGGAAAGCTGTAAATCCCATGCACCCCGCCGGACAACAACGTTGCTCTCGGCCTGCGGCTCATAAAGGGTCATGGCACCTGTCTAGCAGTCAGCATCCACCACAAACAATCGAGTTAGTTTGCAAAGGCTCAAAAGACCATGCGCATGAAAAGTCAGAAATCATGTAGCAATGATGACGTTGGACAACTCACTGTGCTCTTCGATTCTCTTGGTAAGGTGTTCTGTTTCGGTGACTTGATACGCGGGAATGATCTCCAGGAGCTCCCTCATGTAGGCTGCAGCTGCAACAGCTGCATAAGCTTGCCACCTCTTATGCTTGTGCGAGTCGGCGTAGTCGCAAATCCCCCTAACGATCAAACAAGGAAAATTGCTCATGAGCCCTGCAGCTTCCATCTCGAAGCATAAGACGTTCCACTTTTTACCCCACTCATCGCGGGTACGTCCGTGTCTCATGACCTGATTACCGGATGCAATAAGCCCGTAGTGTATCATTGGAGCTCTATGCGGGCGGAGATCTCGAGCTAAGATCCGTGAGCTGTCACAAAGTCCACAGGTAGGTTCATCGTCCGGGTGATCGTAGTCCGCTTCGTATAGCTTGTCATCTTCCACCTCGGGACGACGATATAACATGGGATACTTTGTGGCGGATTCAGCCATGAACAACTCCAGCTTGTGTCCATTCAGAATATGATCCGCTCGCAGCTTTGCCACGGCGTTCAATAGAACGGGTGGTGGCTGGTTAAGCTGGCCGGTAAGCTGAAACTTGGCTTCTTGCATAGTTTTGCCGGAATCATACTGGAAAACTCCCCCAAAAGTGCCGGTAGGTTGGCTGACAACGACATCCCCGAGCCGTATATCGTGCTGCTTGCTGGGTACACCTCCACCGATCCCAACCATGATTCCAATCCTGATGGACGGAAAACTGAATTGCAGCTGAGTTGCAACGACAGCTGCTGAGACCAGTCCAGGGATACCTGCCTGGAGGCAAGCAATAATGACATTGTGTTTTCCAATCTTACCCAAAGAGTAGATGTTGTTGTCAGATGGCAGTTGCGGCAGGTCATCGTGGACCTCGCAGAGCATAGCGCGCGCAGCCGCCAGCTCGACAGGTAAAGCACATATTAGCGCGATGGTATAGTCGTGCCGTTCCATTGCTTGGAATTGCGTATCAGGACTGGCATAGATACGACATCCCTACCGCTGGCTCATTGTCAATCCACCATCTCAGTGGAGCGCGGACAGGTGTAAAGGTAGTGTCAGGCCTCAGTCGTGGTGATTCTAGAGGAGCGGTAATTTGAGGGGAAAAGATCGAAGGATGCATAGATCAAGTCTTATTGATGGACACGTGCAAGGCTGGAGTACTGCGGGGTGTGCCCACTCTTCCCAAAGGTTGCCTCGTTTGCCTTACAATCCGGAAACGGATTAGCTTAGTAACTTAGTACCTTGAAACCAATGCCATTGGCAACATATTGCATCACATCCAGACGTTTGGCCGACCAGTCTAAATTATCGACATATTTCTTTTGCGAATCGTGATAGAGTTACAAACATCCTAGCCATACTGCAATGTGGCACACAGCTCTGATCCGTGTTTGGGTGAGGAGCCTCCACCATGCTTTCAAATATACATTCGTCCTAGCCCAAATGGATTTGTTCTTCTATAGTGCCGAAACAGCAACGGCGATCGCTTGATCATCACTGTGGCTAATTGACACGCTCACTGATTTGATACCAGCTTTTTTGGCCGCCGCAGCCGCATCGCCGTGCAACTAAACAATCTGTTAGCACATTTGGAATCTTTGTCAAGTGGGTAGAGACCACTTACTTGCACGGTCGGGCCACCGGTCTTTGCATCGTTGATGATTTCAATTTCCTTCAGCGCAGCACCTGCGCCCTTACCCTCCACTCCCAGCGACTTGAACACTGCCTCCTTGGCGCTCCACCTCCCGGCAAAAGACGCCTTTGAGCTGGGAGCCTTGCGGCAGTATGCCACTTCTCGTGACGTGAAGTTGCGCTCGATGAATGTCTCATTATCGATCGGTATGGCCTCGATGCTCTCCACGTCCACACCAATCTTCGAATGGGCCGACGCACCAGCTTTGGCCAGCGACTCGACCATCTGCTTCGTGTCCTCGGCCTTGGCAGTCTTCCGTACGTGAATCGCAGGATACTGCAACTTTGCCGTCTTCTTGTCTGCAGACACACGCGCATCGGGGTTCAGGAAGATCTTGCCCATCTCCTCCTCTTCGTAAGGCGCCTTACTCTTAGCGCGGAACATGGTGTTATTGATGAGCGAGTCATGGTAGTAGCGGTAGGCCTTCTTCTGGCGGCTATCGACCTTCTGTTTGTACGCCTGGAATTCATCTTTGTCGAGCGTGGCGAACAAGTATTTGGGATGGATGCCAATGGCTTGTGCACCTTTCTGTCCGAAGCCGAACGAAGTGACGGAAAAGGCCTTGATACCGTCGGTCTGGATGCTCCGACTTGGGTAGACAATGTAGTCGAACTTCTCCATGACTTTGTCAACGTTGTCTGCGTTACGGTTGCCCGGCACGAGGCCGCTGTCAAGCACCTGAAGACAGCCGTTGAACATCCAGGCGCCTGCGGCACCCTTGGGATGACCGGTGAGGTACTTTTGAAAGATTCCCATGAGAGCATTGCCCTTCTTACGACCAAGGTGCTTCATCTGCTGGCAGATTACATCCGACTCGTTCTTATCGTTGGCGACTGTCGACGTGCCGTGGAAAGAAGCGACATCGAGGTCGTCAATCGTGAGGCCCCATGTAGCCAATGCACCGCGTAAGGGCGCAATTCTAGGGTCTGACTTCCAGAAATTATTGCCTAGGCTGTAAAGGGCATCCTTTTCTTGTCGTCTGGCTTCACGTTCGATATGCTCCGCACGTTCCTGCAGATACTCGGCCTCGTTGAAATTGGTTCCAGATGCCTTCATTGCAGCAATCTCATCGCCAATGTACATTTGTTCTGACTCTTGCCAGCTCTTGATTGCCTTGCGCCGATGCTCCATCTGCCTCTTCCTGTATGAAATGTCCAGAAGGGGCGACGGGAATTTGCCAGGGTTTTCACGCGCAGTCGTCAAGACACCTTGGCCAGGAGCCGGGACGGAGCGCCCGATCTTGTCTGTGGCAGTGGCAGTGAATCCAAGAATGCCGTAGATCGGTACGCCCATATCGAGGGCAAGCCTTGCGTCCATGATGACCTGCATACCGCAACCTTGCGACTCCATGAAACCATTTCTGGTGGTAGTGGTTGGGCGAGACATTTCCTTGGGTGTACGGCCGTGGTTGAACTCACTCTCAGCGCTGCTCGTTGCCTTCATGTTGGCAAATTCGTACGAGCCTTCCTCTTGGAAGTCGTCAAAACCGCCAACAAAGCAGACCCTGGCTTTGCCTTCTACGATAGTATCGTATCCAATGTCAATGGACTCGACAGCCGTGGCGCAAGCACCAACGGGCGTCTTGATGGGACCGGTGGATGACATGAGAAGCATGTTGACCCAAGCGCTCATGGTGTTGATGAACGACTCTTGGAGAATGTCCTTTTGTACGGGCTTCTCCATGAAACGGTCCTTGTACATGCCCCTCAGCGCAGTAGTGCCACCAATTCCAGAGCCAATGCAGTTTCCGACCTGAGACAAGTGAACATACTTGTAGAACTCATAAGGATCGGTGATACCAGACGCAAGGAGAGCTTCCACTGTGCATACAAGGACATAAAGGGTGACTGGGTCGACCTGGCTGATAATATCATCCTCGATGCCGTACGTCTTGGCGTTCCAGCCTGTGGGAATCTGACCAGCGACCAGACGATCGAAGCGAAGAGCTTTGGGAATCATGAGGGTGGCACCCTTGCGGATACGTACAGAGTACTCTCCTGAATCAGGGATCTCAAAGACCTCAACGTTGTCGCCATGCTCATGCTTGAATTCATCTGCGGTTTCTTTGGAGCATTCAAAGGGATCCAAGTCTTCCTCGATCTGGATTTCCTGCAGCAAGTGTTTCTTCTGCGGGTCATAGCCTCCAAAAAGCTCCGGCTCGATCAAACGAATACCGGAATGGTCGAGAATATGCTTCTCGTATTTGCCTTTGACGTCCTTATCATCCACAGGCTCCTCAGTCTTTGAGTCGATCCAACCAGAATAACTTTGTCCCTTGAGTGGCCCATTGTGATTCTTGATCAGACCCATAATCCATGCCATCTCCACGCAGCCTTCAATTGAGAATTGTCCATAGGCTTCCATTTCCCATCGCGTACGGGAGTTACCCCATGGGCCAACCTCAGAAAAGCCAGTGACGACGACAACCTTCTCTAGGTCCACCATATCTTTGAGGTTGCCGTTCAGAGGCTTGACCTCCGTCTCCCAGTCAGGAAGGCGAGGAAAGTCGAACTTGATGTTGGCGCGGGGCTGGATCGGAACCTTCTTGTAAAGAGCCTCATTGTCTTCGCCGTGAACAATTTTGTTCTCTAGAGAGACTTCTTTGGTAACTGCCTTACGAATCTCGCTGGTTTCTGTGACCTCCTTCCGAAGGTTGGTCATGATGTCCTTGAGATCAGGAATGAATTGAAGACCACCGTTGAGATCAGCAAATACGGGCTCCATCTGGCAAAGATTCACGATGGTGGGAGACATCAACCCAAGCAGATTGAATGCCATCTCCTGTTGGGAAAAAGTTCGAACGCCATACTTCTCGACACCTTCGGCAACAAGATTGTTACCACCCATGAGGCCGGTGCCACGAGTCCAACCAATGACGGCGCCGCAAATAGTGAGGTAATTGCCCCAACTTTCAGAGTGCCAGCGGTTGAAAAGCGTTTCCAAAGCCAACTTGGACTCGGAATAGAGTCCGTCATTTCCAAAAGTGCCGTGGTTGGGGGACAAGGGCAACACAACCTGCGCAGGACGGGTCTCAAAACCGTGCTCAGCCTTCTGAGCCTTGACCGCACCAAGCATGCGCAGAAGGTTGGTCAGCATGATACGGTGAGCCAGCTCAGACTTGGAGTCGATATTGTCAATCTCCCTGCCATTCTCAGGAATAGCAGCAAAAGGTACGATGAAGTCCAGATCCCAGCCAAGTCCGTTCTTGGTGTCGTAGATATAGGAAACGAGCGCTTCGACATCCTGCTTGCTGCCTTGGTTGAAAGGCACTACGACAAGTTGAGAGCCCTTGGCGCCGAATCGCGCGTACATTGACTGGTAGTATTCGGTGACCTCCTTGGAGAAGCGGCTGGTAGTGACAATGACCTTGGCGCCACCGGAGATCAACCCCTGAAGAACCTCTGCGCCGATTGAGCCAGCGCCAGCGCCAGTCATCAGGACATTCTTGCCTTGGAAGGTGACACCTTCCCTGGCAGCCTCTTCTAGACCGTCAAGGTAAGTGCCGGTGAGTTTCTTGGAGTAATCCCATCCGTGCATTGTCTTGCGCTTGAGGTGCAGGAAAGGAACGGTCTCGACCTTGCCCGGCTTCTGCTGCGCGTTGCCACGTTGACCGTTACGGCCTGGGCGTTTAGCGTGGCCGTTCATCTTTGTGCCATTCTCATTGGGGATCATCTGGCCCTCGTTCATAGAGAGCGATCGAATGACGTTACCGTAGAGAGACTTGATCTGTAGCTGGGAAGTCTTGGAAAGCTTGTGTTGCTGGCGGATGAGCTTGTAGATGCGCTGAAGATCATTCTCGACCTTTGTACGGTTGCCGTACTCTGAGATCTTGCCGCCTTCGGCCATCTCCTTCACGTAATGCTCAAGTTTTCGAATGCTCTCGCGAGGAGCTTCTTTGTAATTCATGTTACCTCGAGCATCGACATTGAGCTGCGGACCAGTCGGCAAAGCAACATCCTTGTAGACAGGCGCAGTGTTGAGAGAGTCTTTGCAATTCTCAATTAGTTGCTCGCCAAGCTGCTTAGCCAGCTTGTAAGTCTCGCCGCGCTCCGTCGGACAATGGTCGATGTGATATTGCATGAAATCGAGCAGGAGCGGATTGGAGCGGTTCATGATGTAAATGCAGCGGCTGACAATCTCGCGGTCAACAACCTTGAGGCGACCAAAGATGATGTCGTAGTACATGCTCAGGGCATCTTGTCGAGCCCAATTCCACGACGAGTCGTACACTCTGGCTTTCAGTGGGCTGAAGGACGGCTCGATCCCGGCAGCATAGAAGTCACCATGCTCCGTGTTCCATAGATCTAGCTGGGCTTGGAGGACCTTGGAAGACTCTTGAGAGCCGGCAAAGGCCTTGTCGCCCGCACGGAGGTCAATCTTGAGGTAGCGGGCGAACAGTTCTAGTTGCTGCTTGAACAAGGCACGCTGGTCCTTGGTGAGGGCATCAATTGCGGCGGGGTCCATCATCATGCCACCGGCGCCGCCGGCGTCACCAGCAGCTGTAGGAGTGGACAAACTGATGCCAGCAATCTCTGCGTACTTGTTGGCCTGCTCGTCAAAGAAAGTTTTGGCATCATTCTCGGAGCCTAGTCGTGCGGGCGGCTCGGAGGTGATGGCGAGTAACAGAACGCCGTCCTGTCTGCCTTGGCCTAGGCCCCACCTAGTCTCCAGGTGCTTCCGCACAGCTGTGATGTTGAAGCCGCCAGGCATCTTGGATGAGACCATCCTTGCAATGAGAGATGAAGACTGCTTGCCAAGCTGGCCGTTGAAGGTTGACTGCATGGAAGCGCCCAGCTCGTCGAGAGGTGTGTCCTCGGGCTTTTCAGGCGTGTTGCCAAATTCTTTGCCCAAGTCACCCAGGATCTCGTTCTGCAAGGTTGATTTCCCGCCGACCAGATCCTTCACGGCCTTGCCGAGGGGGATCTCTGTGAGGTATTTCTTCAGCTTCTGTGCGACGAGTGATCGCAGAATGTCGACGGCCTTGACTGGAGCGTCTTCAACAGGTGGAGCAACTCCGCCTCCTGCTGGCGGCGGTGGGATTGCAGCGGCGGCTGGAGTTGGTGCTGATGAGCCAGCTGCTGGAGCGGAGGAGTCTGAAGCACCAGTGGCGGGAGCCTCAGGCTCATCCTCGACGGGGTCAACGTCGTAGTAAATATCCTTAGCGTCCTTGTTGTAGCACAGAATCTGGCGCTGTATCGACCTCGCGGCATCGTATGCTTCATACTTTGCAGCCAACGTGCGCTTGGCCATGCCGCCGAGAGTGTCGGCCGGACCAACTTCGACGATTCTCTCGGTCGTCTTTTCGGCAAGTATGACATCTTGTGTTTCGATCCATCTTACGGGAGATGCGAACTGATATGCGAGCAGCTCAACGAGCAGGGTGTGGGCGAGCTCTTGCTCCACTTCGGGATGCATTGTGCCAGCTGTGAGGATTGTGGAGAAGGGATAGAGGAGAAGCGAGGGGCGAAAGGGGCGGAGAGAGAAGACAAGGGGTCTGAGGCCAAGTGCAGGATATTAGGGGAGGGTCTCGATTGTGGAGTTTTATTAAAGGTGGCCGTAACCGGGCTGTCGGTGCGGGAAGAGGGAGAATGAGCGGCGACAGGGAGCTAAAAGCGGTGATGTAGAGACGTGCAGGGAGGAGATGCGGGCGGAAGGGAGCGGTCTTTTGCTGACCTGCCGGGAGGATGAGGATAAGATGCGAAGAGGCAGGAGTGGTGGAGGACGCGAGAATTGGGCGTGCAGAACACGATGCCACGAATGCCTAGCTCCGCGATGAGAAGAGGCGCCGGACGATGGGCGGCGTGTGGAGTGTTGAGTGTCCAGCAACACCTTCAACGAGGCCCGAAGCGGCTAGCGCATGTCCCTTCCCCACAACTTTGCGGTGCGCCACACAGGGCCAACGGCTATGCTCTGGGGCGCGTCCACCCGAACCGCAGGGGTAATTCTTGTTGATATCTGCAACGGAAGCTGTAACGCAGGCATGTACAGCTCTGGACAAATTTTGGAGGCCCGAATACCCCTACGGTGGGGACAGCAACAACTTCCATGTCGGCCGGGGAACTTTTTTTTGTTGCGTCACCGCTGGGCCCTGCTAGGCACATTACGTGGGCTAGCGTGTGCCATTCGTCAGTCGCCGCCTGGTCACCTGCCCGCGCAGCCGGTCGCAGAAATTGCACTGCACGGACTCGCATAATTCTGTTCAGGGATTTTGAAGATATATGCATTGTTGGACTTGAGTTTTGAACTGCAGCGACGATGCTGGAAATACAGATAGTGCAGCATGGAAAGAATTGACGATGCCAACGGTTACCGTCCCATGGGCCCATTTGACAAGCATTGCCCGCTACCCCAACGCGCCAATCCTGCCTGGTGGCGCCGAGCCTCCGCAGGCTGCATCATCCAAACGCCCCCCCCCCCCCCCCNNCCCCCCCCCCCCCCCCGCCCTAGGCTAGCGCCCCAATGGAATGCTCAGACCGCACAAGCCCCAACTGCTCCTCGACAGAGCCACTCGCGTGCATAGTGAGGTAGCCACGTTGCTCAACCACATTGTCCTCTGCCCCTACCTCTTCCGCATCCTCCGCCATCTGTGCCCTCGCGCCCTGTTCCTCCCCCTGCAGTGCTGCTCGAGCTACTCCACATTTACCTCGCAAAGCCTGCCCGCTTCTCAGGTGCATCCACCATCTCCCGAGCGTCTTGCTTCCGCCGAGACCACCAGCAGAGCTTTATTACCGCTCTCTTTCACCTCGCAGCACCACCAACACCATCATCTTGAGAGACTCTAAGAGCTGCTTCACTGAGCTCCAGCACGTTCTCTAGATTTTGTCCTCCTCCCGCTCCTCTCGCCCCATCCGACGATACATCCACTGCACAATGTACGGCTCAGGACCCCACACGGGCATCCACACCCCGCGCTCTGGAGCCTCGCTCCGCCCTCTCGTGCTCACCCACGGCCCTCTCGAGCACTCCTTCCTCGTCCCCACAGCCCTACATTTCAACGCATCACAACTGAAGGATGCATTCCTTGCCACCCTCCCCGAAGCCACAGACGAGCTCGCGCTGGACGAAGAGCCTTCCTCAGTTACCGAGCTTGTCGCTCGCTATCTGGGCTTCGTTGCGCACGAGCTCGAGGTCGGCGATGACCCCGGCTACTTCGACGAGGTCCTCAAGAACGTCCTGACCGAATTCGAGAGGGCATTCTTGCGCGGCAACGAAGTTCACGCCGTCGCCGCTAGCCTCCCAGGAATCGAGCAGAAGAAACTCATTGTCGTTCAGTCTTACTACGCCGCCCGTGCTGCCGCAAACCGGCCTCCCAAAGCGCATGCTTCTGCTCTCTTGCGCGAGGCTGCTGACGACAACGCCGCTCTCTACGCAATCTTTGGAGGCCAAGGTAATATAGAAGAGTACTTTGACGAGCTCAGAGAAGTGTGGACAACGTACTCATCGCTCGTCGATGAGTTCATCGACAATTCTGCAGACTTGCTGCAGGACCTGGCCCGCCATCCCGATGCCCTCAAGCTCTACTCACAAGGCCTAGACGTGAAACAATGGCTTCACAACCCCGATACCCTACCCGACCTAGATTATCTGGTGTCGGCACCCGTCAGCATGCCACTGATCGGTCTGACCCAGCTTGCTCACTACGTTGTCCTGTGCAGGGTCCAGGGCGTCGACCCTGGCTATATCCGCGAGCACATCAAGGGCACAACTGGCCATTCCCAGGGAATTGTCACTGCTGTCGCCATTGCAGCATCTGGCTCATGGGAAGAGTTCGAGGAGCGCGCCGCCCAGGCGCTTAAGATGCTGTTCTGGATTGGCGCAAGGAGCCAGCAGGCATATCCCCGCACATCACTCGCCCCGTCCACCCTGCAAGACTCTGTCGACAACGGTGAGGGCGTTCCGACACCGATGCTGTCGGTGCGCGACTTGCCCATCAAGGCCGTGCAGGGACACATTGATGCTACCAACGAATATCTGCCCAAAGAGAGACATATTGGCATCTCTCTAATCAACAGCAACCGCAATTTTGTCGTTGCAGGTCCTCCAATCTCTCTGTACGGTCTCAACTTGAGATTGAGGAAGGTCAAAGCACCCACCGGTCTCGACCAAAACAGAATTCCCCACACTGAGCGCAAGATCCGCTTCGTGAATCGCTTCCTGCCAATCACCACCCCATTCCATAGTAGCTACCTTGACGAAGCGCTAAGTCTTTGTCTCGGCGATTTTGAAGATGTCAAGATTCCATCGAGCGCATTGGAGATCGCCGTGTACAACACACACACTGGTGTTGATATCCGTGAACAGCAGAGCGATAATGTCGTTCCAGCAGTCGTCAAGATGATCACCAGCGAACAGGTCAACTGGGTCAAAGCCACTGAATTCCCTAAAGCCACACATATGCTCGACTTTGGGCCCGGTGGTATCTCAGGCATTGGTGTTCTCACCAACCGCAACAAGGACGGTACCGGCGTACGCACAATCCTTGCGGGAACGATGGACAGCAGCAACGTCGAAGTTGGTTACAAGTCCGAGCTCTTCGACCGCGACTCTGAGCATGCTGTCAAGTACGCCGCGGACTGGGTCAAAGAGCACGGACCTCGTCTTGCGACAACATCTGCGGGCCAGACATATGTCGACACCAAGATGAGCAGACTTCTAGGTTTGCCGCCTCTCATGGTTGCAGGTATGACTCCCTGCACCGTGCCTTGGGACTTTGTCGCCACAACCATGAACGCGGGTTACGAGATCGAGCTTGCTGGTGGTGGATACTACAACGAGAAGAGTATGACCGAAGCCCTTTCGAAGATCGAGAAAGCTATCCCTGCGGGTCGTGGTATCACTGTCAACCTGATCTATGTCAACCCCCGCGCCATGGCGTGGCAGATTCCCTTGATCGCTAAACTTCGCGCAGAGGGCGTACCTATTGAAGGGCTAACAATAGGCGCCGGCGTACCGTCAATCGAGGTTGCCAACGAGTACATTGAGACTTTGGGCATCAAGCACATGAGCTTCAAGCCTGGCTCAATCGATGCCATACAGTCTACAATCAACATTGCCAAGGCGAACCCCAGCTTTCCCATCGTCATGCAATGGACGGGAGGTCGTGGCGGCGGCCACCATTCCTTTGAGGACTTTCATCAACCAATCCTGCAAATGTACAGCCGCATTCGCAGATGCTCAAACCTCGTCCTTCTTGCGGGTAGTGGCTTTGGCGGTTCAGATGATACATATCCTTATCTCACCGGTCAATGGGCTGAAAAATTTGGCTATCCGCCCATGCCTTTCGACGGTTGCTTGTTCGGGAGCCGAATGATGGTGGCCAAGGAAGCAAAGACCTCCCCTGCTGCTAAGCAAGCCATTGTTGATGCAGTGGGCGTTGATGACAGTGAATGGGAGCGCACTTATAAGGGCCCTGCTGGCGGTGTCATTACAGTCCGCTCTGAGATGGGCGAACCCATCCACAAGCTCGCAACTCGAGGTGTCAAATTCTGGGCTGAGATGGACGAGAAAATCTTCAGCCTAGACAAGGCCAAACGTTTGCCAGAGCTTCAGAAGAACCGCGATTATATCATCAAGAAGCTCAATGATGACTACCAAAAAGTGTGGTTTGGTCGTAACTCTGCCGGCAAATGCGTCGACCTCGAGGACATGACCTACACTGAGGTGGTACGCCGTATGGTCGATCTCATGTTTGTCAAGCACGAGTCTCGTTGGATTGAGAAATCCCTCCAGAAACTTACAGGCGACTTCATCCGAAGAGTTGAGGAGCGCTTCACCACCGTCGAAGATAAGGACTCTATGCTTCAAAGCTACTCGGAGCTCGATGTTCCCTTTGAGACTGTCGACAGGATTCTTGCAGCTTATCCCGAAGCCAGCACCCAGCTGATAAATGCTCAAGATGTGCAGCATTTCTTACTCCTCTGCCAACGACGAGGTCAAAAGCCAGTACCATTTGTACCATCTCTTGACGAGAACTTCGAATTCTGGTTCAAGAAAGACTCGCTTTGGCAGTCAGAAGATTTGGAGGCCGTTTTTGGTCAGGATGTTGGTCGTGTTGCTATTCTGCAGGGACCAATGGCCGTCAAGTACTCCACCAGGGTCGATGAGCCCATTAAAGAGATCTTGGACAACATCCATAGTGACCACATCAAGTTTCTTACGCGCGATCTTTACCACAACGACGCGAAGTCGATCCCCAAGATTGAGTACTTTGGCGGTCAGCTGATCGAGTCCAGCCCCGATATTGAGGTTGACGGCTTGACTGTTGAGGAACTTGATGACAAGACTGTCTACAGGCTTGCCTCTGGCGCCAACGCTAAATTGCCTGAGCTCGATCAGTGGCTGGCTCTGTTGGCTGGTAAAAACTACTCCTGGCGTCACGCATTCTTCACTGCCGAGGTGTTCATTCAAGGCCAGAAGTTCCAGACCAACCCTATGCGCCGTGTCCTGGCTCCTGCACCGGGCATGATGGTTGAGATCGTTCATCCCAACGAGCCCTTGAAGACGGCAATCTCTGTTGTTGAACACTGGGTTGGAAATAAAGACATGCAGACTGCTTCAATTCGTCTTGTCGGCGATAAGAAGATCTCTGTTGACCTCTTCGAAGCTCGTACTGCCACTGGTAAGCCTGAGCCTCTACCCCTCTTGTTCACATACCACCCCGAGACCGGATACGCGCCCATTCGCGAGGTCATGGATGGACGAAACGACCGCATCAAGCAATTCTACTATACGGCGTGGTTTGGGAATGAGCCAGTGCCATTTGACAAGCCGGTAACCTCCACGTTCGATGGCGGAAGTGCCATCGTTACTAGTGAGGCCATCAACGACTTCGTGCATGCTGTTGGCAACACCGGAGAGGCTTTCGTCGACCGCCCTGGCAAGGACGTCTATGCCCCAATGGATTTTGCTATTGTGGTCGGCTGGAAGGCCATTACCATGGCTATCTTCCCACGTGCCATCGATGGCGACTTGCTCAAGCTTGTCCATCTCTCCAATGGCTTCCGCATGCTCCCTGGAGCTGAGCCGCTGAAGAAGGGCGACAAGGTCAGCACCACTGCTCAGATCAATGCGGTCATCAACCAAGACTCTGGCAAGATGGTCGAGGTCTGTGGCACAATCGTTCGTGAGGGATCCCCTGTGATGGAGGTTACCAGCCAGTTCCTCTACCGTGGAGCGTACACCGACTTCGAGAATACCTTCCAGCGGACCACTGAGAAGCCAATGAACATTCACTTGGGTACATCTCGTGATGTCGCTATTCTCAGGTCCAAAGAGTGGTTTCAGCTTGAGAGCGAGGATATCGATCTCAGAGATAAGATTCTCACCTTCCGCTTACAAAGCTTCGTCCGCTACAAGAACAAGACTGTTTTTAGCTCTGTCGAGACTCGTGGAGAGGTTCTGCTCGAGCTCCCAACCAAGGAGGTTGTCCAAGTGGGATCAGTTGACTACAGTGCTGGTGCTTCCCACGGTAACCCTGTGCTGGACTACCTCCAGCGTTATGGTGCGGTCATAGACCAACCGGTGAACTTTGAAAACGCTATTCCTCTCAACGGAAAGACGGCTCTTGAATTGAAGGCACCTTCATCCAACGAGAGGTACGCCAGGGTCTCTGGAGACTATAATCCTATCCACGTGTCAAGAACATTTGCCAGTTATGCTGGCCTCCCTGGCACCATCACACACGGCATGTACTCAAGCGCTGCCGTGCGTAGCTTGGTGGAAACATGGGCGGCAGAAAACCACATTGGCCGTGTACGCAGCTTCCACGCGTCTCTTGTTGGCATGGTGTTGCCAAATGACACGCTCGAGGTCAGACTTCAACATGTTGGCATGATGGCGGGTCGCAAGATCATCAAAGTTGAGACGAGCAACAAAGAGACCGAAGAGAAGGTGCTCCTTGGTGAAGCCGAAGTCGAACAGCCCGTATCTTCGTACGTCTTCACCGGCCAAGGTTCCCAGGAACAGGGCATGGGCATGGAGCTGTACGATAACAGCGAGGTGGCCAAGGAAGTGTGGGACCGTGCTGATCGTCACTTCATGGACCAGTATGGGTTTGCGATCACAAACATCGTCAGGAACAACCCCAAGGAGCTTACCATCCACTTTGGTGGACCTCGAGGCAAAGCAATCCGCAACAACTACATTGCCATGACATTCGAGACAGTGGCAGCAGATGGTAGCATCAAATCGGAGAAGATGTTCAAAGAGGTCAACGAGAACACGACATCGTACACTTACCGTTCTCCCACTGGACTTCTCTCGGCCACACAATTCACACAGCCGGCTCTCACTCTTATGGAGAAGGCATCGTTCGAAGACATGCGCGCCAAGGGACTTGTTCAGCGCGATAGTACTTTTGCAGGTCACTCACTTGGAGAGTACTCTGCTCTTGCAGCCCTGGCAGACGTCATGCCTATCGAGAGCTTAGTGTCGGTCGTCTTCTACCGAGGTCTTACCATGCAAGTTGCTGTCGAACGCGATGAGCAGGGGCGTTCCAACTACTCCATGTGCGCTGTCAACCCTTCGCGCATCTCCAAGACTTTCAACGAGTCCGCGCTGCAATTTGTGGTTGAAAACATCTTCGAGACAACCGACTGGCTGCTGGAGATTGTCAATCTCAACGTATTCAATCAACAATACGTGTGCGCGGGCGACCTGCGTGCCCTTGATTGCCTCACCAACGTGATGAACTACCTTAAGGCGCAGAAGATCGACATCCAGGCTCTGATGCAGAAGATGGAGGTGGAAGAGGTCAAGGCTAAGCTGGTCGAGATCATCCAAGAATGCGCCAAACAGACCGAAGCGAAGCCGACGCCTCTCGAGCTGAGCCGAGGATTTGCGACGATTCCCCTTCGCGGCATCGACGTGCCCTTCCATAGCACGTTCTTGCGCAGCGGTGTCAAGCCGTTCCGCAGCTTCTTGCTCAAGAAAATCACCAAGACAAGCATTGACCCCAGTAAGCTTGTCGACAAGTACATTCCCAACGTCACCGCACGGCCGTTCCAGCTCACAAAGGAGTACTTTGAGGACGTGTACAGGTTGACCAGCAGTCCTCGCATCAAGGACGTGCTGGCGAATTGGGAACGCTACGAGAACTCGGGACCACCTGTTCAGCCTCAGTCAGCATGAGTTTGGCATTTATAAACGTTTGTTCACTTTAGCGATTATTTAGTTTATGTCTGTAATTATGTACTTAGCCATCATGTAAATTGCTATTTCACATCAATCTTGCTCTGTTCCCGTAGCTGACCCTGTTCTCCCCTCCCTTCGCCTAGTCATATGTGTACCCTTTCTCTCTCTTCTGCCGTTTAGTTTCTGCGTACATCAGGGTCGTTAGCGGCTTGTCATTAACCTGATGAGATACTGCACTCGTGACATGGTAAACAGCTCGGTAAGGACACGCATCGTTGTGTCACACAGGATTTCATCTTGAAAGGCCGTGGAGAACTCGGCCAAGTACTGAAAAAGTTGTTTGCAATATTGCTCGCCGTCAACGCCATGGACGTGGGCGTTGCTGACGAAGACTTTGGACGAGACATGTAGATGGAGCTTGCAACGAAACAGACCTTTACATGAAATTTTACAGTTTCGTGATAGCTGCCAATCGATGCCGTAAGGCCGTGTTGATGCCAACAGCCATCGACGGTCGTTGGCAGTCAGCTAGTGGCCTTTGTCCCCGCCTGGCAGCCATCCACCGTTGTTGTTGGGCAGCCATCTATTGGCACCTCTTAATGGCTGCAGGTGAGCGCCGAAACATAATATAAAGCTAATAAGAAAAATATAAAAGACTTTACTCCTACCCCCTGGCGGTTAACGAGTGATAGAAAGCACTACCTTCCCAGGCAGATGGCAATGATCATAGCTTGTTGGTAGGCTTTATTTGGTTTGGGGTGGATGTAGTAATTTACGAATGAGGGATCGACCTTGAACGATTGTGCGGTGCATCTTAATATCATGACATTGCATGGTTCCAGCATAGCTTGGATGTAAGTCTTGCCTGTGCAAGGCTTTGAAGATGTCCTTTCTTTCTAGTTCCGCCGTTTCCAAGCCTCCGATTGTTCCGGCCAATTGGCGACGTTCTGTGACTTGCATGCAGAAAATGGCGGCCAGATGGATTAGATGGTCCCAGTGGCGACCACTCACATCGCGCCGGTGACTCGCAACTTTAAGCTTCACCTTCGCCCAGACCATTGGGGACCAGCTTAAGTTGCTGACCATGTCAAGCATCTATGGACTTATTTTGTCTTCGCTGCCCCCATATTCTCAGTCGTTATCACGCACTGGCTCAAGCCAAAGAAGGTAATAAAAATGGATACAATTGAGCGAGGCGCCATCCGCTCCGCCACAGGAGACGAAAAACACCATACCACAGTCAACGACCTCCCACAAGCAGACCTGGCAACTCCAGCATATTCCGAAAAGGACGCTCCCACCCCCAGCCAGCTCGAAGCCGGCAAGCATGACCCCCCCTCCAAACCTCCCAAAGCACTGCGCGGCTCCGGCGCAGCCTGCACCACCCCCACGACCACCGCGGCCGCCGACATCCCACCCCTCAATGGCCTCTCCTTCCTCGATCGCTACCTTGTCCTCTGGATCCTGCTGGCCATGGCCCTCGGCATCGTCCTCGGCAACTGCGTCCCCGGCAACGCCGTCGGCGCCGCCCTGACCACCTCCTCGCTCGTCGGCGTCTCGCTGCCCATCGCCATCGGCCTGCTCGTCATGATGTACCCCATCCTCTGCAAGGTGCGTTTCGAGACGCTGCACCTGCTGCTGCGCGAGCGCGCGCTGTGGGTCCAGCTCGCGTTCTCGTTCGTCGTCAACTGGGTGCTCGCGCCGCTGCTCATGACGGGGCTGGCGTGGGCGTTCCTGCCGGACCGCGGGGACTTGCGGCAGGGGCTGATCTTTGTGGGGATTGCGCGGTGCATTGCCATGGTGCTGATCTGGACGGATTTGGCGGGCGGCGATGGGGATTATTGCGCCGTGCTGGTGGCGTTCAACTCGCTGCTGCAGATGGTGCTGTTTGCGCCGCTGGCTGTGTTCTACATCAAGATTGTCTCGGACGGGGATGCGGACGACGAGCTCAAGTACTCGCTTGTTGCGCGATCTGTGGGCGTGTTTCTTGGGATTCCTCTTGGAGCGGCGGTGGCTACGCGGCTTGTCTTGCGGCGGGCGCTGGGCGAGGTCAAGTACCAGCGTTGGTTCATCAGGATCATTGGTGAGTCTACTCTGCCCCTTTATCAGATGTTGCTCTTTGAGATGAGCAACGCAGCGACTTCTCATGAACATATGAGCTGACAACCCCTGAAGCGCCCTTCTCCCTCATCGGACTGCTTTACACCATCATCGTTCTGTTCGCCTCGCAAGGTGCACACGTCGTCTCGCAAATCACCTCGGTCCTGCGCGTTATTCCACCACTGCTCGTCTACTTCCTCATCACCTTCGCCGGCACCGTCGCCGTCACGCGCTACCTGCGTTTCGGCTACCGCGTCGCCTGCGCCCAAAGTTTCACCGCCAGCAGCAATAACTTTGAGCTCGCAATCGCTGTCGTCGTCGCTGTGTACGGTGCCGAAAGTGGGCAAGGCCTGGCGAGCACCGTTGGGCCCCTCGTCGAGGTGCCTGTGCTTGTGGCGCTTGTATATGCATTGAAATGGGTTCGCAAGCGATGGGATTGGGCCGATTGATGAGAGACTGTCTCTCTCACTTGCACAACCAAGCTACACTAGCGGTGCAATGTCTACTTGAAAGATAAAATTTTGTAAATTCTTAATGAAGTGGACAGATTTGTATTTGAATCTTGTCTGACCATGACGATGGATATTATGCACAACTGTTCGGTTTCAATCATCGGTTATGCTGGCAATTCTCCACTCTAGCGTGTGTACATTATGCGCCACGAAGCTATACCGTTACTGCATCTGGGGTATGTGAGAACGAGTGCGCATTCCCCAAAATTGCGAAGAAAGCCAAAGCATCAGTCCTCGCTCGAAGAACACGGCCAGTGAATCACAGGGGCTACAATGGGGGGGGGGAAATGGGCAGGAAGGGGTTTACATCTCACATAAACCAGAAGAACCATGAATCCTTTCCTGGAAGTGGCCTCCGGCGCATCAGGTGCGGCACGTCCGCGTGCAATAACAGGGAAAGTCCTCCGGGGTGATCAAATAATCGTATGCTATTTGCTGCAAAGACCCATAGGAAGAAGTCGTGGAACTGGAGATGCACTATGAAGCTGGTCCTGTCTCCTTCAGCCCGTCCCGAGCGCCACCAGAAACGGGGCCAGACCGGCGCAACGCGACAATCCGCAAGTGATCCGACCCTGTCCAGATCCTAGTCTTCCAAACTTTTCGCCATTTTTGTTTCGATTCCCATCTTCTCCGCGAGGGAAGTCGCACAGGAAATCCGCAATCGGTTTGTGTCGTCGGTTTTCGAAAGCCTTCACGGCGGTTCGTCAAGTCTAGACTGGTAAGTAACATGAAAGACACGGTAACGCGACGGGGAAGAGTGTGGTAATCACCAGTAGGGGCGGCGTTCGTATCCGCCATCGTAACCACCACGCGGGGGTGGCCCTCCTGGGCTTCTGGGGCGTCTGCCAGGTGACAGAGGCGGACGACCATAGCCCGCGCGAGGAGCAGGCGGGTAAGCATCATCGTATGCCGGTGGGGGAGGGCGAGAGCCATAGCCACCACGCGGGCCGCCATAAGGTTCATCAGGATAGCGTCCACGAGGAGGCGGGTAATCGTCCATGGGAGGTCGACCACGAGGAGAGGAAGGGCGAGCATAGCGGTCACGAGAGTCGTAATAATCGCGACGAGGGGAGCGCTCGCGGTATCCACGCGGGCTGTAGCTTCGAGGTGGGCCACGACGGTCATAGTATTCTTCGTGGTAACCACCGGGGGGTCCCCATCCGCGACGAGGAGGCGAACGGGATCGGAATCGAGGGCGAGGAGCTTCGTCTTGAACCTGGTCATTGTTAGTAAAACAACGAATTTGAAGATTGCTAAAGGCACATACATCGGCAAAAGCGTGGATGACGGCGCCCTTGAATTCGCGGCCGTCAATCTTCTCGACTGCTGCATTGAGATCATCCGCAGTCTCGTATTCGACGAATCTGGTAACGTCAGTAATGGAAAAACGATGTCTGAGTTCACAGATTCTGCGCTTACCCTTTACCATCACGTTCGCGAGCAACCTCAGAGTAGACAACGTCGAGTCCGTCAAGACGGGCGAAGTCCTTCAGATCCTGCAGCGTTGATTAGCTTGTTGTATCGACATGAAGCATCTGACCCTAGAGGGAAAGAAGTGTCCTATTCAGACTTACCTGCCAACTGGTCTCGGGAGCCAGGCTAGTCATCGACATGCGAAATACCGTACGACGAGTACGAGGTTGAGGCCTGTCGTTGACAAAGCCAGGCTCTTTAGCTCTCGCACCGCGAGCGAACTGAACAACCAAACGATTACCGTTGAAATCTTGTCCATCTAGAGAACTCAGTGTAAGGATATTTGCGAGGGAGGGATTCGAGGGCGGGAACTTACGGAAAGCTAGGAACAGAAAGTTAGCATATGCGTGGATGGTAAAAGATATTGGGTTGAGCTTACCAGGGACAACATCGCGAGCATCCATAGGGTCCTTATACTCTATGAAGCCGAAGCCAGTCATAAGCTTAACTTCAACAATCTCGCCGGTGGGGTGACGGCCGGAAAAGTACTCTTCCACTTCGGCCTTGCTGGCTACACGATGTCCAGGTCAGTCATGATGCGTCTCCAAGAAGATCTGCGTCCAGAAAACGCGCAAGGGAAACATCCAAACAGGAACAGAACAAGGGAAGAGAAGCTTGAGAATCAAAAACGGCGGAGTGGACTCCAGAGAACCGGATCATAAAGGACGGAACGTACTGCCAGTGGGAAGGTTGCCCAGGTACAGCCTCGTGGATGAGACTTCAGACATGGCTGCGAAATGCGGTGGTCATGAACCTTGACCAAGGGAAATGCCAGACGAAGGGAGTTTGAGCTCCTGAAGCGATGGGTTTTGGTGGGTCCAACGAAATATCGCGATGGATGCGCAAAGAAGAGGGTAAATGTGACAGTTTGGTGGAGGGTCATGGTGGCGCGCGCCAAGCCAAGCAAACACGGCTCGTTTTGTGTGCTCAACGCGTCTTACCAATATATTTCAACATCGTTCACAACATCCGTGTAATCAGTTAATATGATTGCATTTTGATGAAGAACCCAGTCAAGCTGAGCCAAATGCTTCACATGCTCACTATTCGTCACTGGTGAGGCTCTTTGATGTACGCTCATATAAGCATATCCATTAGCAACTCGGCATACAAGACTCATTCAAAGCTGGAGAAAAGACCTTCAAAAGCCGAGTCAAGGGCAAATGACACATGAAGCTTCTGTTCCAGCTGCGTCGCTTGCTGCCTTCGCCGCCGCATCCCACTCATGCAAACCAAACTTCTTCACACTTCCCTTTTCGAACACCATCAGCCCGCCTTCAAGCATCTTCACAAGCTTCTTCCTCTGTTCACGTGTATACATGTAGGTCCCCTTCAGCGTGATGTTCTGGAACATGATCCACACCAACGGTAGCGCTACATCCCCTGTCACCCCACCCATCAAACTCACCCTGCCATGCGGCCTCAATGCGGTGATGCAGCTCTTGAAGTGAGACGACGATGTCGCGGCAGGCGGCGAAATGTCAAAATACACGTCTGCGCCTTTTCCCTTTCCTAACTTTTCCTTGAGTGCCGCGGTATCTGCGGCTACATATCCCGTGATTCGGACCGCTGAGATACGCTCATGCGATTCTGCCAGCGCGTCAAGCTTGCTCTGATCACGCCCCATTGCGATGACCTTGGCGGCTCCCAGAGCGACAGCAACTCGCACTGCCGCCCTGCCAAAATTGCCCGTCGCCGGCGCAACGATCACGGTGTCGCCCACCTCAACGTTGACATCGTCCAAACCACCCATCGCAATGGCATGTTCGTGCAGGCGACCCAACTCTTCAATCTCGTATCCGAGCCCACCTTCAGAGACGGATGAGCAGAGGCGTTTCTCATCGAGGCGCTCGCAGTTCTCGAGTGGAACCTTTGCGTACTCTGCATACGTGCTGTTTCGCCACTCACCGGCCATCAATTTTCGACTCGCGTCGCTGAAGCCTTCGTGAATGCCGAACAGGATCTTCGTGTCGGGATCATCACGGCCATAGATACCGGAATCAATCAACACTAGGTCACCTGGGGAGAGAGCGACCGTGTCGGGGCCTGTCGCAACGATGCGTCCAATACCCGATGCGCCTACAATGGATGGGGTAGGGATTGGGTAACCACGTTTACCGTTGTAAATGTCGCCTGAATATGAGGAGATATTCGCCGAGAGCACTCGAACAACGACGGAACCAGGCGTTGGCGATGGAGTCGGAACCGTCTGGAGTGATAGCGGCTCGCTTGTAGATAGTAGAACCAAAGCTTGGTGGGTCTTTGGAAGATCTTGAGCACTGGGTGCTGCCATGATCAGATATGTGGGTTGATATAGGTTACAGGCTATATAGACTTTGTGACGACCTGGCTACCTATCTTAACATTGTTGGACAGCACCATGCCTTAATACTAGCTGAGGGTCTCCAAAGTTCCGGTATCTCCGAAGCAACTGACCAATGCTTGTGGTCACCCTGTCAGATATGTAAAATATCGGGGTTAAGGTACTCCGTACGTGAGTACCCTCAGATCATCGTATTTCGCTTACATGTTGCATTCGGCTCAACCATCGCTGGCCTCATGTTGTGGCGCCAGCATTTGATTCGTAAAGGTCTCCTAGTCTAGATGCGATGAGATGATTAGAAGACCAAAAAAGAGGAGCGGTGTTGTAAGGCACGGTGGGAAAACAGACCACATCAACGTGTGCGCGTTGCGCCAAAGAGGTGGCGAAAAAAAATTGTCTCACCTCCCGGAATCGAACCAGGGACCTCTGTCGGAAGGTTAATTTTTGAAACCGTTTCGTTGTCGAACGGTGGGCCTTACTCAGGTAATTGCGATGCTATTACAGCCCGACGTGATAAACCAACTACACCACTGGAGACGGTCAGCAAGGTTGCTATCGATGATCTTGATCGAGTGCATGACTTACAGGTGAGGCTTACTAATTTGGAAAACTCTGCAATAATTAAAACTACTATTTTCAAGGTTTCCAATTCAATCTGCTAAGACGTTTTGTAATTGATACCCAGCTGCTTTCCGAGTGGAGATAATAGCTGACGTGACAGACTAATAAGTAGTTGATCGATCACGCCAGTTTGTGATAACATCATGCTCTCCTAAGTCGGTATTATCGTTCAAATGATCTAGATTCCTCGGAAATGACCGTTACATCGACGTCCCTGTTTCGGAGTATCATCTTCTTTATCTAGGCGCATAATATTCTAGCCAGCTTTAAGCATTGTTGCGAAGACAAGACCGGAAGATGAAATAGGCATCATAACAGAGGTGAATATTCATATTGCAGATGAGAAAGGATGTGCCACTAGCTGGTAGTGCGTGCTTGGCCGCTAACGGGATGTTAATGCCATCAACCAATACTCATTGAGATAAGGTCTCTTACTGATTGAACGAACTATATCCTTATGCTTATGTAGCCGCAACATACGATGTTGTAAAGTCTGCAAGCTTACGGCTTGGTCTGGCTTTCTTAGAGCTATGATAACCTTGTTGCCTCTGCAAATTTCGCTGATCTTGTAAGATTATATACCATCACTTCCCAATACCTGAACCACCTCTACATAGCTTGCTAGCTAGAGTGAAACGGCCAGAATATCCTTGAAAAAGAAGAACTCCCTCACATTAAAAAAGAAAACAGGATGACGCCGTAAAGTGTTTACATTAATGGCAAGTGTTAAATCGATCTTGCAGTTCAAGATGGAACTCATGGTGTTTTTAAACTAGAGTGATAGTAATATTTGATCTGCTGTCAAAGGATACGGTGCCCCTTACCATGATTTGAAACGAGGTCACGTTCTTGACATCTTAAACTCTAGGAAGCTTTGCGATTCTTTGGAGTAAGTAAAGCGTTCCCCACGTCACAGCTCTCAGCATTGCAAAATTCAAAAATTAACGCTCATAGTAACTGTGGTTTGCATGATACGGAGGAAATTTGTTCGTGTGCTCGAGTGTAGAACGCTGTATTCCTCCAACAAAGTGAGAGCATTTCTCGCTGGTGATTTCTTCCCTCTTGGCCTATGTGTAACCATATGGGTCTCCTCTCAATGGAACCCTTTGGGCAGCTGCTGGACTATACTTGAAGATCATCATCCTGTTCATCTTCGGCATCTCTTTTTCTGTTACTGAGTAGCTTCCATTGCTGGTGTGCACCTTGCGCAGCGCGGTTGGGATTTCTTTTGCTACCACATTCCACTTCATCGGACCTACAAATTCATTGAGTGCAGCAGCGGCTACTGCATCTAGAAGACGCTTGTCTTCTTTTTCTGTCCAGTAGGATAGTTGGACACAGTAGCCTGTTCAGCCTGTCGACGGTCTTTCGTGAGCCGATGGAACCTATGTTCACATGCATGTGATGAGCGGCGGGGTAAGTGTTGCGCTATTGATTCTCATCCAGGCCAAACAGAAGAGCTGACAATTTCGTCCATTTTTGTTAATGCTTCCTCGCTCCACCTGTGCTCCTGTCTGCTACGCTCGATGTCCTCTGAAGTTTCCTCCCCTGATTGATTGTCATCCTGTACACTTTCACCGTCCAAAAGATCTTCTTCCGCTTTGTTCTCATCAGCATCCATTATAGCCTGAGGCAACCTCCAGCGGCGCCAAACCAAATTTTCACGAGACTTCGCTACGTTGGCTTGAAGGACTGCTCTTGGTGTGAACGAGCAAGGACGATTGAAGTGTCGATGACAGCAATAACGGTGAAGCTGATCATCATTATATGGGCGACAACGTAACTTAGAAGCATTGTTTCGAAGCTCTTCTTAGCCAGAATAGTGAGATAGTAACATGCATGTGTCGCAAATCTGGTAGTTTGGATTGCTCTTGGCCTTAAAGCCAACATTCTTGAAGATCGATCTCCTCCATTTGTGCAATAAGCACAATCCTTGGAAAGTTTCGTGGATATAGCAGGACGCCGACTCTTTATAGCGAGAGAATCAGACGCAAACGAATTAAACTGCAAAGGCCAAACTCAGAGCACACGATAATCACAGACAGAACCAGTCCAAATACATAAATAATAGGCTTCGCTCGAACGCAACAAATCCAAATGCATACACACGAACGCTATGCGAGACCGCCCCACAAACTCACAGCTCGCCCTTGAGCACCCTCCGCGCAATTTCCAGCCGCTGTCGCAGATCCACACCATCATGTGGACCGAGGTTGCCATGCTGCAGCCGCAGACAGACCTCCCTAAAGCTCTCCGCCACGGCATAGAACAGCGCCCTGTCCTCCGCAACTAGTGGCGCCGTCGACGGCGAATGCGCTGGCGCAATGAGCTTGGCCACAATCTCAGACTCGGGCCGTCGGTCCGCAGAAGCAGACGCCTTGGAGCCCTTGGAGCGGTTGGACGGGTTGCGATTGTGTCGAAACGAGGACGCGGGCGTGGTGCCCTTGGTCGAGCTGCTATTGCGCACTGACGGCGGCACGGGCCATGACTTGTTGAGGCTGTCGTGCACGTCGTCGCGGTCAGAGTCTGAGTCTGACTCGGAGCGGTCGGCGTCATCCGAGGGCGCCACGAGTTGCTCGTTGAGCTGTGATGAGTCGATCCAGCCGGCCTCGTCTTCGGGGCCGTCGAAGCTGTGGTCGACGGATGCGGTGGTGCTCGATGCTGAGCTGCCCGGCCGTACGCTGTTGCCCATGATACTATGGAGGATGAAATGCTCGTAGTCGAAGGCGTCGTTACGTGTCTCGTGGGGCTGGTCTAATGCATCGGGATCATCCTCGTCGAGAATCTCATCGGCGAGGGCATCCGGGAGTTTTCCGTCCTCGTAGTCGTCTTCGTCTTCGTCCCCAATGTAGGAGCCAGAATCGTCGCTCCCCGTAGCACGTTTCTCGAGGACACGCTGCCATTCGGCGCGGGGGTCGTGGTCCAAGTCTGTATGCAGAGGTTCGTGCGTAGCGTTGCTCGCTTCTACATCGGCTTCGTTCTCTTCTGCGTGTGCACTCATGATGTTGAAGTCGCCGTTGAGGCTGCGTCTTCGCAATGAGCTGTCGCGTGATCGAGACTGGAGGTATGATATGCGACTTCGAAGCTGTTCTGCCTGTGACTGTAAATCTTTATTTGAAGAACTAGACGACCTGCGGCTGCTGGGTTCGTCTTCATTGCTGGTGGAATGCTTGGCTCCCGTGGTGACTTGATCCTCAGGGACCGAGTCCAAGCTATTGTCCAACAAATCTTGAGAAGCCTTGTGTAGGGGGTGGCGGGTTCCAAAATCGCGATTGCGCATGTAATCCAGTGAACGACTGCCTGCTGGAGTCGAGCCCGACTGTGAAGGTATGGAGGTATCGCTGAAGACGCGACTGTGCCCTGCACCTATCGCCGTTCGACGGGGAGTGCCGAATGTAATTTTGGGGCCCTTCTCAAGGAGTCTCTCCTCGTCCTTGGAAAGGAAAGGTGCTGACTGTGTAGATGCCGTGGAGTCAGATCGGTTCAGCTCTGATAGTGTTTGAGGTGCGATGACTAGGGAATGGCGAGCACGGCCTAGGTTACCCTCGAGCAACTGGAAATCGTTAGCCGAGTTCAAGGTACAGACAGAGAGAAGCGGCTGCGACTGACATTGAGCTTCTTCTTGGCATTGGCAAGAATGAGGTCTGCACGCTTGCTCAGAGAAGAGTAGGTGACGTGTTCGCCTGGGCCTCTTTGCGAAGGCTCGCCCTCGCTCTCGCTGCCGGCCTGGTAACCCCTCCTAGTATTCTCATCGCCGTTGAACATGGCATCATCTTCTCTCAGAGGGGAGCCGTCCCAGCGCAGGTCGTCTAGATCACGACTGAGGCGGAAGCTCGAGGCAATGCTGGTACGGTAGCTGTTGCGAGCGCTGGGTCGATCTGACAGGGCGCGCATGGGTGACAGATCGTTGCCCCGGAGAATGGGAGATGATGCAAGGGCATGCTCAGTTGCGCCCAGCGCGCTGGACCTCCTGGCCACTTCTGGGGTGGAAAGAAAACTGCTCGGAGCGGGTGAGGCCTCGTGGTCGGCATCTTCTGAGCTGATGGCGACGACCGGCGGGGGTAATGCAGCAGATGCCATAACAGTCTCGCCGCCGACAGTGGGTCACGGCCTGGATCAGCGCACTCTCGGACGTCGTCTGTAGCTGAATACCAGGCGCGCCTTCACGTCGAGGAGGGCGTAAGGATCTCCCCGGTCTACTCCTTGTGCACGCGGCTTAAGGTGACGCTACTGCGCGGGAGAAACGGGGCAGCACAAATCCTCCGGCCAATGGGGTCATGCAGGCTGGGAAATGGCTATACCCCCATTTATTGCATATGGCAGTCCAGGCTCTGGTTCCACGAACCTTGTTGCAAACAAACAACGACAGGGCCGGCATAGCCCATTGCTTCGCGCCCCCCACGGTGTCGTTGGTCCACTTACAGATCATTTCATGGGTTAAACATGCCTTCAAAGTAGTCGCATCCTGGCGCGGCAGGGCCCGCAGCCATTCCGCTTGCATGTACGGCGTGCTCGGCTTGATTTAGATCGTCAAAAAAGTCTTTGTGAAGATGACTCACTAGCATTTCAGGCTGCAATCAATGCTGTGGACTATATCAGCTGACCACAGCGCGTCCGCACCTTCGGGTCGATATCACAGCACCAGGAAATCACTGAGAGCATTTTTTCAGGCGCCATGACACTCAAGCTTGTGGACATGACCGAAGCAGACACCGCCGAGTTCGTCAATGTCTTCAGCTCTGCTTTTGCTGGTGGCCCCGTTAATCGCGCCATGCTCCCTCTAGGAAACACCCCGGAGTACCTGGACTTTCTCGTGCAGAGAGAACTCAAGACTTTCCATAAGCGTAATCATTGGCGTCTTGCGGTCGTAGACTCCGACACCAGCGAATTCATCGGCGTCGCTCTCTGGTCACTCGAGGACGAAGTCGCGTTGAACACAACACCAGAACCTAGGAATTTGTATCCAAAGGGTAATGCTGAAGCCAAGACAGCTTTCACAGGGATGATTCGCACCGCTAGGCACGCCGTGATGGGCAAGGAGCGTACCTACTGGCGTGAGTTTCTTGCGAATTGACCAAGTGCCCCCGTGGTTACTGATTTCTATAGACTTGAACATATTAGCAACCAGACCTGGACATGAACGCAAAGGTGCGGGACGCATGCTTCTGAAATGGGGCACTGACAAAGCGGACAAGGACGGATTGGACACATTTTTGGATGCTACTCCGGTCGGCAGGACACTATATGAGAAGTTTGGTTTCAGTGTTGTCCGAGAGCAAGACCTGGATCTTTCTCCGTATGGGGTGCCAGAAGTGTATCACTCCGCCTCTATGGTCCGTCCACCTCAAGGTCAGCAGCCAACCTGATACACGTCGTTCTGGTCGCGCGCGACTGTTCATAGAGCTAGCGGGAACCCACCGTTGAGCATCGAAAACCTTCCCATGAGCACTTCTAACCATTCGGCTTCATCTCCAAGCTTCTCCTTCATCTTTAATTGTTCTTTGTGTGTGAATTCGGCAGCCTCGATTTGCAGGTGTCTGGCTCTGTGCATGTCGCTCAATGTATCGCTGTGGTCGCGAAGCTGGCAAGTCACTGCCTTCCAATCACAACCCGATGGGATGACTACAAAGTCGTGGTCATCTTCGACAAAGACTGCAAAGTCGCAAAAGAGCAAGCGTAGGCCAATCAAGTTGTCACCTAGGAAGTCCAGATCATAATCTGGGAGACGCAACTAAAATTCTGTTAATAGAGATAGAAAGGAACAATGTGAGAATAAAACTGACCTCCCATCGCTGCTTCGTACATGCTAGATTGAGTCCCTCGAGACATCTGATCGCTCTCTCAGTCCTGCGGATCGATGGTGGGCTCCTGATGGTGCTTGAAGAACCCGCTGCGATCTCGAAGACTTTTGGTCGAGGTTGCTTCTTGAAGCGGAGCTTCATGCCCAAGAACTTTGGCATCTTGTTTCCAGTACGATCTGGTGGGCGATAGCATTGGACTGGGAGAGGGACAACTAGACGAAAATGCAAATAAGGAGTGCGTCGCTAGGTTGGCCAGGGACCAAAGGTGAAACGCGAGAAACGCGAATATTGTCACCGCCACGTGAAAATGCTTGTCCACGCTCTATATCTCATTCGTCATATCTGAAAAGATGCGCAGCATCTCCATGGCTCGGCCTGATGCAATGGCCTGGCGAGCGAGCCGCACACCTTCTTTCCATCGTCCACCGCCAGGGCCAACTTCTTCAATGACCGTCTTGCCATCTGCAAATGCACTTTTAGTACCGTTACATACCCCAGAAATGACAAAAAGCGCTGCAACGTTCACCAAAACAAAATGCAGGATCGGGTCATCCTCTGCCAGCTCGTTCGATACAAGCCTCTTCATGATCTCCGCATTCTCTTCCGGAGACTTGCCAGGGGAAACTTCAGCAAGTGGATGTCGAGGAAGGCCGAAGTCTTCGGGCGCAATGCTGAAATATTTGATGTCCACCTGACCTCCCTCCTCTTCTAGCCGCGCGCAATGTGTAGGACCTGCGATACTTATCTCATCCAAATCTTCGTCTCCGCACACGACCATGGCTTTCTTTGCACCGTTCAGCTTGAGTGCCTCGGCGAAAACTGGTACCAGATCTTGCTTTTTCACGCCAATGCAGCGCGCCTCTATCGCAACATCCGCAGGATTGGCCAAAGGCCCTAACAGGTTGAAAATTGTCGGATGTGGAATCTCTTTCCGGACTGGAGCAATATACTTCATCCCTTTGTGAAAATTTGGTGCAAACAAAAAGGCGTAGTTTGTCTTTTCGTAGATTCTGGGTAAGGCATCTGGCGTAACATTCTCCAGTTTAGGCAAACTTGGTGTTTTCAGACGGGCAAGAACGTCAGCAGAACCCGATTTGGAAGTGGATGCACGATTGCCATGCTTTGCCACAAGAACTAATGCCGAGGCGAGAATGGAAGATGCCGTGCTTATGTTGAATGTTGAATGATGATCCCCACCTGTGCCCACAATATCACACTATTTCATGGTATCAGCAACCTTGAAGTAGATAGCAGTTAACAGCACGTACAAGACCACCGTGATAATTGTTAATTCTAACATCCCGAGCTGCTACAGCTGTTCGGAGGCTCGTAGCGTCAATGTGGACGGCTGCGGAGCGCATAACATTCGCACATCCTGCCAGTATATCTGGACGTTGTTCCAGCCCAGTGATTGTGAGATCATGCAGGAACAACGCGCTTTTAGTCGACGACAATTGATTGGCGAAAATGAGCGAAAGGGTTGCGGTGACTTCTTCGGCAGTGACACTTGGAGCCTCCGGTACGTGTGGACGTAACTTTTTCAGTAGGGCATTCACCGTTTCTGTTGCCTCTGGACCCGTGGCTAGAGGAAGTGCCATTTCCGAGATTACACGCCAACACTGTGGCAAGATTGACCTAGAGCATTATTACGATGACAACGTACTGCAAGCCAGAAAATATTGTGCCAAGCCTTGTCATCGCTCCGAAGTCCATTGGCTCCTACGACTCTGGCAACCATCCATCCATCAAATCTACCAAGCGATCGTGACAGCTTTCGCACATCATCAGTGCTCGTCTCGCTCTGTTTCGAGCATTTGCTGTATGGTCGTGTCGCCAGTGGGGCAATCTCATAATGATCACGACTCGGCGAGTCGTCCTAGGAGCAAGGCAACCCTGTTTTCAGCTCCAACGGCACACCATCACTCGCCATGACAGACTATACGCAACAGCCGTGGCTACGGCCTCTTCACCTCAAATAGATGATCCCATCATCAACACCGCCCCGATCCAGCGCTTTCCCCCAACACAACCACCTTCCTTCAAGCCCCCAGAGCTTCGCAAAACCCAGCTGCATCGACAGTATACCTCACTCCTCCGCACTTCTCCTCTCATCCTCATCTTCCAGCACAGCAATCTGCGAGCACCCGAATTTTCGGGAATCCGTCGAGAGCTAGCAGCTGCCCTGCACAAGGTCGACGCTGCGCACCCACAACTCGGCGCGCAGGCCGGTGAGATCCGCCTTCAGGTGATTCAGTCTGGCGTCTTCGCGGCTGCGCTCCGCGTGGTGGAGTTCTTCAAGCAGAAATCAGTGGCACAGACAGACGGCGTGCACGCGTCGCAGCAGCAGGACGCAGAGCTGACCCACGACTTGTCAGAGGCCGCTCACAGGGCGTCCATTCCGCGAAATCCCAAGAACAAGGGCGTCCAAGCGTTCAAGCGCTCTACGCCATTACACAGCCTATTGAGTGGGCCAATTGCTGTGCTCAGCTTTCCTAGTGTATCACCGCAACATCTGGCGGCTGCGATATCGATTCTCAGCCCAACGCCCGGAAACACATCGGCCTTTCCGGCACCCAAAAGGAAGACAAGCCCCGGTTATTACGAAGGCCCCGTGCAGAACGGCTTGCAGAAGTTGCTACTTCTTGGAGCAAGAGTGGAAGGCAGGGTGATGGACAGCGAAGGTACCAAATGGATAGGAGGCATTCAAAATGGCATCGACGGTCTCCGGGCGCAGCTTGTGCACACATTGGAAAGTGCAGGCATGGGTCTCGCGCGAGCTCTGGAGGGTGCTGGGAATGCCCTGTGGGTCACTATGGAATCTAGACGCATAGATATGGATTCGGAAGGAAAGACGGACGAGGCGGCCGAAAAGAAGGACTAAACCGAATAGGTCCCCAAGTCAACTGTACAATATGCATGGCGTAGATATGGTGTAGATATGAGAAGGAAAGGAATAAATTAACTCCCTACCACCTGTACCATGACCAGACGTTTTGCCATCGATAGAGCACGCCCAGACCAGGGTTGTTCCGTTACTGTCAGCTTCCTTAGGCTAGTTGAGATCTAATAGAGATGTAAGAATAAAGAGCCAGGAGTTCGGTATCGATCTCGCCCAATCATCTTCTCTTATCACAACGTGGTTCAAGCTTTTCCCCCTGGCGACTAACTCAGCCCTGCGTTAGCGCGCCGTCTTGATCGCTGCCCCTCATCGGGATTCTTAGGACTTGTCCTTCAATACAGCAGCACATCTCGACAATGGGTAGTCTGCGTAGAAAGTCTCTACTTATCGGTATCAACTACACCGGAAGTCAGCATGAACTGCGAGGCTGCCATCAAGATGTCGACAATGTGGGCGAGTTCCTGTACTACCGTGGCTACCCTCAAGATCCCCGCAGCCAAGTGATTCTCCGCGATGACCGTGAAGGTGAGCAAATATAGTTTAATGTTGCTGCTCGAGCCATTCTCAGCCCGTGAAACAGGCCCGTACTATCCCAACGGTCATAACATTCTTGCCGCCATGGACTGGTTAGTCTCCGAGCCGGGTACATGCTGCTTCTTGCACTACTCCGGTACGTTTCCCCTTGCTCTACTTTACCTACGTTTCAATCGCCTGAGATCTTGCGAAAGGGCACGGTGGCCAGGTACCAGACCCCGACGGAGATCGAGCATCTGGATTTGACGATACCATTGTGCCCGTCGACTTTGAGCAAAACGGTCAGATCGACAGCGATACCCTCCACAGGCACCTGGTGTCTGCACTGCACCCATCGAGCACGCTTTTTATCATCTTTGATTGCTGCCATAGCGGCAGTGCTGTCGAGTTACCGTTCGTCTACCGCACCGATGACGACGGGAATATCAACCTGATGGACAACCTGAAGACGGGGGTCCAGCTCCTTGGCGAAGCTGGCTATTTGATTCAGGGAGGCTTCACCTTTGACAAGCTCGCTCATGCGAAAGAGCTCTATGCTGGCGCCACATCATTCTTCCGCGGCCTGAAGCACATGGGCGAGCAGCAGCAGGAGGGTCTGGCCGAGGACGAATTCGTCGAGGACTGGGCGAGCGAAAAGAAGTTTGTCACCATGTTTTCAGGCTGCAGGGATGACCAGACGTCAGCGGACGCATCAATCGGTGGTGTTGGGCAGGGTGCCATGTCTTGGGCATTCCTTGAGGTCATGAAACATGATCGAAACCCGACTTATGTTGGAGTAAGCCATTCATTTATGCCACACACTCGTGACTCGGATGAGCTGACCACTATATGCAGACATTGCAACAGACGAGAGGAGTTCTCAAGGCAAGTCAGTACCAGCAGATACCTCAGCTGTCGACTGGCGTAGAGTTTGATATGAACATGCCCATACGGATATAAATGCATTCACGAGGTCTGCTGTTTCAAGTATTGCACTCATTTTGCAAAGAGGCACTTGCATTGGTACTTTATTGTGTCACTACTAACAAATTCTGGTCTTCTTCGTAACTCATGGTTGAGCAAATGGTCCTTTCGCGCCACATGCCTGGATGTGAAGGGCGTTGCCGATCACAGTGTTTGAATAGGTCAAGTGAGCCCTGTTGATGGGGTTGTCGCCAAAGTCTTGGGCAGCATTACAGTCCTGGATCAAGTCAACACTTAATTCATGAATCTCAGAATTTCAAAGAAACTTACAGTAGGCTCGTTACCAGGGCACTGATACGTGGTCGCCGGTGTGTTGGCGGCACCGTTTTGGCTCTGGAAGTACTCGGTTCCGTGATGCTGGAATCCCAATAGAGTAGGTGGAATCTGAGGCACGCCATCGGTCGAGTGGGTAACACGGAAGTACCTAGATGCAGGTACCTGACCATTGATGTAACTAACCCACGCGGGATTGCCGTTGCGGGGCTCGCCGAAGGTGTAGGTCGTGACTTGGTAACCGAGACCACTCAGAGAAGATGATGCAATGGCAGCAAGACCGGCACCGAGAGAGTGGCCAGTGACGACAATCTTGTAAGATGGGTTCGCAGCCCTGGCGCTTCTGATCGCCGATACAATAGCGCCCGAGACCGCGTTGTAGCTGGCCAGGAAACCATCATGGACCTAGTGTCCCACTCCTGTTAGTGACTCGATGTCCCGCACGCTTTCCAAAAACAGGCGAACATACCTTGCAGGCGGCACAAGAAGTTCCTGTGGCCGTCAGAGGAACAAGAGTGAAGAAGAGGTCAGTATCCAAATCTTTCGGACTAGATGTGCCGCGGAAAGCGAGAACAAGCTCTTGGGCAGAGCTGTCGCGGAACAGAGACGCTTGGGTGTCGGTAGCTGAATCGCTGAACTGCTGAATTAGAGCAGATCCGAACGGTGGTGTTGGGCAGCTGTCTCCATATGAAGCTGCAGCATAGCTTGTGTAGTGGATGATGTTGTTGAACACCTGCTGTGAGACTATCGATATACATGAGTATTTCTTGAGCACCATGGTAGACGGCATGCATATTTACCTGCAGTTCTAGCAGTCGCCTGGCTGGCAACTGCAAGCGCTGATGCGAGAAATGTAGTGGAACGCATTCTTCCTGCTGCTGGCGAGGTTGAAGTGGGCAGTTAAAAGGGTGGTCAAACGAGTACTATGAGAGTGGGGATTCTCTACTATACGATTGCACAATCCGCTCATCGAAAGAAAGCTACCACTAGCTTGACCTGATCACCGGCTTCCTTCCCCACAGACCACTAATCGAGGCTAAGATCTCTGGCCTTCATGTGTTCACTCCTCGGCGGCGGAAATAAAGCGCTTGCATATGCCGAAACCGCTGTGAAAGCGAAAAGCTTCTCCCCGCAGTAGCGGCTCGCATAGACTGAGGCGAAAGCGAAGCGCGCGCAGCCAAGCTAGCGCTGATACAGGGTTTATTATCCCTCCAAAACAGGTCAAGTGTCCTGTGGAGATCGAGCCGCCTTGGCCTGAGAGGGGTGTTCCTGGCGATCTCGACGTCCAGATCCCCCACTCGCGAACGCCACAGACCGGCTGAGGTTGCAAAACTCAGTCAAATCAGGCGCGAATCTACATGCACGTGCGTACCCCGCTTGATCGCAGTATCGCAATTGCGGTGATCAAACGCCATCTCTCCAACTTAGCGTGATAGCCTCCTCGTGACATTCGTTGATGTCTCACTGCCCCATTATTCCCGCACGCCTGAACTGTGGAAGTTGACTTGCCGCCATGTAGCCCAGTGATTCTCCATCTGGCCTGTTGCGAAACCACTTCAGACTGCATCTCCAGAACTTCGCCCTGTTCGATCTTGTCAAGTGCAGTTCTCTCCCTCACCACAACACCGCCAACATGAAGCTCCTCTCTGTTGTCATTACCTCGTTGGCATTCGGCCTTGCTGCCGCAGATTACAACACTGTCCTTGCCGACATTACAACGATCAACACCGGAACCACGAAGCTGGACAACGATGTGAAGAAAGTGGTGGCCGGCATCGCAGGTCTTCCCTTTGCCCTCCAGGTCCAGCAAGACGCCGTCGCTCTCGACAAGCTGGTGATCAAAGGCACGTCGGATGCGCAGGCCTCTGCCCCCTTTGGCGCCAACGGCTCTCTGCAGGTCTCAGGCGCTCTCATCAACACATCGAACACCGTCGTCACCGCCCTCAACGACATCGCATCCCGCAGAGCCAACTTTGGAGACTTCTCCCCCGTGGTCCTCAACTCCCTCTACCAGCTGAAGCAGGACACGGACGCCTTTGCCGCGGCCGTCATCAAAAAGTTGGACGCATTTGAGGCCGCCCTCGCACCTGTCATTGTCGCGAACATTGACAATGCCTTCAACAATGCGATCAGAGCCTACGGTGGACAGAGTAAGCGCTCCCCCAGTCTCTACTCGTGACTGGTCAAGATCACTGACAAGAAATTACAGCGACGTAGACGAATGGTCCAGAGGAAGAGGTCATTTTGATAAAGCAAATATTTCTGAACTCAATGACATGTTGTGCTATCCATTTCCATGTCACGATGATTACCTGTGATCTGCGTGTTCATGTCAGTGATACTGATCACCTTTTCGACGACGCCACATCTGCTTGAGATGGGCTGTCTGCTTGCCGTGCGTGACTGACCAGAATTCTCAGATTCGCATTCGTATAATGTGCTTTCGCATTCGCACGGGCATAACAAGCCTTTCCTCGCGCCATTGTTGCCGGGAATGCACAAATGTGACTTTGCTAAACAAGCGCAGCACTAGCGTAGCCGCAAGCTTTGGGTGGGGAATAATACCCGTCAGTTGCGGGGTTCGAGGGAGCGCCCGCCACGCCCGCGTCACTAGCTTCATCTTGCTCAATGGCCTCTGATCGCTCGTGCCGAAGCACCGGAATGCTAAAACCCGTGGTGAAAAAGCCTCAAGTAAACGTCCAGATGGCGCGAACCCCCTTGGCGCTTTCTAGGTCATGTTGCAATAGCCTCGCCCTCTTCCCACCCCTCCGTCTCGCAGGACGTGTAAGATCAAACCTCTCAATAAATGTATAACTATTAGCAGGCAACACACATGAATCTTGAAAACTAACGTCTTGACTCAGAACTATCCACAATGAGGGTTCTCAGCATACTCACCACCGCCTTCGCGGCGTGCACTACGGTTTCCGCCTTCGCCATCGAGGCCCGCGACGCCGCCACGGTTGTTGGCGATATCAGGACTCTCACCACACAACTCAACACTCTGCAGAACCAGCTCAAGGCGTTCCAAGGTGGTGCTGCTGGCACAGGCGCCGCTCTGCAGATCCAGGGTACAGAGCAGACCATCGAGAACACCCTCAAGAAGGCCGCACAGGATGCCAGCAACTCGCCCAACTTCGGCAACAGTGGCTCCGCCGACGTCGCCAACGCCATTGTCGGCGTCGAGCGCAACATCTACTCCGTCCTTGACCTCTTGATACAGAAGAAGAGCGCCTTTGCGACCGCCGCGCTGGGCTTTTCGGCCACTGGACTGGTGCTGCAGGACCTGAAGAACTTGAAGTCTCAGACGGATGCCTTCGGCGCCAATGCTTCCGCCAAATTGGTCCCTGAGCTGGCAAAGCTGGCGCCTCTGCTGCTCAGCAACATCGACTACCACTATAGTGTTGCCATCGATGCTTACTCATCGTAGGGAGCTGTGACTTTGGAGCTGAGGATGATAACGATAGGTTGAAATAACGTCATACTATGCTAGATATCTTTAGCTCAATCTTGGAATCAAGTACTAGTTGACCGTGTAGACTATTTGGCTCCAGCTTTCAAGTATGTGCATACTACTACCCTCGACCATACGCTGCATTTCATGAGAAAGGGGCGGAGGAAAGAAGGGTTGTCTGCCAAGACTTCACTTTTTTGTCCAACATACATGCCTTTCGCCTGCCCTCCAGAACACGGTGTGTATAGAATTGGCATATGTGATGTTTCTGTACCGAGTAGAATTTTATTTTTTTTAAGTCTTTTGGCATAATTCACGTTGGAGTTGTACCCTTGATTTCCGGCAATGCGTCCCAGGACGACATCTCAGCAGCACAAAGTTGTTATATCCCACGAGCAAGATACAGTCGACATCGTGATCCACGTACCATTCCTCAAAGCAGAAGGCTTAGGCCTCATAACATGGGCATCCTCATCCGTTTTGGCCAATCAGTTACATCGACTCGATATTCACCCTGCAGCGTTGAAGCATAATGATGGCATTAAGGTGTTGGAGCTTGGCGCAGGAACCGGCCTTGTGGGGATCAGCGCTGCGGTGATCTGGCACACCAACGTCGTCCTGACTGATCTGGCTCCCATTGTTCCTGGTCTTACTGGTAATGTGGATTCCAACAAAGACTTGTTGAAGTCAAGCCAAGGTAGTGCGATGGTAGGCACTCTAGACTGGAATGCGCCGGAAAGTCTTTTTCTTAGAGATCACCCCGAAGGTCTTTACAAAGAAATCACACTCTCAAATGCTACCGACAAAGCTAGCGTCATACTGGCTGCGGATACCATATATTGGGAAGAGCATCCTCGCATGTTACTCACTGTCATTCTTGCCTGGCTCGGGCCGGGGGAGCACTCAAGAGTGGTTTTCACGTATCCTCTACGGGTCGCATACATTGACCATATTCGTGAGCTTTGGGAACTCCTTCAAAGTAACGGTCTTGAAAGCATAGACGAGGGAAGAATACAGATCGACGGAGATGAGTGGGAAGACGAGCCTTTGATCGAGTGGTGTGTATGGAAATGGAAGTAGTGATTGTGAGGCACATGTCCTGCTCAAGCTGCAACCAGGTCCGAGGGCATGGCCCAAGCTTGTCCCAGCTGTGTTAACGCCAACGTAGATCTTAACTTGCGTGCTCTTTTGCCTTGTTTCGATCAGTCTGTCAGATTAGATGAGTCGACGAGCCAGACTCTTTTCTTTTTCAGTTCCTTGATTTTCGTGGTCAAGGTGCAGACCATGGTCGGTGTTTCTTGCTCTTGGGAATGAAGGTGACTGACGTTGGAAACTTCCTGCATGGTTGCTGTCTAATACACATCATAATGCAGTCATTTCGGTAACGCTACCAGTTCCGTGGCTTGCTCGTACTAGTAATGTTTCCGTGTTCATCCAACAGAGTAAATGAGGTGGAGCCAAAGAGGTGCTGAAGCAGGGAAGCGGCAACACTTCCTGCCTTGGCGCTGTGCCGTTGCCGTCGACCCACGTCCAAGTTCCTGCCATGGAGCTGATTCATGCTAACATGAGTCCGACAATTACGCGACCACACGAATGTCGGCATGGCATGGGACTCAATTCTACCGGAATACCTGCATGTTGTTGAGGTGTGGGTTGGTCGCGTCTTCGTGAGTGAGATCCTCGAGGCAGGCGGTCGAGCGTGTTTCATTGACGTGTGCACAGCTACTTCTCATCGTCGTCATAATAGCGCCTTGGGTTGTCTTCTTAGTCTACGATATTCTCCTCTACTTCTGGCGCTCAGCAGCACATGAGATCCCTTTTGTTGGTGGACGAGCTCGAGGGCGGCAGAAGCCGAGCGCCCCAGGTCTCTCCGAGATATCATCTGGACATGCAAACACACCCGATATGAGGAATGCCCCTAATCTGGGTTCGCATCAATTGCAAGGGGGAAAGAAAGATGCTCAAGAGATACATCATCGGGCGTCAAGAAACAGCCCTGAAGGCTGAGAAAGCCGTCCATCCCACCCACATTGGTGCCAATGCAACTTCACTGGGAAGCCTCATGGAGGAAGCATGCGGCATAGCTCTCAGAATGTATCCATGATCATACTTTAATCATGCTGGTGTTTCGTGTATTTACGCGATGAGCAGTCAAGCCTTACAAGGCGGAAGCAGGGCAGCACGATCAGAAGTACGTGCACAGAACCTCAAGCGTTGTAGGCAAAATCCTTGACTCTACACTCATTGCTCTCAAGAGCGGTTACTGGAACTTGAAGGCATACAGTCTCGCGCTCAGGATATTGGCAAGGGGAATGCGCTTCGAGGTGAACATCTGCTCAGCAAACGAGCCCAGTGAAGCTCTTGATACCCATTAGGGAGCAAGAGCAATGATATGAGATCATCAAGGTCGGTGGTGGTCATGGAAATGAGCTGATCATTACTCTCCCGGGCGCCTTGCTATGCAAAAAGACTGAGCTGAGCAAAGTATCGAGCAATTAGTAGTAAGAGAATATGTAACAAATCGTCCAACATGGCTACTGAAAGTTCACTTGTCATGCTAGTCTGTCTTAACCATAGAAGGACAATATAATGGGTGATTGCGTATTTCTGGCAGCCGCAATGGCCAAAGTGGTGGACAGCAGCATGTGCCGCAAGTCCTCTCACGCATAAGCCTGCCAGGGTCAAAATCCGGGTCGCGTCCGCGTCAACAAACCCGCGACCCAGTGCAGCTGGACTTCCCCGTCGGGCGTAAAGATCAAGGATCCATGCAAACGATATGTATTGACACAACTCAGATGCAACATAATCGTGCCAACTGCGCAGACATCTAAGACTGCTGCCACCCTCATCAGCAAACCGATTCATGCCCCGAGCCCCTCCATGGCTTCTGCCAATGGCCCAGCTCAATTCGCCAACGATGCGCCGAATGTCCAGGAGAGCGACCTGAGCGACCTGAGCACAGAACCTACCGATACCTTTGAACGCCATATGGCGGAGCAGCTGCGGAGTAAGCAGCTTCTACGTAATGCCGCGAACGGTAGGCCTATCTTTGGCCGTCATAGCAATAACGCCAGCCTGCGCTCCGCCATGGAAAATCTTGGTCGCTCTGCCGCTGGAAGCAACACCAGACACGCAGACTACCAGACCAGCAACCCTCTGGAACCCGACATAGATGGACAGCCTGTCCACTCGGCGACACAATGGGGCACCAAAGGCTCTCATGGGACCGGTTCCATGAAGCAGATCCTCTCACAGAACGCAGGCGCGGGACTGCAAACGGCCGACAGCGGTTCTGGAGTCTCACAGAGGGATATGCTACAAAGCGATAAGTCCACGGCACAGGGGCGTGACGCACTGGATGACATTATGCGCTTGGAGCGAGATAATTTGGTGCTGCAAGATTCGCCGGCTTCACTACGTGCTGATCGAAGAAGACGTTACAACCCAAAGAGGCAGAACGAGCGTGACAAGGCGGAAAATCTTGGACTTGCAACAACCAGGCTTCCTCAGACAGGGTCAGACGGGCTGCGCAAGTCACGGTCTCTCTCGTATGCCCGCCGCCAAACCAACCCCGCGGCCGCCGAAGACCAGGAAAACACGGACCGGACTCGTCCCATACGCGACTCAAAAGGTCTTTTGAAGAGCCTGGCTCGTGCAGCTAGCGCGTCACCTAAACCAGGTGTGGTGTCTGGCGCAGACTGGCCGGATAATGCAGATTCCAAAGCTGCCACGGCTCTTAAATTTGGTAACCCAGATGCCGACGCTCCAGATGTGAAGCAAGAACCCCATCCACGCGGCAATGATCTACCCGCATACCCGCAAAGACAGTCAATAGCAGTCTTGAACCCTACAGAGGAATTCGTGCAAGATGCTTCCAAAACACCTCGAGTGATTGGAGCGTGGGTTGACACGCCAAAAGCCGCTCGAGTAGACGGCAGATCGGAAGCCGACTCCGCCAACAAGAATACTGCTTTGCAAAACCAGCACGTAAAACAACCCGCAAGGTCTTCACTGCCAAGATCTGCTGCGGAGTATCTGTTGCGCAACGCACAAGCTGGAGATGAAGCCCTCGGAGATACGACGCTAAACTCGCTGCGAGATCTGGCCGGACAAGACTTGAACGTGTCAAGACTGCAGAATCTGGACGACGATACCCTTGAGCTCGTGGGGAAAGCTGCAGAGCCCTTGTCCAAGGCGGAACGGGAGCAGAAGAAGGAGCTGGTACATCTAAGTGAAATGGCAAAGCGGCTGCATGCTGCTCGCTCTAGCCTCCGGGATGCGTCGCAGGCCATGAAGCGTATCGAGCACGAGATTGAAGGCCGAAGTACGGAAAAGGATTCGTCTGATGGCACTTCACACATTGCTCAGAACATACGGCTGTCAACAGTGGTGAAGAACGAACTGAGAAGTCTGTTAAGACATTTCTGGGCGCCAACAGCCAGTGAGCGCATGCGGTTAACGTGGGTTGGAGTGTTTGCATTGATAGCACTTTCTTGGGCTGTCAGTGAGGTTACTCTGTGGTGAGTTTATGTCTCTCATGAGAAGACCAGTTTCCATGCATGCTGACTAGACACACTCAGTGGATATTATTGTCATCCCCAGTTTGCGGAGAGCATGGATGGGTACGGTGTCAACATCCATGCTCCACAGATGCCATTTGTCACAACCACTTTATTGTTTGGACCTTTTGAATGGCTATGGCGGCCTCTATTCGGGGTCATATATTGGGTACTAGGGTGGCTGCCAGTGTTCTCGGGGAGCTCGCAAGTGCCGCAAGCGACCAGCGCTGTACGGGCCGCACCTCCTCGCGAGACTGTAGTTTACGACTGGAGTGACTGGGCCGGCGGCAGCATTGGCGCTGATGAGATATTATGACATGATGAAAAATGACAACCTTTGAACAACCATTGGAATTTCTGCAAGTTTACCCAACCACGGCTGACCTTTACCATGATAAGTTAGCCGGGACGAGCCGTTCCTTGCAGGATTTCTCCACATAGTGACGTAGGGCATTGTCTCCGCCGTGCCAGGGTCGAATGCGCATTGCCAGCCCGATCGAGGCCGCATCCGGCACGTAAATTGAGATGAATGCAAGCGGCTATCCCATGAGCCGGATATTTGCTTGAGATCATGGCGCAAACGGCGCTGAGAAGGCCCGCGATTGAGTGACGTTTTGCTCGCGTCTTTTTCACTCTCGCTTTACTGCTTCATTAACCATCCAGCCCTCGTGAACCTCTATTCTTTATTATTCATCAACCGATCACAATGTCTTTCCTTCTCCGCATTCCCAGAAGCGCGGCGGCGTACCGTCTATCTGCAAGAACGATCGTTCCGCGCTCTGCCTTGTCCACATCCAGCAAGCAGCTCTCTGGGAGCGATTATGGAGGCGGAGATTCTATGCCAGACGGCCAGAAGCCTCACCAACAGGGAAAGAACCCCTCAGAACACCTTGAACACCCTGGGCCAAAGTCTCCCGCAGACGAGGGTGGCAGTCCGAGCAATGGTGGTGATTCTGCAAGCACAAATGGCAGTAAGCGACTTTAATTTCCACGAGCAACGCGGACAAGCCTGTTGACCCAGTGAGCAGAACCCAAGCCAAAAATTCACAGCGATCGCGCAAATCAGGGAGAGCTATCGGAAGAAGCAAAACAGCACAATGAAGAGCACCACACGAGGCACGACCGCAGCTCCAGCGGCAAAGATGAGCAAGTGAACAAAAGGTTTTGGAAGGGCGATGCAGGGCCAAAGTAGTATGCTTTACCTCAGAAGCTCGCTGAGCTCAGGGAAACTATCCCGGGTGTGCTGGTGGGTCATGAGTTCTGGTGGACTCGCCCGACACGATCGAGATCTTGACTCTGCTACATGGCCACGGCAAGCGTCAAGTTGGCATGTGATATTTTGATTGTACGATAACAGAATGATTTGCCACTACCACGTGTCCAGTTTGCCATTTTGTGAATATTTAGGCAACAGCACGACATTGCTCTGAGCTCAGTTTCTGTGAGAATGACGCGCCACCGCGCTAAGCGGGGAATAGCTGGTGGGCGTGCAAGAGCCGCAGCGCAACAGCTGGGCACGCGACGAATCAGAGAGCTTGCTGCCAACACCAGCTACCAGGCCGTACGTCATGCAAAACAATTGCAGGTCTGGAATCATCGCGCTCGCACCACCTCTCCCATCCTTCTTCTCCACACCTTTTCTGCAAAATCCCATCTTTCATCTTGCTGCTACTGCCCTTCTCCCACAACCCTATCAGCAAGTCTTCCCTCTTCACAATTTTGCTGCAGCGTCATCGCCGAGCATGAAGTTCTTCACGACCGCGTTGGTCCTCTCGCTTGCCGCGGAGGGCCTTGCAAGCACCTGGTTTTCCAAGGCTGGTACGTCATCTCTGATCGTTTCCATCAAGCAGAGTTATTCAGATTTGTCCTCTTTGCCCTGTGTAACTACCGGTCATCTCTAAATTGATCATTATCACTGACTCCCGTGACTAGCCTACAACAAATGGCATGAGACTGAGCTTGAGAGGTGGCTGTCAGACCATGACGTCCCCTACCCTACGCCAGCCGACCGCAAGGACCTCCAGAACCTTGTCAAGGACAACTGGCAGTCCGCTGTGGAGTCTCCCTACGTGAACTGGGACACTGCACGCCTACAGAAGCAGCTCGAGTCTCAGGGTGCTCAGATTAAAAAGGGCACCGAGAAGAACAAGAAGGCCTTGGCTGAACAGGTCAAAACTTCTTGGACTGATACTAGCGACTCCGCCAACTCTGCTTACGGTAGTGTCAAGGACTGGATTTTTGATTCGTAAGTGCACCCTGATCGCTCCCAGATCAAGTAACTAACGCGCTCAGCTGGACCGATTCTCAGCTCAAGTCATTCCTTGACCGCCATGGCATCCCCGCCCCTCAGCCCCGCAAGCGTGATGTTCTCCTGAAGTCTGCTCGCGAAAACTACCAGACCGTGGCCAACAAGGCATCAGAGGCCTCCGCGTACCCTGGCAACTGGCTCTACGAGTCCTGGTCTGAGTCGGACCTCAAGGCTTGGCTCGATGAGCGTGGCATTCCGGCTCCTCAGCCTACCAAGCGTGACAAGCTAATTGCTGCCGTCCGCCGCAACTCTCGTGTCGCCAGCTTGAACGCTCAGTACCAGGCCAAGAAGGCTGCGTCCTCTGTCTCATCTGGTGCTGCCGCGGCCTCATCCTCCATTGGCGAAGAGATTTACAACTCTTGGTCCGACAGCAAGCTCAAGGAGTTCCTTGACAAGAACGGTATCCCCGTGCCTCAGGGTTCCACCCGCAACGAGATTCTGGCTCTTGCACGCAAGAATGCTGCCAAGCTGACGGGCGACAACGTTTCCAACTCTGCTGCGTCTGCCTACGGCGCTGCCACTTCATCTGCTGGCAACGAGTATGCCAAGGCTACCGATCTTGCTGGCGAGAAGGGCGCCAACATTGCCGACCAGCTCTACAGCATCGGCAACCACTACTACACCGAGGCTCAGATCGCTCTTGGCCTGCGCACCGACTATGTCAGCTCCGCCAGCAGGTCTGCTGCTACAGCCTCGAAAAGTGCCTCCAGCCTCGCCGCCAAGGCCTCAAAGGCTGCTAAGAACGAGTTGTAGAGCCACCACTCGGCAAATCTCTCGACAATAACTGTAGATCTTCCAGATCTCAAGCAGCTTCAGCAACTCGCGTGGCAGGGCGCGATGGATATTCCCCAAGTGGATGGATAAAAAGATTAGCCTTTACGAGTTTATGAGAAGCTTTGGACGGCGTTGACCTTGGGTCGCTTCGCACCAGCGAAAGCTGACCTTGCCTCTCTTGCCTTTTTCACTTATGCCCGACGGTGACGCCTTATGCGTTGCTGTCTACGTAGCAGCCAGCAGCCAGCTTGGCTGAATGTAATCCAATTAACTTTTGCTCTCGTTCGAAATGTGCCTACTCGCCGTCAACTTGTCGTGCAAAAGTATCAACAGTTGTTGCCATATCAGGAGCACACGAGCATTCCCTGCATCCCTACCAGAGTCTTGGCAGAGTCTTGGCAGACTCCGTTTGGGCCACACTCACGCCCCAAAAAATCCCCACCTCGTCCAGAAGACGTCCACACACGCTACACGACGCGCAGAACATGTCTACGATGCTTTAGAAGGCCAAAAAAGAACTCTCCGACGGGGAATCGAACCCCGGTCTCCCGCGCTTGGTATCCACTGGAATGACAAGCGGAAATCATGACCACTGCGATGACTGTTAGACGTCGGATCCACTTTGCGAAGTGGGATGGAGGTGCTCACCTAGACCATCGAAGACGTTTCTTGAGGAAATCATTACACTCAATGTTTTATATACGCTCGAATAATGTCTGATTACCACTCCTTCACCAAGGACTGAGCCATCTGGTTTTAAGCTTGCGGCCTCCTGATACTAAAACGCAGCTTTATCATCATGCTCTCAATCAGTTCGCTCTTGAAGGATTTTCTAGAACGTTGCGTCAAGAGGATTTGCTGCTTTGCTCGACACAGGAATGCTGATGGACCCTGCGATAGTGTCACGGCATCCAGATGCTGACTGGACGCTTACTGGACATGGTCTCTTTACGTCTTCCAGTAGCCGCGCGAGCTCGCTCTTAAAAATATAAGCAGACTCGTTTGTTTGTCTTCTTCCAAATTCATTGCACACTTGCGATGCCTTGCGCATGGCGTCCATGGAGTGTGCTGTGGACCTGCCGTGGCAGGTAGCAGCAAAATGAAGTCTAAACAAGACATTTCTTCACATTACGAACTCATAATACAATAGAATTTGCTTACTTAGACCAATATCCGCACTTACACTGTGTAAATCTAGCCTTAAGTTTCTTTCCATGCAAGACTGTCGAAGCTGGCGATCCAGCAGTTAATCATCGTACTGTCGACTTCTCTTGAGCTTCTTGTTTACCTAGTACAAAGCTCAAGCAATTTCAAAACTGGAAATCTCATCACTTGGCATGGTGATGATTCTGCGGCGCGGAATACTGCGCACACGGCTGAACGTTTGCTCGACAGACACTCTCTGAACGCATGATAGACTTCAGTGTCTTCATTACTTTCATAACAGGGCACGTCGGATGCCTTCGCGCTCCGTTCCTTCCTTTCCTTGGATGCCTACGTGCTCCAATTCATATCGTCATTTCGGTGCTCATTCCCTGCTCTCCTTAATCGTCCCCATCACTTCAAGCCACAACCATAACAGTAAGTTTCGCAACTCTTCGTTGCCAAGGGCACCAAATGCTAAGATCCAATAGATGGATTCAGAGCTCAAGGACCTATTTGTATCACAGCCAACGGCTTCTTCTGCTGTCGCCCAGAGACTTGCTAAGAGTGTCATGCATGGTATTACCGCACAGCTTCTGGAAGCGAGCATCACCTACTGAGGACAAAGATCGGATCTACCTTCGCTTGATAATATTCTAGCCTTGAATCCTTCCAGAAACCTCTTTTCACGATCCTTCAACGCCGCCTGCATGATGCCAGTGTTGCTCAGATTGAACTCAATCTTGGGACGGCAGCATAGGTATTGCCTCGCACAATAAAAGGCAATAACTGGACTTACTTGTTCATCAATTCATTATTTAACCCTCCCGCCACCATGGCAAGACCTTTGAGACTTCATTCATCCAGCGCAGACTCCACCCTACCAGGAACTGCGCAGATCATTTTCTATATGAGGACTTTCGCTTTCACTGCCGGCGACTTACTAGAAGTCCTTTGTCAGATGAGGGACTCCTGGTTTTACTTATTATATTCGAGCTCCTGTATGTTATTTTGCACTTGAAGAACTTTCTGAATCAACAATCGCCTATGTGCGTTATATTGGAATGACTACAGGCAAGCGAGCTCAAGATCGTCACGAAGAAGATCTCCTCTTTTCACCAGATTTTTGTAGCGATTGAGACTTTCACAAACCGGCTTGATTAATGCCACAGACGCTCAAACAGCAACAAACAAGCCTAGAATCCTGTTACTCTGGCATTTGACAAACCCCTAGAAGAGAAAGATCTAAACCTTGCTGTCATACTGAGAAAGAAGTTGTAAGATGCGTCCAGATCGGTCGAAATACGTGATCCGGACGCGTTCGATGGTATCAAGGCGCAAGTTGTACTGAAAAAGAAGTTCAGCAATACTTCTTCATTGCATTTACGCTGGGAAGATCTCTATGGCACAATCTGGGAGCGGAAGGATTTTTCCTTGTCACGAGGCGTATTTCCACTTCACACGGATGAGACACGCTTCACGCATTTGGGAGTTTTGATCCTTACTTCTGGCCATGACAAAGTGCTCATTGTTGCAGTACACCTCGTTGTATTGACATCAGCGATGGCGAACGCACGATTATGGGCGTCAAGAAGAGTCAAGCCCGACAAGTCACAATCCCGATGATGCAGATGATGTTCCCACTAGAGCAAAGGCCATTCCGAAAAACTATTCTAGGCATCTGGAAACACGTTACAAAGCTTGAATCTGAAATTTTTTGAGCGAAGACTAGAAGAAACAGTTAGTCAAGCGTACCGAGATGATCAAAGACTGCGCAAAGACACAAGATAGGATAATTAATGGCGATTCAAATTCATTCTCACCCTTGGTCAACATGTGCATCAACTTCTAAACCATGCAGATTGTGCCTTTCAATCAATTATGCTGGCATATGTTGCATAAAGCAAAATAACATCACTTGTCATATCATAAACACCCTCCAACTACCTCGCTGCCCGCAAAAACCCAACCACCCCCGCACAATACCCAGCCAGCCCACCCAACCGATCAGCCTCCCGCCTCTGCTCCGCGCGCCACTCGCTCACCGCATCCAGCACCGCCTCATCCTCCTCCAGCACCTCGCCATGACAGCGCAAAAACACCGCCATCCACGCCTGCACGAGCTCATAGTCGCGCCGCGCCCGCAGCCGCGCCGTCAGCGCGCCCACAAACCCACGCAGCTCCACGTACGGCGGCGCGGCGCTCAGCGAGCGGATCTCGATGTCCGCCGCGGCGGGCGCAAGCGTCTTGAAGTGCTCGACCAGGGCGTCGCCGTCTGTCTGGCGCAGCAGCGTGGTGACCCTGCTCTCGGCGGCGGCGCGGTCCATCTTCAGGACGCGCGAGCGTTCCGCTACGCCGTCGGCGATGTCGACAAGCGCGCTGCCGAATCCGTCGAGAGGCCCGGGCTTCGTGCTCTTTTCGAGCGAGGGCAGGAAGAAGGGCGCCTTCTCGGGGGCCTTGGGCGGCTCCTTGGGCTTGTTGCGCTCGCGGATCAGGTCGAGGTTGAGGAGCGTCTGCCAGCGTGACTTGGGGACTAGGCTCAGGGTTTCGACGCTGCTGCTTAGCTGGCTTAGGGAGGGAAGAATGTCGTCGTCTTGCTCGGCTTCGTCGTCGTCAAAGGCTGCTGCCAGGACGCCCTGGCCGCCTTCTCCAGAAGCTGTGGGAGCAGAAGACAGGCTGATTTCGTCTTCGCTGATATTGCGCGTGGGTACATGCGTGAACAACGTACGGTTTGTGTAAATGTCCACGCCTACAGCGTCTTCTAGAGCTAGGGCAAGGTATTCGCCAGTATTGGAGAATGCGAGTGCAGTGCAATTGCTGCGCAGCCTGATGGCATCGATTAGGTGACCAGTGGGCAAGTCCCAGACACGGATGAGGGAGTCTGAGCACGCTGCAATGATCCATCGGCCATCGTTCGAGAAGCAGAAATCTTTAATGCTGGCGTTGGAAGTGTCAAGCTCTCGGACGATTCGACGGGTCTCTGTATCGACAACGCGTATGCAAAAGTCTTCGCAAGACAGCGCAATCAAGTCGCTAGGACGATGATATCTCATGCCTTCGATTGCAGTCTGCGCATGCCAGTCTAGCTCGTGCAAGAGTTGTCCATTCATGAAATCCCAAAACTTGACCTTTCCATCAGAGCCACAACTCATGATGGTTCGGTTTAGGTTGTCGACATGCAGTCCAGTAACGCTTCCAGCATGTTTGCCTTCACCTCTGGCCCATGTTTGGCGTGCCCCGTTCGCGTGTGCTCGTTCAACTTCAAGCTTGCGCGCTTGGGCAGGTGTGAGCTTCGGTGGGTATCGCAGTCTATGAATTCCCGACTGCAGGTTGTACATATCAATGCTGCCACCTTGAGACCCGACTACGGCGAAGGTGCCGCAGGGGGAAATGGCAACACTAGACACATTGCCGCCGTCGCCAGTCTCGAAGACCCAACGGCCCGCTCTTTTCCGACCCCAGAACCATGTTCTAGCAAAACGGTCTCCTTCGTGACCAGTTACTATACTTTCCCATCCAGTGAGGTTCTGCTCGGTTGCGGTAGACTTTCCTTTGAGCTGCTTGGCGCTAGCCCAGAGAGCTTTGGTGCCAGGCATGGCACCCATGCCACCGTCGCGGTTGAGTGAACAGGCCAGGCAGGAAATTTCTGAAGCCTTCAAATCTGTGGCTACAGTGCCTCCAGCACCGTTGACTGGCGCCCCCATCTTTTTCGCCTTTTTCTGCACTGAACCTTGACTCAACTCGGTACTCTGGCTATCCCGGCGAAGGCTGAAACCCCACAAGCTCTTGTCTCTGCTGGTACTCAGCAACCACTTACCACCGGCTTCAAAGCCATCTGCATCATTGGGGAGGAAGTTCAAAGTCGACACGGTCGCTGCGTGGCCGCTACGGGAGTGGAGGATACGGGGTATGGGCGAAAATGGGGTCTCGTCAAAGATCCAAGACTTGAGGCTGTTGTCGAGGCCACTCGTGACCATGACTGATTGACTAGGCAGGAATTCGACCTTGCTGATACCGCCTGGAGTCTCGGATTCAGCGGTGGCGGGTGCGCCGTGGGCAGCCCTGAGAACGCCGGCGCGACGTCCGCCATCATTCAAATCCCAGAGGGTGACATCTCCGCTGCCGTAGGATGCAGTTGCCATGATGCCGACATCTTTCCCATCGTCGCCTGCGCCCAGCCCGTCGGTACGGAAGGATATCGAGGTGATGGGGGCAGCAGCGCCAGAGCCAGCATTCAGACGAATGACTTGCTTGTCGTATCGAACGTCTTGTATGACCAGCTGGCCGCCGAGGTATGCTATGGCAAGCATGGAGAGAGCGGGAGTGGGTTCGAGAGTGGTGACGGGTCCTGCATTGGAGGACGGGGAAAGGATGCGGTAGACGAGCTTGCCAGTGCTCACGTTCCAGACCTCGACGCTGCCGTCTTCACGGCCAGCGAAGATCTTGTTTGTGAATGTTGGCATGGTGCAGATACCGCCGGTGAGCATGTTGGGGGCATCGTCGCTGTCGAAAGGCGATCGCAGAGTGGTATAGTGTTCACCGTTCTCGGCGCTCCAGACTTCAATCCTGGTAGCACAGCAGGCAACTATCCACGAACCAAAGACGAGCAGCTGGACGATATCTTCGTCTGCGTCTTGTGGCATGTGGAGGTCGCCAATCTGCTTGCCACGCTTGAAAATCCAGACACCTCTTGCATCGTGAGTGCTCCATGCGGCCGCAACCCGGTCGGCCCAGGCAGTTGTGGCAGAGATGGGCCCGGGTGTCTGCGGGCGCGTTATGAAGACAAGATTCAAGCCGCGCTTGAGGTCGTAGGTCTGCAGGCTCTGGCCGACGGAGGTTGTGATCTGAAAAGAGGTTTTGCCGAGCGGGACTGCGGTGAAGGGGACGAGAGTGGGCGAGACGAGGCCTACAGTCTGCAGAAGAATAATCCGAGTCAGCTTGAGAGATGTGGAAAGGGAACAGAGGTCGGCGTACTCGGAATGGAGCGAAGATGCGCGATGGGCGCGGAGCAGTTCGCGCAGACCGCAGCTCTGGACTGAGCTTTCTGCGCTTTGCGAGGCGGCCGTCTGCAGCGCCGTCGGCAGGCATTGCAGCGGGCATTTCCAAGCAGGACCAGCGTCGCCGAAGATGAGGGGATACGGGGGATGGACTACGGGCAATTGGCAGGCATTGGACGTGTTTCGCGGCGTGGCGTGCCGCGGGCTGCGGGCGGTGGAAAGAGAAAAAAAAAGTGAGCTCGTGATGTAAAGTTCGGGGCTGCGTCTGCATGACACGGCGCGTCCAGTCAGCGGTGAGGGGGCCAGCGACTAAGGTTAAAGCGACACCCGTGCTCAGTGCCCTGCCTTCTGCTCTGCGACGAGACGAGGAATAACGTACAGAATGCTCCTGCCACGGCGCTCTGCTCGCTGCCTCGCAGATGCCAGCAACGGATAGACGCCCCGTAGGCTGAACCTATTTTTCGCCCTGGCCGCGCCGCCGTTCTGCCCCGCGGGCCCCACACCGTCACCGTCTTCGCACGCGGGCATCATGGACGACCACCTTCGTCGCACCACCAGCAGAGACTCGAACAAGTCCAACCCGGCCTCCGACTCGGGCCTGCATCCTCCCTTCTCCTCTGCTCAGTCCGCGCTCGCCGCAAGCCGCAGAGGCGCCTCCATCGACCTCCAGGGCAGCGTCACCCCGCGCACCGCCAGTGCGAACTTCGTCTCGCGTTCACCCTCGCTGCTGTGGCCAGACGCTCGCCAGCATCTTCTGCGCAGGTTGTCGCAGTCCTCGAGCACCTCCATACCGCCCATTGAGAGCCTGCCAGAAGCCTCCGTCCCGCAGCAGCCCCATGCGCCCCCTCGACAGTCGTCCGAAGCTGCCCGTGTCTCGCCTGCGCCCTCGCCCTTTCTCATTCCTCGCGGCCGCTCCGCCTCGTCGCTCAATCTTGATGCTGGCGGCTTCCTACCCTCGTCCTTTCGCTCCCTCGGTGCTGCAATCATGAACGGCACCTGGAGCGCCGCTCCTAGCAACGCCAGCTCCACCGTTGGCTCGGACGAAGACAATGGTACGTCACCCCACGTGATAAGCTCCCAATGCCCATCACCCACCTAACCATTGCTCCTCCCCACAGTGAGAGCCTCCATGTCAGGCCCTACGACTGCCACTTCTTCAGCTTCGGCCGCCGTCGTCCCCGGCGGTGGCTCCTATTTCCCTCACAGTGACCGCTCGCATGCCGACACCACCCAGTCCATGCCTCCCCCAACCGTTCCTGCATCGGCTGCCCCTGCCCCTGCACCTACACCTGCTTCCTCCGATGCGCTTGCATCTCGACCGCAGCAGATAGCTCGTAACCCGCGCAAGACTGTCCCCGGCTCGCGGCGCATCAGTGGTGTATATCCTGGGAATGCCAGTCCCATCAGCGACCGCAGCGCCCAGACCTCTGTCGACGGCCGAGAAAGCGCCACCTCACGCGTGGCCCCGCTCGGCATCATTGGCATCTGCGCTCTCGACTCAAAGGCCCGCAGCAAGCCCAGTCGCAACATCCTGAACAGGATCAATGCCAACCAGGAGTTCGACGTCATCATCTTTGGCGACAAGGTCATCCTCGACGAGACCCCAGAGAATTGGCCTCTCTGCGACTATCTCATCTCATTCTTCTCCGACGGCTTCCCTCTCGACAAGGCAATCTCCTACGTGCGTCTGCGGAAGCCCTTCAGCGTCAATGACCTACCCATGCAGATGGTGCTCTGGGATCGCCGAATCTGTCTCAAGATCTTGGACAAATTCGAAGTCCCCACCCCCAAGCGTGTCGAGGTCAGCCGAGATGGCGGGCCAACTCTCCCCTCGTCTGATGTCGCCCAACACGTCCTTGAACGTACCTCTGTCAAGATTCGCGGTCCCGATGAGGGCTCCTCGACCGCGCAAACGCCCCCAACCAGGGTTGTCATGCTTGACGATGATACCCTCAGCGTCGACGGTGTCGAAATCAAAAAGCCGTTTGTTGAGAAGCCCGTCAGCGGCGAAGACCACAACATCAACATCTATTACGCCAAGGATGCTGGCGGTGGGGGTCGTCGCCTCTTCCGCAAAATCAACAACAAGAGCTCAGAAGCTGATGACACCCTGAATGTGCCCCGTGCCGTCACGGACCCTGGCAGCAGCTACATCTTTGAGAAGTTCCTCAGCACAGATGGCAATGAGGACGTCAAAGCGTACACGGTCGGATCTGACTTTTGCCATGCCGAGACCAGAAAGTCTCCCACCGTCGATGGCATTGTCAAGCGCAACACCCACGGCAAAGAGATGCGATATGTCGCTGATCTCTCACCCGATGAGCGCACCATCGCGAGGAAAATCTCAGAAGCCTTTGGACAGCGTGTTTGTGGATTCGATCTACTCCGCACTGGCGGGAGCAGCTATGTCATTGACGTCAACGGCTGGAGCTTCGTCAAGGACAACAATGACTACTACGACAAGTGCGCTAGCATTATGAAGTCGCTCTTCCTGGAAGAGAAGGCGAGGAAAGATGGCAAAGTGCCGCCGACTGATATCTCTTCATCGACCGAGGCTCACATCAGGCCATCCTCCGGTCACTTGTCCAACGCTTTCAAGAGCATCTTGAAATCTCCAAGCATGTCGAGACTGGCAGGACACCACCACCAGAACACGCGTGTCAACGGTCGTGCGTCGCCTGATATCTCTGGGCAGAGTGTTCCCTTTACTTCACCTCCGTCCATTGAGAAGCCCCAGCCCGCGCATCTACCTGCAGCGACATTGCCGCAGCCTGAATCACTACCACCGCCAGCTGTCGGAAGCACTGCTGCTTCTGATTCTGGTGTCATTGATGCTCAACCGGCTGAGCAGGTCCAGCAACCTGTCCCCGCGCCTGCCTCCAAGGCACAATGGAAACTGAAAGGCATGGTGGCCGTGATCCGCCACGCAGACCGCACACCGAAACAGAAATTCAAATTCACCTTTCACAGTCAGCACTTTGTTGAACTTCTCAAGGGTCATCGTCAGGAGGTCGTTCTGAATGGCGAAGCAGCCTTGAACAGTGTAATGGAAGCCGTCAAGCTTGCTTTGCAAGAAGGTAAAGAAGACCCAGACAAATTGAAACTGCTACGGACCTCCCTTGCCAGAAAGGGGAGTTGGCCAGGCACCAAAGTGCAGATCAAGCCAATGTTCAGAAAGAAGAAGTCGCCGGCTCCCCTGCCTACTAAGGACGTTCGTCCCAAAGGGGCTGAAGTCGCCAAAAGAGGCGTGCGCGAAGCTTCCGTCGACATCACGACAGACGATGAGGCCGGGACGCCCAAGACCCCGCATAGGCAATCCATAAACGACGTCACACTCTCACGTGAAGCAGCCGAGGAGGACAATCTCGAGCTTGAGAAGCTTCAACTAATCATCAAATGGGGCGGTGAGCCGACCCACTCAGCAAGGTATCAAGCTCAGGAACTTGGCGAAAATATGCGCAATGATTTGCTACTCATGAATCGTGATGCATTGGACGACCTCAAGGTTTATAGCAGTTCAGAAAGACGTGTTACGACAAGCGCCAACATTTGGACATCAGCCTTCTTGGATCAGCAGGTTGTTCCGCCGGATTACGTTGAGATTCGGAAAGCCCTCTTGGACGACTCGAATGCGGCCAAGGACGAGATGGATAAGGTCAAGAAAAAGCTAAAAGGGTTACTTCGTGAAGGAAAGAAGGCGCCTAGTCAATTCACATGGCCTGAAAACATGCCTGAGCCTTATCTTGTCGTTAGACGGGTTGTCAGACTGATGAAGTTCCATCGCGAGGTAATGCGGTACAACTTCGCCCAGCTCTACGGGGGCGCAGCATCATCACTCGCCTCGGCAGTCAAAGGCTCTAGTACTCGAAGCAGTTCACCCGGCCTTGCAAGCTCAATGTCGCAGGCACAAGCTGTCAACAAAATTCAAGGTCGTTGGTGCTGCGGCGAGGATGCAGACCTGTTCAAAGAGCGTTGGGAAAAGCTGTTTGTGGAATTCCTAGATCCGGAAAAGGTAGATCCTAGCAAGATCTCCGAGCTGCATGACACGATGAAGTTTGATGCTGTTCACAATCGACAGTTTTTGGAGTGGATCTTCACGCCTCCTCCAGAATTATTGGAACAGTATCTGGCTATTGAAGATGCCGCCGAGGATAGACCGACAACACGTCCACGAGAAAACAGTGTCGCTTCTGTCCGACCTTCGCAGGACCCCGAACCTGGCATCTCCAAACGGCCCACAAATAAATCGCTTGGGGAAAAATCTAATACGCCGAACCTTGCGGAGAGGATGGGCTTCCGACGACGCACAGGACAGCTAGACCCAGCCTCGATACGGAACAGCCTCACAGGGACAATCTCCGAACAGCACTTTGCGCTCTATACTGGCGGCGGTAAGCCAAGGAATGAAGCTGGGCAAGAAAAGCTGCGCGAGCTTTTCAACTACGCTAAGATCTTATTCGACTATATTGGTCCACAGGAATACGGTATCAAGGACTCCGAGAAGCTCGAAATTGGTCTCCTCACGTCCTTGCCTCTGCTGCGCGCCATTGTGAACGACCTAGAAGACATGCAAGCATCCGAGGGCGCCAAGACGTCCATCTACTTCACCAAAGAGTCGCACATCTACACGCTGCTGAACTGTGTTATCGAGGGCGGCATCGAGACGAAGATTGAGCGCAACAAGATCCCGGAGCTGGACTATCTGAGCACCATCTGCTTCGAGCTGTACGAGAGCCAGAATTCAATGCATGACGAGACGGACGAGGCTTTTAACTACAGCATCCGCATCACCATCAGTCCCGGCTGCCACGCCTTTGAGCCACTCGACGTGCAGCTCGACAGCAAGCACTGTATCGGCTTCGCGCCGCGCCGCAGTCTCACGGCGCACAACGACTGGAAGCACGTCATTGAGACGCTGCGCGCCAAGTTCCACACCGTCAAGCTACCCAAGAGTTTCGTCGCGGTCAACTTGGCGGAGAAGGCGCCACAGGCGTTTGAGAACCCTGGTGAGGGCGGGGAAGGGGTGGACTCTGACGATGCTGTGCAGGTTGGGCCGGAGAGTATCGGCGGGCATCTGCTAAAGGTCAGGTCGTCGAAACCTGGGTTTGAGGAGGGAGCTGCTGGGCTTGGATTTACGGGATTGGATGAGCCTGCTTTGGGAGTTGTTCCTTCGGAGCAGCAACCTGCTGCCGCTGCTGATGACACGACGCTGGACAGTGTGCCGCCGTGAGAGTGCGACAAGCTTGAGTGAGCAGGAGGAAGGTAATTATCATGATTGAATGAGTGCATGAGCGAACGCTGGGGTAGACATAGATTGGCGGGGTTGGTTGTCTGTGTAGACTAGCATGACGGATGACGATGACGATCCAAAGAGGAAGACTTGGATCCACTACTCTCTGAATCAAACCTTCATTTTTCCTTTCCAGTTGCAGCTGACAGTCGGTTCTACATGTACAAGCTCGCCGTCGCACAGATGTCCCGCTTGATCAGCTCCTGACACTCCTGCATCTTCTGATACAGCGTGGGATCCCCCACAATACGCGCCGCATTCTTCACCTCACGACACGTCTCATCCAAGCGCGTAATTACCCGCACAATCGTCCCCTCGAGCACATCCGTCAGGTCCGTGATGCGCGCAAATGGCATCCCCCGCGCCCACTCGTGCACGACCTCGACCAACCCAAACCGCGGCCGCGAGACAAAGTCATTATTATCGTCCGCGCTCAGGATAACCTGATGGCGCGTCTGCACGGCATTGACCTGCTCGGCAATCGCCACGATGGCCGCTTGCCCGCGCGCCAGCGCCGGCGTGACGGTCGGCTGGACGTCCGTCTTCTCCTGGAACACAAAGGCAGACAGCAGCGCGGCGATCTCGGCGGGCTCGTAGGCGGCGAGGGCGTTGTCGAGGATCAGCTCGGTGAGGACGAGCTCGTCGGCGGAGTGGATCTCGCAGGCGACCTTGCCCTTGAGGGCGACGCGGCCGGCGGCGTCGACGAAGCCCAGGTCGGTGAGGACGCGCACGCGCTGCTCGTAGTCGGGCAGCAGCTGCAGGTTCTGGTCGGACATGAGGGCGCGCAGCGTCGCGATGTTCTCGGCCAGCAGCCACGCGTCGTGCTGCTGCTCGAAGTGGCGCGCGAGCGTGGGGCAGGTGAGGCTGTGCGCGGCCGTCGTGGTTGCGGTTGTGGCGGCGGCGGCGCGCGAGGAGAGGATCTCGCGCACCGACATGTCTTTGATGCGCAGCCAGTCGAGCTCGTCCCAGGAGGAGCTGGTCCAGGAGGAGAGGAGGGTAAGGATTTCGTCGATTGCGGCTGACTCGTAGTTGCTGTCCTTGGAGGATTCGCTTATAGGTGACTGTGTTCCTAGTTAGCAAGTCTGAACTGCGAGATGATGTCTGCAGCATTACCTTTAGAACTGTCTGCGTGACGGCGACAATGTCAGCTAGCGGGACTGTGACTTGCTTCAGGCGAAGTGAAGACTTGTTGGTAGGAAGAGAAGTATAAAAGGGCCGGAAAGAGGGAAGATAGGGGAAGAGGTCTGCTGCTTTGCGCTGGGTACTGCCTTGAGCAATCTCCAGTACAGTGACAGTTGGAGCCATCCCATTTCCGACGACACCGTCGCGAAGTAGCACACCGACAGTACGAATGCCGTCCTTCCTGTAGACTATGAGTCGACGTGGCGAAAACATGCGCTTGCCCACAGGCGACGCCAACAGCGCAACATGCAGCTCCGCTGTAAGGCGTTCGTAGTCCATGCATGCCTGATGACACCTTTCGAGATCGACGTCGCAGATTTCACACGGCTCTCTCTCTATCTTCTCCAAATCTGCCTCAGACAGCTTCACGGCTTTCTCTTGCTCTGGTAGAAGAGCTTGTGCAGCATTCTCACTGAAGCTTCGCTTGATCATCTCCTCAATCTTGAGCGCTTCCACCCTTAGCAGGTTCAGAATCATGTTGTAAGTCAATCTGAACTGCGATCGAAGTTTCGTCGGGTCGCCTAGAATCATCTGACGCAACGTTGCAGCTGGAGGTGCTTCTTCTGCACCAGGGGCCACGATGATGACAGACCCGACGGGATCAAGACCACGACGGCCTGCACGGCCGGCCATTTGCGTGTACTCGCCTGGAAGGAGGTCACGGAACTGCCTGCCGTCATGCTTGCGGTAACCTGAGAAGACCACTGTACGAGTGGGCAGATTCAAGCCCATGGCAAAAGTCTCTGTGGCGAACAAGACCTTGACCAGTGTTCGCGCAAACAAAAGCTCAACAACTTCTTTGACGATGGGAAGTAATCCACCATGATGCACTGCAATGCCGCGGCCCAGCAAGTCTCGTAGGCGACGAATCTGTGGAAGCTGTCGGTCTTCAGGCTTGAGCCGCGCAAGAGACTTTTCCAGAATCATGTGAGTCGCGCTCTTTTCTGCAGCAGTACAGAAATCCAAATTGGAGAGCGCATCGGCATTCTCTTCGCAACGCTTCTTGGAGAAGACGAAGATGCATGCTGGCAGAAGATCTTCCTTCTTCAGATGGTTCACCAGGCCAACCCACAAGGTCTTGTCCTGTGCAGCTGTTGTCCTTCCACCTCCTCTGCCGGTCCTGGCAACATTGCCATGCCCTCGAGGAGCGGGTGCCCCACGACCTCGTTGAGCTGGTCCCCCTCTTTGACCGCCTCTCTGCCCGCCTCGTTGTCCTTGGCCCTGGCTGCCACCCCGACCAGTCGGCGCTTGGCTTGCACTTGGGGCCTTGACTTTGTCGCGTCCGCTCAGGACATCGTTAGCCTCCTTCCAGCCCTTTTCTTGGAACTTCTTGTCTGCGTCAACAATGAGATGCATGCCCTTGCTCGCCCACAAGAAATGCTGCAGCGGAACGGGACGCTTTGGGGTAGAAATAACATATATGTCCTTCTTCTTGGTGCGTCCCACCCATGAGGCAAATTCTTTGGTGTTGGGAACCGTCGCAGATAGCAAAATCAGTGTGACGTATTCAGGTAGCATGATGATGACTTCCTCCCAGACAACACCTCGCTCGAGATCGTTCACATAGTGAACCTCGTCAAATATGACGTACTCGACGTCACGTATCAGATCAGCTCCCCGATAGAGCATACTTCGCAAGATCTCTGTAGTCATGATCAAACAACTCGCCTCAGGCCGGATCTGCACGTCACCAGTCAAGATTCCAACATCATCGAAAGTTTGACGAAAGTCGCGAAACTTCTGGTTGCTGAGTGCTTTGATGGGCGATGTGTAGATCGCTTTGGTCATATGTTTTGCGGCGAGGGCAATGGCATACTCTGCTACGACCGTCTTGCCTGCGGATGTATGCGCAGCGACGAAGACTGAGTCGCCATTTTCCAAGTGGTAGACTGCCTCTTTTTGAAACGTGTCGAGCTCAAAAGGCCATTCGCGTGCCATTTCAGGCACCAGTTCTCGGAAGTTGGGCATCGGCCTGTTCACGTCCACCATGTGTGCCCATTCTCGACCTCGCCTCTTAGACGAGGCGATGAGTTGACCTCGAGGTGCTAGAGCCGGAAACTCATTTGGAAGGAGAGAATCTAGCCCCTCCTCTTCCTCTTCCTCTTCATCATCCTCAGTTTCTTCAGCATCTTCAGCATCTTCAGGTGCAATACTACCGTTGGCCTTGTTTCTTGCAGTTCGGTGGTCCTCGTCACCCGACACAGCATCTCCGTTAGACAGCTTCGCCTCTTCAGGCTCTTCGCTCAACAGATTCTCTACCTCTTCTGCACTCTGTGAGTCCTCGACAGGTTTTTTCACGGCAAAATCCAGGCCCCTCGATAAGCCCGGCGCAATCTGCAACAAGCCACCCTCCTCCGTGAAGTTCAGCACACGGTCAAGCCCACCAGGCCGCTTAGCGCGCCTCGTATTCTCCTCTCTGATCAGCTCGTCTTCGGCCGCGGCGACAGCCTCAATGCCATCAAGCCCGCCCGGCGTGAACGGCAAGTGCCCCGCGGCACCCCTGACAAAGTTGGCGCGACTTGCAGGCTTGCGCAGTATTGACGTGGAATTCTTCGCAGTGGCACTGCTCGCCGGGACCGTGACTTCTCGGTAGCCGGTCACGCGACCTTCGAGACCTTCGCGCGTGAAGCGGATGACGGTGCGCGTCTGGGTGGGCGCGAGCTGGAACAGATCCTCATACCTGCTGGGAATCTCCCAGCGCTGCTGAAGCTGATTGAGCCAGTGAGAGTCAAACTGCAGTGATGGCTCCAGGAAGTCTTTCTCCAGCGCCTGCTTCACGTCCTCCCGGGTTTTCTTCACACGTTTGCGTGGTCGTCGTTCGTTCAGAATTGAATCTATGGATCCATTGGGCAGGTTGGAGTTTTGGCTGACCAGCTTTAGATTCCGCATAGAATCCGAGAGACTTTCCATGTTTGCTGTCCCGCGAGGTCGCTCGCCAATATTCTGGGTGATGCTTGTCGGCGGGGTGTAACCCGGCAGTGGTGACGCAACCGCCACCTACTTCATCTGTACGTTGCTCAAGGAGCTCCGCAAGAATGGTGAGAGTCTTTTGTCTTCTCGAAGGCGTTTTCGCACGCTCTTATTTTCCAATTGCCAAGACTTGATATGTAAAATGATGCGACTTGAAGATTGGTTCGTGCAAAGAAGCAACAGAAAGCGCCAAGGAATTTGATTGTCAGGGGCCAGCCACGTGACAGGTTGGGACATCCCCCTTTTCCCCAGTCAGATCAGAGAGTTCTGGGTTGCCCATTGTGAAGCACAATAGTAATTCAAACAAGTTACGCAGATTTCAGACTAGAAGCGTAGGAATCATCATACTTTTACAATATCTATGAAGCCATGAGTGGCCGATTGTGCATCCCAGTCTTGGTATCCAACCTCTTGCACAAAATTGCTATGCATAGCAGTTATTGCAATCCTTAAGCGTTCAACTCTTCCACATCAGCATCGGCAGATGGCGCATTCTGCGGTCGCTTTGGCTTCTTGCGACGTGGTTTCTTCGATCCACCACCAGAAGAGGTCACCGTTGTCGGAGCCTCAATAACCCAGCGGGCAACCAGCGAAGCCCTCTCTGTTCCGATGAGATACTCCTCATCCCTTGCGACCGGCGTACTCGGCGAGGTAACACTGGAACTCCCGCTCGCGCCGCTTTCTTCCTCAGAAAGCGGTGAGGTGAGAGGGACTGAAGACGACGAGGTACCGATGGCCAAACGGCCCGCTTCTTTGCACAAATGGTCGTCTGTATCATGGTCGTTTCCTTCGTCACGCCATGCTCGGCGCTCCCTCGCCTCGACGGCACGCTGGAATGTATTGTCGTCGACAACCCGGTCGTCGCCAAGTGCGTCCATGACCGCCTCTTTGTGAATCCTGTCGCGCTTCTGCTTTGCAGTCTCTGGGTCGCCGCTCGAGGATAATCCGAGGTTGCCATTGGCCCTGCCTTTGCCAGTATTGGCCGGGATCAGCGCACTAGTCTTTTGAGTCTGTCGCGCTGCGAAAGTGGCCGTCGAAGGAGACGCTGTCGCATTCGAGGTCCTAAGAGGTCGGCATAGGTTGTCCCAGTTTCCATTCAGGGTGATCCAGTTGTTCGAGCGGCGAATCACCTCAGTCCAATCTGCACGTGCGGGGCTTCGTGCGGAGAGGAAGAATGGATAACCGTCTGCTAAGCGGGTAATCCGGGCAACATTTGTTGCCACCCGATTCATTGTGGTAGGGGGGGTTTGAAGTAGACAGTGGGCGAGGAGCAGTGAATGCAGGGTTTCTGCAAGTAGCGGATGATAGGTAACCATTTCGTGGTACTGTTGATTTGGATCTGAAGGGAAAGGGGGAAGATCCGAGGGAGGAGAAGCCGACAAGAGGTCTGCTGCCGAGTTGATGGAGGGAGTGGTTAGTCCGCAGCCATTTCCCCAAGATTCTTGCCCATTGTTGCTGCTTTGCACTAGGGCCTGAGACGAAGTTGGTTCAGGTATGCGACCTTTAAGACCTTCTTCAACATCTGTACGCCGGAATGGATCACCGAGGGTACGGTGCACTGGAGCGTGTGCATAGTCCAAAAGAGCGCAAAAGGAAGTGAAATCGCGAAGCGCGCGTTTCGCGTATCTGCGCAGGAGATCACGGGCCTCCAGGCCGCGCCGATACGCTTCTTGACGAGCATCATCGTTGACTGGGCGAGGTCTCTGCTCGCTGCTCTGTTGTGCAGCCCGTCGCGACAGGCCCTCGAGCTCTTGGGCTCTTCTAAAGCTTTCTAGAGCACTTTGCACACACTGACAGGCAAGGGCCAAATACTGGCTTCCTCGCTGGAAATAAATCTGCGACTCTATGCTCTTTGGCTGATCGTCGTCTGCCACACGATTCTCCTGCATCCAGTCCTTGGTCCAGACTTTTCGCCGCTCAGCATCCTCTTGTGCTGCCTGCATGGTCACCAGCTGGTCTTTTCCGGCAGTGTGTTTTGAAGCTTCCAGCCGTGCAAGATTAAGAGCTTCGGTCAAGTCTCTCGCAGCGCCTACATGGTCGTCTTTGAAGATTCTGGTTAGAGCTCGGGTCCTATAAGGAGCTGCGTGGGCTGGCTCGCAGCTAATGACATGATTCAAGCAGTCGAGAGGGGTATAATCGGCCATCATACGCGAGGGAATCTTCTCGTGGAAGAAGTGTACATATGTAGCGTCGGAACCGGAAGGTTGACGCTGCAGGACTAGGCTTGCAACGTTGTCGAGAGCGCTTGCGCTCTGCATGGTGGCCACACTGGCAGCGATCTCGTCGAGCCGGTAAGCCTGGCTCAGCTTTTGGGTTGCAAGCTCACGCATGCGGTATTTGCGTTCTGCGCTTAGCTTTGCATTGCCTCCATGCCGCGCCCCGAGGCCCAGGGCTCCGCCGCCGAGCATGCCATTGTCGTTGTCTCGCATGGCGGACGAGGCGATGCCATTCTGGGCACGAACAGCCAGATTGGAGGCCTCGTCCACAAGACGGCGGATCTTGAGGAGATCATAAAGGACAGCAGGCTCGGTCAGGCGCGGGCGCGGTGAGAGGTAATTGCTATGGGCAAGTGTTTCGAGGATCTCGAGAGGTAGTTGCAGCCATGGGCCGTGGAAAGCTGAGATGTATCGCCAATGCCTGGCCGTCAAGTCAGCGGCGCGAGGATGTTGGAGGGATCAGAGGGGGGCCCAGACTTGTTCCGGCTTATGGACAGTGAAGGATGTGCAGGCTCATGCGTGCTAGCATGACTGGGGCTGCCATTGGCAAGAGAAGAGACAGTGTCAGAGTCGGCGCCAGACGCGGCCTGCTGCTTCTTCGCCATGGATGAGGGGCAGTAATTATGTGTATTGGACAATAAGCCTATATTCTCACTGCCGCCATGATTGGAGCGTTGCAGAGGCACATGCGTCGCGTAGACCTCCCACGGAATGAAAAAGATGCGCGTCTTGAAACTTTTGTGAAGCGAGGTGCCGAGCCTCACCTCGCGCCCCGCACTCAGTGCTGGTTTCTTCCTTCAACCCCTGCAATCGTACTATACTCCAAGTGGGTTAAACAGAGTTCAACTAGAGATAATACATCCCCGTCATACTTGACGAGCACCACGCAAATCAGTACAGCCTCCCTAGTGGATGAGTTTTCTTGCGCCATCTTGCGCAACCCAAGCAGCCCTGCCATTGCTCTCTTATGCATTTAAGCAGATCTGTGTAATCATACATTGCTTTGTGCTCCTTTGTCCAAACCATAGAAGCATTTGCCACCGCCCTGCTCTGTGCCATGGTGCTTGATCCAGTTCCCCACAAGCAGAAGTGCCGAGGTGGGCCGCATCGAGAAGCAGGCCCTTGCCCTTCGCTCGTTGATGGGCAAGACCATCCATTCGAGATTGCTGGCAAACCACTCTCTGCTGATCGACGTAGGTTGCGACGTCAGTATCGTCAGCGTTCCACTTGCCCGTAAGAATCTCGATACCCTCGTTTTTTGGAGGCGATATCTCCAACGTACCACCCATGTGCATGAAACCCCCGGACTTGACGTATCTTCGAGGCGGCATACTTGAACTAGCCGGCCACAGTAAGCTGAGCTGGATCACAGCGGATGTGATCTTCCACAGGCTTCTCATTGGCGGCATGAGCAGGAGTAGGTGTCCGCGCTGCGTCGAGAACGCTGCCAAGCTCGTGAAGCCCGGTGGTCGCGTCGAGACGCAAGACCTTGCTTATCGTCCCCTTCACAAGAATTCACCGGGTCAGGTGGTGACCAAGCGCGTCGATCAAGGCTTTGAGTGGATGAGGGCCATTCACGACGCTGCGCTCGCGGCCGGTTTCGACCTTGCCTGTATAATAGACATTCCCACCTACATGACCAAGATTGGCCTGCAGGACCTCCACGTTCCCGAGTAAAAGTGACCTGTGAATGACTCAATGAGCGACAAGAATCCGGATGCCAGTGACATAGCAAGACTTCCATGCGATGACGTTTGATGTCATGAATTATACAACTTCCTCAAAGATCACAAGAGTCCGCAAGAGATTCATAGGTTGCAGCGGCAGGCCCTGAAGGATATCCACCAGCTTGGCATCCGTTGGATCATGTACGTCATTAGTGCAGTGCGTCCAGAGACTTGAGGTGGTAGGGTGCACTCCTGTATCCTACTGTGCAACCCACCACCGAGAGTTCTTGCTGGTCATCGTGGTGCGGACTCTGTGAGCCATCAACCTTGAGCATCCGGCTTCGGGGCAAACATGGCCTTTCCAGACGAGATCATCTCCTCAAATTCCGCAATCCCATCGTTCTCGAGACCTCGGAGGAGCTCCGCCTGCTGAGCAAACGTAAGCCCGTCACTCTGGCCTGAGTGAAATTCTGGGGGTGCACCGCCAGCCGCGTCCGACGTCGCATCGGCCGACTGCATGATCGGCCCAATCAGCGGGAAGTAGTCCAGATCATTAATTGCATGTGTGTTGAGCGCTGAAGTGAAATCCCAGTTGTTCATCTCGGCGAACGTGGTAGGAAGCGTATTGAACGGCCGGTCTGCCGGTCCGACCGACAGATGCCGATCCGAGATGGCGGTCGAACCGGGCGAGCCTTCAAAGGTGACGGACTGGCGAAATTCTGGGCTCAGGCTACCGAAGCCGCCCGCGTCCGACGTGAAGGAGTTGGCGTGCGATCTGTTGGCGCCCGTCGAACTCTCTGTCTGTCCTGAGTCCAGATATTGTCCAGTAGTCGAGTTGACACCGTCGATGTCTGAGATGGACCCCAGGCTGAAGGCGGCTGGACTCGTCGTCCGGGAGGAGCGTTGCCAGAGCTCATTCTCGACCCCCGATGCAGAAGGCGAGGACAGGTCAGAGTCAAAGGGCGAGGCGGCCGAGATGGGCACGTCCCCGGTTTCCTTTTCATATATGGTTAGACAAGCGTCAATGAGGAGCTCATACAACTCCAGAGCAGATGATACACCTGGCCATCGCTCAGAGGCAAGCTTGATGGCCTCTAGGGCTAGGTCCAGATGGTCTTTCACCTTCTCCCGTGAGTGCAGCTGACGCACTTCCTTGTAAGACAGACTCCATAGGATTGTGTTGACTGCCATGAACAGGGATTGAGTGAAGATCCACGTCAGCTCGACGGAGCGCGTCTGTATCTGCTCGCGCTGCATGTGGATGTTGAACTCGCACGCTTCGTAGCACATTACGGCCGCATCGCCGGATGGTCTGGGGACCTGCGGCGACGGGCGGTAGAGGAAGACGACGATGGTGTTGTAGCGGCCTTGGAACCAGGTCTTGTTGAAGCCGCTGTCCTGGTCGTTATTGGGGCTAGCGTCCCGCCACTGATCCATCTTGGATTTGATCTGTTGGAACCAAGGGTCTTTGTCCGATGTAGGCGTGTCTCGCTTCCGCTGGTACAAGGTCCTGCGAATCTCCAGCTGCAACATTCTCATTTTGTAGAAGTGAATGGCAATCCACTTGCGGGTGGAGAAGGACCCAAGAAGAAAGCCGTCGGGAAGGATGGAGGCGTCGTCGATCGGCTCGAAGTACTGCACGTCAATGTAGTCCTGCGCTGTTGACATCATGGCGGGGCGTCCGAGACTGTGTGCTAAGCCGTAGTCCATGGTCACCACGGCCCAGAAGATGCGTCTTCTCATGTCAATGTCGAAAAGCGAGGCTGGCGAACCGTCGGAGTTGTAGTTGAGTGTGCATTCTTCAGTGATGCCCAGAGCTTGGGCGAGGCGGACGGCTAGGCCGACAACATAAAAGGCAGCCGTGCGTGTTGGGGTTAGCAAGGAGTATTCCCCGATCAAGACAAAGCACTGCAGAGTCTTGAGATCCATGGGTCGGACGACTGCCTCGAAATGCTGCATGGCGGCAAGGTAGTAGCTATCGCCCAGGCCGGCCAGTCGATTGTGACCTCTCTGCAGGGCTATCGCAATAACCATCCTGGCGGTGAAATTTTCATACGGATCGGTGGAGCCACTGTACACAGAACGAATGACGTCGGCCAGCGTAGGCTCGTGGATTATGGGATACATCGTCTGGACTGTACAGGAAAGAAGAAGGTTAGGGTCGAGTCTGATCAGCCGGGTTGCGGGGTGAGATACCTTTGATGTTGTAGACCTCCATGAGGAGGGTGGTGATTTCTTGACTCGGGAGGACAGGGTTTGCGCCCTGGCTGGTCAGGGGATAGGTGTAGTCGACATCCTTGGAGGAGGGCTTGGACTCTTCGGCGTATCGACGGTCTTGGGCGCGGCGGGCCTTTTCTGCAGAGATGATGTCGGAGATGCTGTCGGCGCCGGTGATGCGTTTGGCCAGCTGGATGAGGATGCGGGTCATGGTGGTGCCGCTGGAGGGACCGAGGTATTTGCGCTCGTCGGTGTCGTGCAGGCGCACGATGGCGGCCTCGCGCACCAGGGCCTCGGGGTCGGGCTCCTCGCGGGAGTCGGTCTCGACCTCTGCGAGCTCGCGCTCGAGGCGCTTGACCTCTTCCTGCAGCTGGATGATGTAGGTGCGGGGCATCATACGGCCCTTGGAAGCGTCGAAGTACTCGCAGACGGAGCCGGTGCGCTCGCACTGGTGGCATCTCGGCAGGCCGGGGTCGCAGCGTGACTTGCGCTAGAGGCGGGGCAGGGTGAGCAAGGGCGTAGGTGAGGGAGAGGTGTGATGCATACCTTTCTGCAGCGTGCGCAGGCGGTCAGGGTGTGTGCAACGCGTGAGGAGCGCGAGAGGCCGTCGTCCAGGCTAGGCCGGCTCTCGGGCTCCTGGCTCGGGGCGAGGGAGGATGAATAGCCGTTGTGGGGCATTGGAGAGCGGTCGCGGGTGGCCATCGTCGCAGGCGGGGCCGGTGGCGGCTGGATGTTTAGACGTTGCAGGTACGGCGATCGGAGAGGCGCAGGTCCGGTGTCGATGCCATGCTTTGGTGAAGAGGAGCCCCGCGAACACGGCGATCAAGCACGTCACGGGCACAGAGTGTGGTGGGGAGGTGGGGGAGGGGGGGGGGGGAGAGAAGAGGAGGAAGCGAGGCAGGCAGAACGACGGCGACGACAACGACAACGAAGCTCCAGGCAGATGCGACTGAGCAGGAGGAGAGAGAGAGCAGGCAAGCGCAAGCGAAGCGGTGGTGGTGATGTACAACGAGTCCGCCAGTCTGTGGGAGATTTCGGTGTAGCTGTGGCAGCATGGCGGGGCCGCAAAGCGGTAAGGCTGGGCGGCCAGCGTACCGGGCGTCCTGCCGGCGCAGCCAATCCAGCTTTTTGTTTGCTGAATGGGCGGTGCGGCTGAAGGACTTTGCGATGCCGCGCTGCACCAGCTCGTGCACGGCGGCCCCCCCGGCGAGCGGTGCGGCGCCCAATGGCAGTGGTTGCGCGCATCCATGGCCTGGCAATAGCGAGGCTTGCTCCACCCGTTGCCCAAACCCCGACCCCCTTTTCGCCGTACCAGCGTTTGCCCTCCTGTCCACGCTGCCCCCCGAGATTGGCGGTGGCATTGCATCAGCGTGAGCCGGGCGTTGCAGCCGCGTATAACGGCGACTAAGCAGCAGCAGCTGCGCGCTCTCGCATCCGTCTGACGCCCGGCATCCATTGGCCGGCAGGGCCCTGGCAGTCTGCAAACTCATCTTCTTTCGGGCTGACGTGCTGTGGCGCCTGGCTGGCCCGCTCGCTGGCAGCAGGCTGGCGTCGCGTGGCGCGCCGTGGGGCTCACGCAGGGTGTGTGGCCGGCCGCCAGGTCCAGGCAAGGGGGAGGGCAGCCGCCAGTTCAGGCCGTCAGCATCTGTCCGTGTCTGATCGCCGGGCGATCGCGCGACGCCCATCTGACGGGTCGTGTCTGTGTGTGTGATGTATGCGCGAGTGCGACATCCCGGGCGCCGAGACGTTGACTGGGCCGTCGGCACGGCTCTGCTTTTGTCGTCTGACGATAGTCTGCCCGCCATTATCGTTCAGCGCAATCTTCTGAGCACCTGCAATCTGTTGTATGCGGCCGAGGCAGCAGCCCAGCTTGTGCCTCCAGTGCGCCGGCCTATCAGCCTGCCCCGCTCCTCCTCGCTCGCTCGCTCGTGTTGGCCAGACACGCACGCACACACTCCACCACCACACTCTGTGCCACCTGTTGGCCAAGACTTCTGGCCCAGCTATACCTCTCCATCCTCTCGCACTCCCAGACGCGCGTGCGCAACCACTCCACCCGTCCTCTCGGTCCACCTCGGCCTGATGGTGCTTGCGGAGGAGGGATCACGCCAGACTGTCGTCTAGCAGAAGAAGCAGCACCTGATTTCTGCAAATGTTTGAAACCCCGCCGTTGGTCGTCAGCCGGCCGGTTGCTGCATGCTCGCGCTGCAAGCAGGCCAAGACACGCTGCGATGGCAAGCTTCCTGCCTGCACCGTACGTCTACACTCCGCTTCTTCTTCTTCTTCTTCTTCATCTTCGTCTTCTTCTTTCTCTCGTCGCTGCTCCTGTTCCCTTCCTGTGTTGACCCTGTGGCGTCCAGGCGTGTGAGCGTGCCGGCAAAGGCGCCGACTGCTCCAGTCGCACCGAGTCGGAGTTTGCACGCGGCCGCGAGCGCAGCTATGTTGCGACTCTCGAGGCCCGCATCGACAAACTGAAGCAGCGTCTGGCGCAGGCCGGCCGCCAGGACCTCGTGCATGCTTCGCGCGTCAGTCCTGGCCCGGGCTATCTGAGTGACAGTGCAGCCTCGCCGCCGGCCGCAGCCAACTACCCCCGCGTCGTCCAGAAGAAGGAGTCCGAGGATATCGAGAGTCTCGTGTCCAACTTTGGCGTGCTGTCCGTCAACGCCGCCGCCCGCGACTTCCACGGCTTCACGCAGACCATGTCGTACGCACGGCTCATCATGGCCGCCGCCGGCAAGGAGCCCATCGCCCGCAACTTGGCCGGCCCACTGCCTCCACGCCACGAGGCCGTCCAGATTGCCCAGCACTACCTGACCGGCATCTTCGCCTTCCTGCCTATCTTCGAAGAGGGCACCTTCTGGCGCGCCCTCGATCAATGCTACACGCCCACCGTCCGACCCACCCAGATGGACGCTTGGGTCGTGCGCATGGTCCTCGCCATCGCTCTCATCTCGCAGTCGGAGCGTTATGAGGACGCCTACTACAAGCTCGCCGTCTCCCACGTCGCCCCAGCCCTCGAGCTGGCAGAGGTCGTCCTGCGGCCCGGCTCCATCCCCAGCATCCAGGCCATCCTGCTGCTCGTCGAATACTCGCGCTATGATCCTGTGCACTTTGATGAGTGGACTCTGGTCGGCGCCGTCGCCCGTGCTGTCGTCGACCTCGGCTTGCACCAGGACCCCTCACGAGGCTCCAACATGTCCAAACAGAAGCTGCGCGTCCGCCAGCGCTTGTACCATTGCGTCTACTGTCTCGATCGATCCACCAGCATCGCCCACGACCGAGCCTTCTCCTTCTCCGACCAGGGCACCAACGTTGCCTTTCCTGGCTTGACAGCCGCACGCTCCCAGGCCACCTCTCCGCCCGAGATTCGCCTCTGGAAGCAGAGCAGCAATGGCCTCATGGCTGCCTTTCAGCTGCGCAAGATCCAATCCGAAGCCTACCAAGAGGCCTACCAGACCTCAAGGGAGCCCTCGCATGAGCCTTACACCTTTGTCTGGACAAAGTGGCACGAGATCCAAGAGTGGTTCCACAAGTATCCGCCCTCACTCACACCTCACTCGAGGGCCATTGCAGAGCTTGAGCTCCTGTGCACTCACATCTTTCTGCTCGCCCCTTCTCCCCGCGTCCCCAACATTGCCGAACTGGCACAATCTCTCATCTTCGAACATGGCATCGCATACGCCTACGCTCTTCAACGAGCGTTGGAAGACCCTAATTGTCGGCCCTGGCTCAGCCAGCTCGAGGCCGTTCGCGCCTGCAAAGTTGGCCGTATCTTCGTGCGCAACCTTGTGCACTACCGACCCCGCCTTCTGGCCGGCACACTACCCAACGTGCGTGCCAGTCTGCACCATTACTCTCTTACCCCACCACCTTTCCCATACCCGCCGCGCCCCAACAATGCAGAGCGCGCCTACGGCTTCATTGTGTCCTTGACGAAGATTCTTGAGAATTATGCCGCACGCTTCGGGACCACCGCTCTGGCTGATGAATTCAAGCTGGAGTCCGATGGGCTCCTTGAAGATATGGCAGCTTGTGCCTATCCCATGCAGCAAAATTTGCCGGATTTTCACTCTGGCGCATTCCGCTGAGCTCGGATCAGACTCGCCGGAGTCAGACCTAAGACCGTCAAGTGCCGTAGTGCTCTTGAAGTCCCACCGGGCGTCGCATCTCTGCCAAGATTTTCCGATTGTTGCTTCTCCTTCAACGCGAGACACTTCCGCAAGAGGAAGAGTCTCCACAGGGAACAGTCACAAGCACGACGGGGCTCGGGCCTTACCTAGATGCAACAAAATTCTCCGTCTGCGGCAGAACAGATCAAAGGGCAAACCTTCGATCACCAAGAACTGTCAGGTAGGGAGGTGTGGTAGAGGTGATACATAAGACCAACGAATGACGAGGACATGAGATTGAATGAAGTCATAGGGCCAACTTGGAACCCTGGCGTAATGATACGACGAATCTTGGGCCAGCTCGAGCAGCTGGACAGCCAAAAACTGTACGAGGGCTGGTTCGACGGTCAGGCAACATGGCCAGGGAAGTTGTAGGCTAAATCCATGGTATTTCATGAGATGCGATGCATGTTGCAGTGTACAATAGTTGCACCAGAAAAGATAATTCTATGAACTTGTAGTCCCGCTGTAGGAATTCAATTTTGAAGTAATTTGGACGCGTGCTGCCATAGTTCTGTTCTTCCACACCTGTGCAGACAAAGCTGTCCGCCTCCTGGACGTGAATCCGGGCCGACTTAAGACCATAACTCATGCGTAGGCACACCTCTCACCGGTCAGCCGTCGGCAACATTCATTAGAAAAGCGCTAGACCCTCTTCCTCGTTCAAACTCTCCACGTGGCGGCGCAACTCGCCAACGGTTGCAAATTCTCTTGTCCACATAACCATGATATCATATCGTACAGACCGGCCCAGTTCTAGATACCACAGGTGAGAAAGCTCGAGTTCAAGCAAAGAGTCAATTCCGAACTCTTCCCATCGCAAGTCGTCCTTAGCATCATCGTTGGGTATGTCCAGGCCCGTTACATCACATAGAATATCCCACATTCTTGCCCATAATGAGTTCTTCTTCTCGCTGGCAAGAGAATCGTATACGTTCATAGAACTTGTGCATACCGGGGGATCCAGTAGTACAGCTTGCTCTTGCGGAAGAGTCTTTAGTACCATCGATTTTGCAGCCAAGGCCTTATCGAAGAAGATCTGTACTTCATACCAGTCCGAATGGAAGATCCGTACTCGTTTGAACCACTTCCGCTCCTCTCTTGTTTCTCGAAAGAGCTTGGGTTTAGGGAGAATGACTTCAGACGGAAAGCTGCTCACAACCCCTGCTCTTGTCTTCTCTATGGTGTCCAGAAGTAGTTGAAGCGATCGATACGGCTTTGGTAGAGGGCTATGCGCATGGTCAAACCAAATACCGCACTTCTGGCAGACGAGACCGCCGAACTCAACACGTACAAATTCCATCCCTAAGCAACTCGGTTTCAGACAGCGAAGTTGCTGGCGCAGCTCGTAGACTCCAATCACCAGTGCCATACTGATTCCCGAACCTGGCTGGAGATATTCGAAGTTTTCTCTGTCTAGAAGCACAGAACTGTCCCTGCTTAGTGAGAGCTCATACTCGCCTGCTGTCACCTTTTCTTTGCCTGGGCCAGTCTTGAATCGACCCTTGATGACCGCTTCCAAGAGACTCCATCCAAACTCGGCAGGTATGGGTAGTATTCCTCCCAAGGCATCTTCAAACTTGTGTGGAGCTTGAAACCAGGTATGGCGCAAATCGGGTCGAGTTGGTAGTTGCTGTGCAGTTGACAAAAGCTGAATCATCCTCTGGTTCGCGTCCCAGATCTTTTCAGCCTTCGATGCTACGTCGTTCAATCGATCTCCTGTGTCTTGGGAAATAGTGGCCAGTAGATTTGATATGGCTGCTGTAGAGGATTCCAATACAGTTTTGTGCTCGTCAAGACTATGCTGAATGAGTCTTGTCTCGTTGATTGCAGTTTCGAGACCATCGTGCAAGAGGCGAGTATGATCACGAGCCTGCTGTGCAGCCAACGTGCTATTAGCCACGCTATGGGTACTGAGCCGCAAGTTGAGGCTCGCGGTGTGTATTGCCAGATAAGCACGCAAGTTTTCTACATCCTGAGTCATTTCAATCTTCCATTTAGCGCCTTTGTACCATTTCTGAAGCCGCGATGTTGTGTTGCCATCACTCAGAGCAGCATACTTCTTCAACTTGACGGAAAACTGGTCCAGAACAAATCTGCAAGAAAGAGCTGCTACTCTGACTGCATCTATTGATATTTCTTGGCCCGGGGGAGATTGGAGGTGCTCGACCTCTTGCAAGGCTCGCTCTAGCCCATGGAGCTCAAGGAGCAGCTCGCGGTGCTCTCGGGCTGCAGAGCCGCGCAAGATAGATACAATATCTTTGATGAGCAAACATACAGCAATGAAATCCCCTGTCGAGATACCGAACTGCAACATGTCTTGAAACCCCTGTCATATGTCATCAAGGTGGTAGGCGTGGTTGGGTAACTAGTCCACGTCAGCACAACGAAGAGCTGGGCCAGACCTCCTGCAGCCCGATTTCTTGCGAACAATTCCGTCCAATAGGACTCCGCTGTCCGATTGCACTTTCGCTACCTTGGAAGTTCTACCGGCACGACGGACAGAACTGCAGCTCGGTCTCCAACTCCTCTCCTCGGGGCAGGCTGTAAAGATGAAGACCATCTCTATGGTAGAAGGTTCGGCTGAGCTACATGCTTGTAGTCTCAAGAAGGCCATCATCACCACACACCCCAACCACTAGAACCACAACAAAGCACAACCTTAAACCCGCAACTGCTCCAGCGTGCCCACAACACTCTCCATGACCATATGCGGCGTGATCTCCTCCTTCCCGCCCGCCGCCGCCGCCGCAGCCTCGCCCTCCTTGCCTCCCTTATCAAACACCAAACACGCCTCCACCGCGCGCCGATACCGCGCCCCGCACTTGCTCCCCAGCGCCGGGACCATGACCTTGACGACGCGCTCGCGGAAGTCGCTCGCGCTGTACTTGGGCTTGTGGAACGCGTCGATGCGCCGCCACAGCCCAATCTCCAGCAAGATGAGGCCGAGCGAGTAGATGTCGAAGCCCTTGCGGTAGGGCTCGCGGAACGCGCCGAGCGACGCGGGGTGCCGGTAGAGGGCCTCGGCGGAGGAGGCGCGCGGCGGGGCGGCGGTCATCTCGGCGAGGTGCTCTGGGCGCGAGGCGTCGAAGCCGGCGAGGTAGGGGTGGGCGGGGGCCGCGGCGGCGGCGGCGGCGAAGAAGAGGACGTTGTGCGGGCAGAGGGTCTTGTGCAGCCAGTCGAGGGCGTGGCAGGACCAGAGGGCGACGGCGAGGGTGTGGGCGAGGGCGAAGCGGACGTCGAGGTCGGGCGTTTCGCGGGTGAGGAGGTCGGCGAGCGTGTGTGCGGCGGGGCTGTCGAGGGCGGTGCTGAGGCTGCTGAGCGAGGCGCCGTTGGTGAAAGAGGGCGTGGCGTAGATCATGCCGTAGCGTGAGTTGGCTGCGTCTTCGGCGTAGCCGATGCAGTCCAAGGTGTGCAGGTCGGGGTGGCGCTTGTGCGAGGAGTTGAGCATGCGGGCTAGGGCGTCCACGCGGTTCAGGAGCTGCAGCCGGTCTTCGAGGGTGTGGCACTCGTCGGGGTCAAATTCTGTCCATTCGATAAGCACTGAGACTTGCTCCGACACAGAGTCGTTCTGCATGGTTGACGTTGGTCGTTGGTAAGTTGCGCGTGTGCGAATCGACGAAGCAGTTGTTATGCTCTTCTCTGGTGTGCCGGCTTCAGTTTCGCACTGAAGACGCCAAACCGGGATCTTGAGGACGGAGGAAGAAAGCACTTTGTTATTTGGCTCTCGGGCATCCAGGTTTATGCGAAGCTGCTTGAGTTGGGCGTAGGCGCTCAGGCTGGGATATCCTGGCTGCGAAGCGGTGCTGAGGAGGTCAAGCTTGGTCAGATCACGCTGTGCGTCATGAAGGAGCTCGTTCGTCCAGTTGCGGTGAAGGTTTGTGATGCGTTCCTTCGAGAAGAGTTTTTCCAGGCGATCATTAAAGTACTGGAGGTCATCAAGGAAGAGGCCAAACTTTTCCTTGTCACTGATAACCCAACGTGCCTTTAGCTTCATGCTGGGTTTAAATGGATTAGTGGGATCCGAAATCTTCTTGTATGTCTCCTTGTCGACGCTTCCGGGCGCTTCTTCCTTTAGGCCGTATCGATTCTGTAGTTTGTTAAGGTCCATGATGGTCTGGTACAGTTCCTTGAGGATCATCTCGGCAAGCTGATGTAGGCCATCATGCTGTCCAAACTTGACCAGGCTGGACTCGAATTTGCCTTCTGCTAGTCCGCACTCTTTGCCCCAGCAAACAAAACGCATCTCCTCGATTCTAATTTTGCAGACGAGCCTCTCGCTGTCTCGTCCAAGGTTGGAGGCGGTGGTGAAGATGCGGTAGGCCTTTATCACTCCGTCGAAGATCTGACCAAGCAGTCCCGCGACGCCGACAACGCCGACCGCGAGCCCCGCAACTTCCATGTCGAGAAACAGAACAACTGGTATATGCGGTAAAGATCACGCCGCTGGATGAAGAAAAATCTAACAAGCTGGGTATAGTTGAGGGAGGGGCATCCTTAGTGCCCTTCCATGTTCACACTTTCATCTCGACACCTTCAAATTATTTGTACTTGTCGCGTGCGCACTATTATTGCATGAATGTCGACGAAGCTGCAGGAGCAAGTGGCGCGCAAATGAAGAGCTTTGTTGGGCGCCGAATGATCGACATTTGCGTGGCGGCGGTTGCTGACATTTGAACTGTGGGGCACCTAATCGTTCATTTACTGGCTGCGGGCCCGCCAACGCGAGTTCCACAAGCATTCAATGGAGCTTCCAATCAATCGCTCGTCTGACAAGTTACCATCACGAAAGATGCTTGCTGCTTGTTGGCAGTAGAATTAAATTCTCTTTCAGACCATGCAGCATGCGCGTGAGTCGAATGCTTGGCAATGCGCTTGATCAGCAGATGCACAAGGGACTCGTCGATTCTCCGCAGCTCCACCTCAGAACTTCCTTTAGTCGTGCACTAGCAGCATTAACAAGTAGACATACAATTGCGAACTACAACAGGACATATTCTAGACGCAGCAGTGGCCACCATTGTCCCGCCACCAAATTGGTGATAAGTCCGTCACAGGGAACTACCTGGGCTCGCTGCAACTACTCTAGTCTTTCGAGGAAGAGAAGCGATGGCTTTAGACAGGAGTCTTCAGCCTTTGAGGCAGTAAGCATAGTTAATACGTCCATGGTGAGTTTTCAGCTAACGTAAGCTGCAGCGCTCAACTTCAATCTGTCATAGCCATCTTCGTCGGAAAGCAACAAAAAGAATATCAAGTCCACATTCCTTTGCTGACGGAGACATCCGAGTACTTCAAATCAATGCTCAGAACTGGAGCTGTGTGGACAGAAGCAAAGTCGCGCGAAGTCATGATTGATGATGTTCCGGAGGAAGACTTTGATTTGTTCGTTAACTGGCTCTACAAAGATTCATTACCATCTGGTTTCAATTATTCGGTGCCATGGGAGTCGCTGCTGTCAGCATTCCAACTTGGTAACCGATTCTTTTGCAAAGGCTTCAAAAACGCAGTGTCTGACGTTGCTGGGCGAAAATATGAACGCATACCAATAAAAATCATCAACGACTTTTTCGCGTGCACCAGTCAAAGCTCACCCATGCGAGATCTGCTTGTGAGCAAATGGTGCTCCTCACCAGACCAAGAAAGTATGAAAGCGATATTTCTGGGAGAAGCCGATGTAGAGTTTGTAAATCGAGCGCTGGCCAAACTTATACAGCATAGCGGTTTCCGTAAATCTGCTTTCCGGGACGGTGACTATCACGAAAAGTAAAGATGTCTTTGTCTAGGTTTCAACTCACGTGGCGCGTGGAGTGTTGCAACAAAAATTGAAAGTAGGAGCAAGGTTGGGTTCACAATAATCACAGGGGCTAGCATGGAGCACTAGAGGTCAACACGTTCCGATCCTATCATTTAATCACTTGCAAGCTTTATATTGAGCTGTTGTTGAAATGGGCGAAGGCCAGGCAAGAGAATTCATTCCCACCAATGCAAAGATCGGTCTTCCACAAGTGCTTCTGTAAGAGTTCCCTATCCCGTATCAGTGCTCGTTTTCTGGCAGCACATTGGCAGCATGTTTCTTCCCATTCCCTCCTTGAACATCCGTTCTATCTTTCTGATGTAGTACTTTTCCAACATTTCTTGGACAGCCGCTTTCACTACCATAAAGATGCGTGTGGTACAACTCGCATTGGGTGAACTTCTTGGATCCACTGCCAGGCTGTTCACTGTTTGAAACGACCCTGTGACTCAGCAGAAGTATAAGAAAGTCTTGGAGAAGATCACGATTGAGAGGAGACGGTGCGCACGCAATGTCTCCGACGTCTTTGGAGCCTGCATTGGACACCCACATACTTCTGAACAGCTTCCTGAGACGCGAAGAAGATGGGGTGAAATTGTATATTAAGTCTGCCGCCGCTATGATGGCCGTGCTACGGTCCATTTCTTTAGCTTCGTAATGTTTCTCCAGCGCAATATCACTAAGATGGTTCTGAAAGTCGTAGCTGAGCAAGCGTTCTGACAGCACCATGGCACGAGCTAGTGGCATCCACTCGTCGTCTGCACCAATCGTCTCAGCACTGGCAGACTGTGTGTAGAGCCAATTGGTAAAGCAGTAAAATGATTCCTCGTCAACATCCTCTAATGTCATGGCGTTCTCTTGGTTCTCGATCCAGCTTGATCCTGGCGCGAATGCTCGGCGAAAAAAGTCAGATGTAGCAGTAAGGAGGTCCTTGTGGACGCAGAATTTCGTGCCTTCAGGTCCGACAGAAACAGTGACAGTTTCTCCGAACCGCGATCTACGAAGGAAGTCAGACAATAGAGCAGATGCTGAATTTGGTCTGCGGAACCTACGGTGCATTATGCAGGCGAATCTTCAACTTGTCTGTGGATGCTCCCTTGCTTGAGCTAGTTTTGACGGAGGTCTTCTTTCTAGAAATTGGCTTCTTGACTATCTCGGCAGGATCTAATAACACTGGTGGCATCTTGAAATGGTAATATTATGAGGCAAGTTGAAGCTTGGAATATCAGATTCTGGAGGAAGCGATAGGGGAGGAAGCCTGTGGTCAGCTAGTTGGTCTGAATGGGGCGTTTCGTGCAACCCAGCAGACTTTAAAGATTCAAAGATTGTGGTGGAGGCAGGTCTGAGTGTTGTCTTGAGGACAGAGGAGCTGACAGAGGTAAATATATTATTCCTGGTTTCTGCATGTCACCCTCAGAGAGTCAAGATTAATGACCTCACTGTCATCAGGTGCACTGAAGTTATCATATTCATGTTTATGTTTTCAAATTTCTCGTCTGACAGTGGCTGCTGTCCACGCCAATTGGCACTTGTTCTCACATTGGTATCGAGGTATATGCCATTGAGCACGAAGTGCGGAAAAGTCTATTCAAGAGCGTCTCAATTCCATTGTCTTATCTGGTCATTCTCATCTGCGGCTCTTGCTGCTCTCTCATCTTGGCTGGCTTGTTCCAGAGTATTTGTCCTCGACTGCTTCTTCTGCGCGGCTAGTTGTTCGGCGAGCTTGCCCTTCGCTTGGCCCTTGTTCGCTCTCTCCTGCTCGGCCCACATTAGCACAAGTGAAATTGGATAAATGTTGCAGGGCAGACAATGTCACATACTTCTGCCGCTTTTGCAGCTGCCGCACGTGGATCACTCTCGGGCAAGGAGGCAGCTGCACCGCCTACAGTTCGACCTGAGCCCTGGATCTTGGGCTTTGGAACGCTGGTTCGCCCCTGTTGTGGTGGCGCGGCAGACCCCAAGGTGCGACCAGGTTGCGCGAAGGGATCGTCCTTGTTCGATGACGAGCTGCAGAGGTTGCCCATGGCGTCAAGTACTGTGCAAATGAGCAGGCCTGAGCGGCCGTGTCAGAAGTGGGGTGCGGGTCAAGGCAGCTGACGACGCCGGGATACTCCTCCCAATGCCAAGGAGTAATCCGCGCAAAGCCTTGCAGGCATTGGTCAACGTCGAGTGGGCTTTCCTCCTGTGTACCCGCGCTTGATATTGAGGCCTGTGTCTGCACCGCAGAACATTATTCGCCAGAACCACGTGTCTGAATCGCGTGCGGGCCAATGGGAGACAGGTGTCCGTTGATCGTGTCCCTCCCGCACCCTCAGTAGCGGCACTATCTGCCAAAGAAACATCGACAGCATGACGACACATGTCCCTCCTGCAGAGTTGTGACACTGACGCTACGAGAGATTGAGACGCACAGAACAAATGACTCTCGGCATGCAGACATCTTGCAACTTCTGCGGCGCATGCAGATAGAGGCACAGGTGTGTCCAGCGTGGTAGGCACAAGTCCCAATGAACAGGCGGGCGAATGAGAAAGCAGGCAAACCGCGTGTCCCGTAGCTTGTCCATCCATGGACTCACCGACAGCCTGCTCCGTCATTTTCACAACCTCTGCACCGCGATACCATGCCTTTGCCTCCCACAGAAGCCTCCAGTGTTTCGTTTCACGCCCGATCTAACGCTCTGATCATGCTTACTCTCTAGTCATACTGCAATACCCCTTCCATACGTGCTCGCAAAGCTTCGGCAATTCCTGCCCTCAGCCCGCGACCACCCTCCATCCTCCACCATGACCGCCCCCACCATGGACAAATCCGTACTGGCCGGCTCCAAGCGCCATCGCGAGTCGTCCTGTCCCATATTGATGAACAAACGGTCCAAATCTGTCTCTACACCGGCGAATGCAACCACACAGCAGAGCCCAGAATTTTTTGCGGACTTTGGCAAGAACAACCAGACCGGACTCGAACGCGCCCTGACCTCTCACACCCTGCGTCACGTTGAAGTTCCCTCTCTTGAGCAGCTGGCCGTTGCATCGACGCTCACCTCATACCTCGAGCCCGCATCTGGCGCCGAAAAGGAGCCGCAGCCGCGCAATCCCGCTCCCTGCTTGGCCGTTGTGCCGTGCTCCGATCCACAGTGTGAGGACGTCTTACCATGTCCAGAGCCGGCAGATTGGTGTCAAACTCTTGAATGCCTCGGTGATATCTGTTACGATCCTAAATGCGACGTGCAGCACCATGATGGTGAGGTCTGCTGTGATGAGCCTTGTCCTGAGGGGGATCATTGCAATAGCCCTTGCTACAGCCCCGAATGCGATGTCCCTACATGCGGTTCCCCTTGCCCGGAGAGTCCTCGTCAGGAGCATGCACATTACCCAGATCCCCACGTGACATACGGCCACTACGATGCAGCAAACACGGCATGCGGATGCATCGATCCCAAGTGCCTGGAAGCAATACCTCATTGGCATTGTCATGACCCGCATCACGAACATCATTTCCAACATCCCAACAGTGGCTTTGAAACACCGCACACTCAGTCGACAATGAGCAGCAACCCGTTCGAAGCTGACTTGCAAGGTATGGCCTATCCGTCGCAGCAGTATCGCAATATCTACAACACCCATGATCCATTCTATTCCATGCTTGGACATGGTACCGCAAACCCTTACGGCACCAATTTTATGGGCGGCTACACCATGTTTGAGCCACCCGCTACCCCCGCTCTAACTCACTCATCTACTGCGACTCCTGCAACCACGGGCTCGTACTCTATCTCACAGGCCTCGCAAAGCCTCGAGCCTGATCTCTCGTGCCATTGGTCCTTTGCACCCCCAAACACGACCTCCACCGCCTACCACATCTGTGGGCAACGCTTTGAATCGGCCGAAGAGCTTCACCGTCATGTGGAAAAGGTACATATTGAGGGTCTTCCACGTGAGGATGCACAAGGCAACGGCTTCTACTGCCGATGGGAAGGTTGCGATCGCTATCTTTGCCGCAGCTTCCAAGCTCGTCCGAAACTCAAGCGCCACATGCAAACTCACACCCTTTTCAAACCATTCATCTGCTCCCAGTGTGGCGTGCAGATGAAGACCAAAGATGCCATGGAGAAACATGAGCGCACGCATACCGGTGAGCGGCCTTACCGCTGCCAAGTAGCGGACTGTGCATCGACGTTTGCAACTTCGACCGAACTGAAAACGCACATGGTCGTTCACTCGGGCGAGAAGCCACATCAGTGTCCAATATGTCACGAGTGTTTCGCCGATTCATCCAACCTGAGCAAACACAAGAAGACCCACTTTGTTGGCATGTACAAGTGCCCAGATTGCGGAGCCAGAATGAAAAGGTGGGATCAGATGAGACGGCACATCGTGACGCAGAATCACGCAACCATTCTCATGGAGGACAAACGAGCACAGCAAGAGTACAAAGTCCGTATGGAAAAAGAGTTTCGAGACTTGCCAGACGCGGAGAAAGCATTGGGCTTTGTCGAAGGCGATAAGATCAAGGTTTCGGCTGGGTTCAGGGGCGGACTGGGTATGTAGGCCCAGCAAGATGAGCCAGATGCTCCAAGGAATATATCCCTGAGCCGATGAGATACGAAGGTGATGTGCACTACGAAGTAAATGTATACTTACATACGATGCTCGCGAAAAGCTTTGCTTATTGCACTTCCAAACTTGCACCAGTTCGTGATATCTTTTCTTTGGGCTAGCTGCAGTGTTATTGCCACCTCACTCGCTGAGCATGAAGGCGTAATTTCATCCGGAGACATTCATAGCGTTGATCCGTATCACATTTATGCTATTTCTTGAAGTCATACATTTGACCGGCGCTGTCTTTATCCTTTTTTGCTGATCAGCCATCACTCTTCCATACCGTCCCACTCTTCCTCATCACTATCGTCCTCCTCTCCGCTCTCATCTCCAGGCCACTCGCCCATCAGTGCCGTCAGCCTCTCATCCTTCAACACCTCCAGCGCCCTCTTCCTCACAGCCTTCTCCTTAACATGTGCCTCCAGCGCATTCACCGTCGCCACTAGCAGCGGCACAACAGCAACATCCACATCATCCTCATACATCTCCTTCATCCCCTCCTCCCCGCCCGCCGCGCGCTCAATCTCATCCACCCAGCAATCCAGCACATGATACGTCAGCCCGCGCGGGATTGCAAGATCCTCAGTCGTGCCTTCTGGCGTCGTGACGAGCACCTTGTCGGCTGCCGACAGCGGGTATCGCGAGACGAGCTCCATGTGCGCCTCGAAGAGCTCGAGGTCGATCTCGGGGTGCTCGGCGGCGCGCGTGCGGCGCTGCGCCACGAGCAGACTGAAGGTTGCGCGCAGCACGAGGCGCACGAGGAGGAGATACTTGTCCATGCGCAGGCGGTCGATGCGGTTCCACTCGCGGGCGATGGTCTGCCAGAAGGCGTCGAGGAAGGGCAGCAGGTTGTCTTTGCTGATTGTGGTTGAGGTGGAGGAGGGTGTGCCGGGGAGGGGATATATTAGGCAGGCGAGATCTGTGCATAGTTGTTGCTGGGCGAGGGGGCCGTCGGACATGTAGACGGCGTAGAAGAGGTACTTGTGGAGCTTGAGGCAGTCGAGGGTGGTGAAGGGTTGCGGGCGGGTGAGGTAGCTTGTTAAGGTTGTGAGGGCTTGGGAGCGGATCTCTGGGTCTACAAGAGTACTACTTGTCAGTGATCGGTCACGAAGCGGCTTTCCTTCAACACGATATCGATTGCACGGCGAGAAGGAGCACATACCACTGGACGCAAGCTGCTTCAGCACTGGACTATTTTCTGTTTGAGCCATATTGCTGCTGGGGAAAGATGTGGCAGCCTACGAAAACTTCGCGGTCTTGAAGAGTCTTTACTGCCAACCACAGAAGACCCTAAATTCTCTGTTGACGGGCCATTCACCAAACGTCCCGACTCTCTCAAAAAGTTTCGCGACTCTGATGATCATATCGATAGGCACGAGCGAGCTAAGCCCAGAACATACTAACGCGCCAAGCATTACCCTGTACAGCCTTAGTACAGCCCCAACTGCGCCTGCCAATTTCCTCCTATACTAGCCTTCTTCCTACTTTACTAACTTTCGATACCGGACTTTTTCTCGCTCTTGACCTTACCAAAATAATGCCCTATCGAAATCGACCTAGTTCGAGCTAGTAGAGCCTGTCAAAGCCATATTTCAGGCTTTATAAAGCCAATCCCAGATGCGACGCGTTTAACCGCCGAAAAACGCGAAACTCTAGGCTGCCAAAGTGCCTACCCAGCATTGCCTGAGCTCCCAGATGTCGTCTTATCCTGATGGATCAAAACGAGCAGTTCATGGAATAGTCGATCGAGTTGCCTTACCCTCATTTACAGACACAAAGGGGATTGTTGGTGCCTGCATCAAAAGACGAGATGTGAGCCACGACCCTGATAATCACTCATGACTTGGTAGCGGTTATTAATGTTAGCTTCAAGATTTCGAAGATTGTCTCGCATCGCATCAAATACGATGGAAGTTCTCCGGTAAGTTCCTTAGATAGCTTCACATGTCTCTATCAGCGGCTAACGCGCCGCCAAGGTAGAGGAATTTCTAGTAGAATGGCGTGCACCCCACGACAAGTTAAAGCCGCTCAGTTGGCACAATTTAGAAGAGCTGCGAAAGTCCTTGGCAAAGATCCAAAGATACCTGTCTAGGTGCGCAATTTCAAGGTTCTTTCATGTTCTTGAGTCCACACTAACTGTTGGTAGTCTCGAACCGGCGATCACTGTCACAGATGCAGCTCCAACCATCGGGCTTAAAAGAGCGAATACCGATAGTCACTCATACGGGCAACTGCACCCCCAATTCCGCGCACTGAGCCCTACATCTTCATTAAGCAGCGGCGTTTCTTCACCAAATGATACATCCCAATTAGTGGAAAGTAGGGTCTACCAAGGTAGACTAAAAATAGAGAACGGCTTAATCAAAGCAGAGGTAAGTGCCAAAGCTGACTACTCTATAGGAAGAGCTTACGGCTAACATGTGACAGTCACTATACTTGAGGGATGCAAATGTACCACCGCACAAGCAAGTACCATGGGACGATGTCAAGAATAGCGCAATTCGTGTAGGCGACCGTCTTCCTCAAGCTAAAGATAGGGTCCGCGCTGAGTTCTCTCGGAAACTGTCGCAATTGAATGCCACTGGTAAATGGCCTCGCCTCAGCATCAAGAATGACATTGACGGAACAGTTCCTTCGCTCGACTTCAAATTCGTGGATGAGCATCAGTTCGGCAAAGGCGTGGTGCCCATGGACTGGGAGACGATCGTCGGCTGTGGCGCCAAGTACCCGTGGAGCCCGCAAAGATGTAGCCCTCACATGGGCCAGCACAAAGGATGCGAGTATAGTCGAGTTTGTGATTGTATGGAATACGCGGAGATTGACACCGCCCCAAGTCGACTAAAAGATACGGATAGAGAATGGATGGCTCAACATCCCGAAGAAACGCGGCTCGATCTTCCAAAAAGATTTCCCTACTTTACATCGGGAGTCAACGCTGGCTGCTTGGTCCCTTTCTATCTCGACAAACGGAGCCCTATCTACGAGTGTAACTCAAAGTGCGACTGCGGGCCAGATTGCCGCAACAAGCTCGTCCAACATGGCCGAACTGTTCCACTAGAGATCTTCCGAACATCGAATGGGCGAGGTTGGGGGTTGCGTTGCAAAGTCGATCTAAGGCCAGGGCAGTTCATCGACACCTACCGTGGTGAGGTGATAACAGGGTCAGAAGCAGACCTTCGCGAGACTCAGCATAAGAGTGCTTCGTACCTGTTCACTCTAGACAAATTCGCTGGAGAAGAGCTTGATCTCGAAGACTGCTACGTCGTCGACGGCGAGTATGTTGGAGGCCCAACGCGCTTTATCAACCACTCTTGCGAGCCAAACTGCCAGCAGCACACGGTGTCTTTGAACAAACACGATCGAAAGGTATACCTGCTCGCATTCTTTACCAATCGATTTGTGCCTGCAGGAACAGAATTGACATTCGACTACATGGACAAGGATGGGGAGGTAGAAGACGCACCCAACCAGGAAGAAGACAACAGCCAACCATGCTTCTGTGGAACGAAGAGCTGCCGAGGGACCCTGTGGGTCTGATCGGTATGCTGACTTGGATCGAATCAAGTAGTCCTCGTCGATGCTACTTAGAGCATTTACGAATTATGAGAGACGTCTATGAGGAGGATGAGGGGTTCTGACTTGGGCTGCACTGGCGCGGGAAATAGCAAGGTAAAGAGTCGCATCGAAAAGACGCGGGAGACATGGCACGAGCTGCAGATCCGAGCACTCTCAAGCAGTAATTGTATGAATAATAGCGAGACGACCTATAAGATCGAAAGAAAACTTAGCAGCTCCATGCTTGCGGTACGCGGCCCAAAGCCACAGAGTGTGGCGTTGTGGCTTTCTCAAAGCTTGACGGATCGACCTTCCCCGCCCCCACCATTCCAAGTTCAAGCCTGCTTGCTGTAGCATGAGCTAGTCCACAGTTCACCTTGCCATTGTCCATTTAATATTGAATATTGCAGATATCTTATCATATAATTATTCAGAATGGTCCATCAACTACAGGCTTGCAATCCGCCTCTTGGGCCTCAGCCACCCAACCCGGCCTTCTACTCGCCGAAGCAGCAAACCCTGCAAATGAAAGAGAAAGTATTCTCGCTGTCTGGCGATGACTTTACCGTCAAGACGGTCGAGGGTACGGAGATTTGCAAGTGCAAAGGGAAAGTAATGTCGATCAGCGACAAGAAAAGTGCGTAGCCGCCGACTCCAGTCTTGTTAGTACCTTTGCACAACTAACTGTGCTACGTAGAGTTCACCGACATCCAAGGCAATGAGATCTTTACGCTATCGAACAAGCTGCTCTCAATTCACAAGTCATTCCACGCCGAGGCGCCGGGAAAAGCCGACTTTGAGGTCAAGGGCCACTTCTCCCTGCTGTCGTCCAAGTCTTCTGTGCACTTCACCAACGCGGCCGACGGGCAGCAGGTGGAGCTCGAGGTCAAAGGCGACTGGTTCGACCGCAGCGCGACCATCACGTACGGGGGCCGTCCGGTGGCGCAGATCCAAAGAAGCTTCATGAACTATCGCCAGATCTTTGGGGACAAGCAGACGTACTATGTGCTTGTGGCGCCGAACGTGGATCTCTCGATGATTGCTGGCGTATGCATCTGTCTCGACGAGAAGGAGAACGAAAAGTGAGCACGGCGATTCTTGGCTTTGTCCAACATTGCGCGCTGTATGGCAATCCACAGTAGTACAGACATGGGAGTGATAGCAATCAAAGTATTGACACATGAAGCGCAGCTATCACTTCAAGCACGTAATTAGCCTTCTCAATTATGTGGCCTCCACCACCGAACACCGTGGCCGCCGACCGTCTCAAAGACGTAGCAGCGGTGGACGGTGTCAACGAGCTCCCCGAACCAAAGTCTGGAGCAAGTGAACAACAGGATACATGCAGTCATATCAAATGATCGTCTCATGTTTGACCTACCAGCCAGGTAATTTGCACATGGAGAAAGCTTAGTCCTACCAAGAAGGAAAAATGGATAAGCTGCGCTATGCGGGTTAGCACGTGCTAAATTACGGCAATGGAGGTTGTGGGGAGGCAGGCGGACCCTGGCGGGTGACGATCCAATGAAGCGAAATGAACCAGGAGTGTCAAAGCGCCTCCTGCCTTAATTTGCCGACGCGTGGTGGCATCAGCAGCCATACGAAAACAACCAAGCAGGTAGGGCGACGAAGGTAGATTGACCGCGGCGCCGCGACTTCCGGGCGGCAAAACCTTGACAACGACGCACACCGACCAATCTCGACGGGCGAAAATTGCAGCTGAGGCGCGACCAGTTGTTGGGTGGGTTGCCAGGAGATGAAGTTGAGGCCAGCGCGGCTCTCCGGGCGACACGGGCGGCGGCCTCTACGCCTGAAAGCGCGCTAGCGCAATTTGAACCCTGGATGAAGTGATCTACGGGCTGCAGCATGTGCAACAGCGGTCCTCGGCTGCACCTCACTGCACTAGGTACAGAGGTACTGCAGACGAGGAGGGCCGGTGAAGGCGCGGAGCGAGCAGAGAGCAAGGCGGTCTGATGGTGCCACCCTACACCACAGCAGGCAGTAAGGAGTGCCGCAGCCCAGCGAACGGGAGAGCATTCCACGCTGGCCTCAACCCTCGCGCGATGATAGGCGCGCCTGTGCAATCTCCCGTGCGAGGCACACCTATCCGTGCCCGGCCTAGCAACTCACCACTCACGCAACGACCGTGCGCGTGACTTGCACTCTACTTTTCTGACGCCTTTTCGTCCTTTCTCTTCTTCTCTCCTCCTCCACCGGCCATCGAGATACCCCCATTTGCATTTTGCCAACGTAGCGTCTTCACCTTTTCAACCCGAGATACCCCATCACAGCGCTCCAGGTCAAATTTCCGGACGCCTTTTTAATCAATCTTCACTTTTTGTTTGCGAGATACCCCCGAGGCCCACCCCGCCTCACTCCCTTACAAGGTTCCTTGACCAGCTCTAAGCCGTCTTCCAACCTTCCCCATCATCCCTCTCACCAACACGTCCATCAACATGTCTGCTGAGGTTGCATCCACCCCCGCCGTCGCTGCTCCTGTTGCCGACACCCCTGTCATCAAGGACATGGAGACTGGCGAGCCCAAGCCCATCGACGTGGCTGCTCCTGCAACCACTGAGCCCGCCACCGAGACCGCTGCCGCCGAGACTGACGCTGCTCCCGCCACCACCGAGGAGAAGGTCGGCGACAAGGACGTCAAGGTCACCGCCGCGCCCATCACCAGCGGCGTCCTTGGCTACAAGGGCCCTGGCCTCATCAAGTATGCACCATCATTTGCATCACAGAAAGCCGTCTCCAAATGCTAATAATCTCTGCAGTCAGCTCCGCTTCAAGAAGCACTACGTCTGGCTCGGTGAGGAGGCCGCTGTCCCGGTCTCTGAACTGACCAGCTACCTCCGTGGCGAGAAGCCCGAGGTTGCTCACTCCACCGCTGCCTGGTCCAGCCAGACTGGCAAGGGCCTTCTCTACCTCACCAAGAACTCTGAGACCAAGGAGAAGCCCACCAGCGTCATCAACTTGGTTTGTCCCCTGCGCCGACGAGACGCGTCATGTGAACGATCATCTGACAACACTTCTAGGCTGAGGCATCTCAGATTGCAAAGGAGGGTGACAAGGACTTCTCCCTGCACTTGAACAAGCACAAGCACACTTTCCAGGCATCCAACACCGACGAGCGTAACGGCTGGTTGGTCGCCATCGACCAGGAGGCTACTGCCGCCAAGGAGGCCAAGGAGACCGTTACCAGCTCTGCTGGCTACAAGGAGAGCCTTGCCACTCTTGGTGCGTTTGATCTGATCATAGCAAACCTCAAAAAGGAGAAAGTACTAACAAGCCCACAGAGAAACCTTCCCACTCGACCGCTGCCACTGCCGCCACGGCTGGCGCTGCTGGCACTGCAGCTGTCGGCACCGCTGCCGTCGTCGCCACTGAGGCTGACAAGAAGGACGACACTGATGCTAAGCGCCACGTCAGCGACGACGAGGACAAGCTTGGTGCCAAGGACAAGAAGAGCAAGAGCAAGTCCCGCTCCGTGTCTCGCAACAAGCGCAAGAGCGTCTTCGGCGGCCTCCTGGGCAAGAAGGAGGACAAGGAAGAGGCTAAGAAGGAGGAGCCCAAGAAGGAGGAGGAGGCTGTTGCCACCGATGACGTCTTCGCCAACGACCCCGTCAAGGCCGAGGGCGAGACTGCTGCCGTTGCTGAGCCAGTTGCACCTGCTGAGCCTGTGGCCGCCTTCGCCAACGACCCTGTCAAGGCCGAAGAGGAGACCTCCGCTGAGCCTGAGGCTGCTGCGGCTGCTGTGAAGCCCACTCCCTCCCCCAAGGGCACCGCCAAGAGCTCTTCCTCCAAGCGTCAGAGCATCTTCGGCAGCTTCTTCCAGAAGTCCCCTGCTGCTGAGAAGGAGACCGAGGAGAAGGCCGCCACTGAGGCCCCCGCCAAGGAGACCGAGGAGTTTGTCACCCCCGTCGAGGAGTCCGGCCCCGTTGCTGCCTCCACCGAGGCTGCTGCCCCTGTCGCCGCTGTGACTGCCGGTGCCACTGGTGCCGCCGTCGTCGCTGCCGAGCCTGAGAAGAAGGAGGAGGCTACCACTTCACCCGCCACCACTGAGCGCCGCCGCTCATCCTTCTTCGGCCTTGGCAAGAAGTCCCAGAAGCCTGCTGCTGAGCCCGCGACCACCGCCGAGGAGGAGTCCCCGGCCGCAAAGGCCACCCACGGCATCACCGACACCGGTGCCGCCACCGAGGAGGCCAAGGAGGAGCCCAAGGCAGTCGAGGCCGTCGCTGAGAAGAAGGCCGAGAAGGAGCCCAAGGAGAAGGAATCTGGCAGCCTGCTGCGCCGTCTTAGCAAGATTGCCAAGGGCGAGTCCAAGTCCAAGAAGACCGCCGCGGCCACCGAGAAGGAGGCTCCCGCCGCCGTCGCGGAGGAGAACACCACCGAGAACACCGTTGAGACCGCCGCTGTTGAGCCCCTCGCTCCCCAGGCCGACAAGGCCGCCGAGGTTGCGCCCGCCACCAACGGCGACGCCAGCATTGGCGACGTCGTTCCCGAGGCCGTCACCGTTGGCGAGACCCCCAAGGTCGTCGCTGCCAACGCATGAATACATGATCCGAAGGAATCCGAGGCGCCGGACGGTGATGATGGCCGCGCTGACCCCTCGAAACCGGTTGTCTGGTGGCGCGCGTCGACCGGTGGGTCGGAGATGGCGAGTGCGTTCATGAAGCGGTATGGCGGGCAACGCCAGTCGCTTCAGCTCTCATGAGTTGCTCTTTGATCTATCGCAACCGAACACGAAAAGCCGAAAAGAAAAAAATCCTCTCCTTTGTTCTGCCAAATTGCCTGTGTTTTTGAAGTATGTAGTGCCGTCTGCTAGCTTCTCCGCTGCGTTCTGTTGTTTTGGGGAGCTGCGGTATACCCAGTCTGCGCAGTTTTTTTACCCCCTTCTTGCTCTTTTTGTACCTTTCCTGCGTTTCTCCGATGTTTACCCCTGCTTTTCTGCAAAGCTTGGAAATACGAAATACCCATCACCCAAGAATGAGCATGACGGAGGAAGATAGAGTCTATAATAATTGATACCCTGCTTACGCATACCCGCACACTATTTGTTCCAGCCGTGATACCTATGTCGAGACTGTAGTGCATTCACGGCAACAAAAGACTGAAGCTGTCAATGTTATTCATTCACTTTTAGTGTAGCATATACTGTATGGGTTTGCTACCGACGGTAAGACCTATTCCCTTGTTTCCCAACCTTGACTGTCACTCAGCCCACGAAAGGAAGGCTGGTAGCTCTTCACTTCTTCCAGCCCGCGACAGCAGTATCGACGTCCTTCCTGTACTGCTGCTGCTGCTCGCACTGCTCCAAGAAAACCTTGTACTTGGCCTTGAGCAGCGATTTCTCCCCCGGATCCGAGTTGGGATAGGTGGCCTTGCCCGGCTTGCTCATACGGTCCATGATATCCCACAGCGGCTCGCTCTTCCCGTCCTTATCGGTCGAAGCGGCCTTGACGCCGAGCATGGCGGCGCCGTGGACGACAGCGGCATGCACGTAGCGCGGGATGAGCACGGGCATGTCGCAGGCGGTGGCGACGAGGCGCATGAGGATATCGTTCTGGCACTGCGAGCCGGACATGAAGATGCTGCTGATCTGGTGGCCGTTGCCGTTCATCGTCTCGACGATCTGGCGCGTCTGCAGCGCGATGAACTCCATGGCGCCGTAGTAGTAGAGCGCGAGGCCGGTCAACGACTTGTCGCTCGACAGGCCGATGACGGAGCCGCGCATGTTGGGGTCTGCGACGGGCGAGCGGTTGCCGAACAGGTCGCCGTAGAAGAAGAAGTGCCGCCCGAGGTAGGAGATGGACGGCGCGCCTTCTTCCTCCTGCATCTCGAGCAGCTTCTCGTTGAGGTACGTGTAGATGTTGGTGTTGTACGTCTCGGCGATTGCGAGGGCTTCCTGGTGTGCCGGGTGTGTCTCAAGGACGTGCTTGAGGAGCTCGCCTGTAGCTGACTGGCCGCCCTCGGCGAGCCAGTAGCCTGGGATCAGGACATCACGGTACGGGCCCCAGACGCCGTTGACAAAGACGGGGCCAGACGACATGGCAATGTGGCACGTCGATGTACCGGCAACGGCGGCCAGACGGGTGAAGGCTTGCGACACGTCGTTCTTGGGGAAGTCGGCATCGAGATGGTCGTGGCCCAGCTTGACCTTTGCACCCACAGTGCCGATCCAGCCGGCGTATGCATCAATGACTCCAGAGCCCACGGCAATGCCAGCTGGAAGGCCCATGTCTTGAGCAGCCTTCTCGCTGAGCACACCAACCAACTCGCCCGCGGACAGGTATTCACCATTCTAGAGGAAACTGTCAGCTCGATCTTTTTCTGGAATTGCAAAGGATTCTGGGCTCACCACCCCATCAACGCCACCTAGGCGCTTGAAGTCATCCTTGCAAAGATCCTCGAGACCTATCTCCTTGAGGAAGTCCTCTTGCCAGCCCTTAACACTGCCGTCAACGCCAACCGGCACGAAGCCTTGCTTGCAAACAACGGAGCAGTAACTACGCTTCTCATTGCCGGTAGCCATGTGTGTGAGGGCATCCCCCAGATCATAAAACTTGCAGCGATCCCACATCTCTGGGGGCATGTTGTTCTTCAGCCACAGCGCCTTGGGGATCTCCATCTCGATCGACATGGTACCTCCGACGTAGCGGAGCAAGTTGTGCTTTGTGGCATTGATCTTCGCAGTCTCCTTCTCGGGGCGGTGGTCTAACCATAGAATGACGTTGCGGTCATTGCCGTCCTTGTTATCAAAGTTGGGACCTGTCACACACATGGGCTCGTCTGTGTCATGAGAAAATACTGCTAGCGAGCAGGTGGCATCAAAGCCAATGCCACGGACAGTGGATGCATCGATGTTATGTTGGTTCATTGCAGTGCGAATCGAGGTGCAAATGCATCGCCAGATGTCGGTGGTGGATTGTTCCTATAATACGAGTCAGATAAGGTACTGGTAGCAAAAGTCGTGACCAGCAGAACATAGGGAACTGACATAGTAGCCAGTCTGTGGTTGCCACAGACCAATATTCTCAGAGTGCAGACCAACTATATCCCCTTTGGCGTCCATAATGCAGGCTCTGGCACTACCGGTACCGACATCGATACCAATGTAGTGGTCGAGATGAGGGCGGAGCTCATTGTGAGGATCAGTAGACATTTGGCGGCGCTGTGAAACGAAGTCAGTATAATTGGCAGGTAGGTTCACTTTATTGCTTCAGTACCTGCTGTAGCGAGTTCTGTCGGTAAGGGTAGGTAGCCATCTTGGGCAAGCGTTTTGTTGATTTGGTACGACAAAAGAGCTCGGCGGGTTCGGGATGCAGAAGACTCGAGGATAGCACAATCTAAGATGTATGCAGTTTCACGAGAATCAATGGATGACGTCGGTTGAATTTAGAAGCTCAATTGCAGTGCAATCTATGAGAACAGCAAAGATAAGTTTTAATTCACCGCTCGCGGAGGTGTGGGGTTGTTGGGCGACTCGCCGCCAGGTGATGTCACACGGCGGCACAATGAGCTGTCAGGATCTGCGGGGTCCAGCACCCCTATACCGCCTCTTCTGGCGGGGACCTGGCGTACAGTACGCCGTTGACACCGGTGTCTTGACGCCAAGTCAGAGGCATCTACACAATCAGAAGACTGAATCAAGTGCAGGGTGGCTTGGTTGTCGTCCGTCGAAGATTCATTGCGCTGTTGAGACAAGAGTCTCGTGATTGATGAGGTGGTTTTCATCTTGGCCTGATCATGAATCTTCTCCCCGGGACATTGCTTACTTACACCGTACGCTACCTCGGAACCAGGTCTATGATCAAAAGATATTCAGACTCGGACACTGAAGATGCCAAGGCGAGATTGGAGGAGGCAAACCCGGGCTCCAACTTGTGATTTGATTCTGTAGTACTGTTGTTGGAGGCTGTGTGGTGGCTTTTATTAAGTGCTTGCAGGGCCATAGCGCCACGTCGGGCAATGGATGTAAGACCAGCCAGGATTAGCAGGGCACCCAATATACTCCAGTCGTAACACACATCAGACACGGGTCTGGCTTCTTGGAGTCACTCAATTGAAGGTTAGAGGTCTCGGTACAAGCAGAACTGCAGCAGGAGTCACCCCATCTTGCGTGCCCGAGGCTGTACGGGGGGCTTCCCTGCTGCGGGCCCTGCGCCCGCCAATCACACCCGTTTCTCCCTTTTGACGACCTCGCGACTTCCTCACCGCAAGCGCCCTCTCTGCTCTGTGCCTCTTGCTTGCGTGTGCGTCCATACTCCTGGTCCTCACGATTGTACATTTCGCTGTGTTTATTGCTTCAGCTACGATCCGGACGACTGCATCGTGTTCTGCTACACCTGTCAAATCTCCAAGCGCCAATCGCAAGCCTTCTCCACCGCTACCGCCGGCACGGGACTGACTAGTGCGCAACTCCAGACGCTCCCAGTCAGATCAACAAGCCCATGAGCGACGCGACACCGCAGCATCGACCGACCAAGCTGTAAGCCGTTCACATCTTCAAAGTGTCGCCGTCAGCCAGCCCGCCTCCTTTCTCCTCCCTCTTCCTCAGCCCCGGCTCCGCCTCCGCCCAGCACAAGGAGGAGTGCTTCGAAACCCAGCTCGAGGACCCGCCCGCCTTCGAATCAGCCCCTCCCTTTGAGGAGTCCTCCTCCGTCGCTTGTGCAGCTGCTGCAAGTGCCGCCGCCGCCGCAGCCGCTGCCGCCGAATCTGAGACCAAAGCCGCGCTACCTCGCGACACCAAAGACTCAGCCGCAGCCAGAGACGTCGACGACGGAGAGCCGCCGCCTCCTTACACTGAAGGATCAAGCCCGTTAGACTCTTTTACATACGTCATGGCGGCCGCAGGAGGACCAACCAGCATCATCACGCAGGTGCAGCAGGGAGGGGCTCAGCCGCTCAATGCCCTCGGCAGTGAGATTCTTCCCCCACGGGTCCGCTAAGAAGGCAATCTAACAGCAGGTGCAGATGTCGGATCAGACGAGAATATCACCTTGGAATTGAGGTATGCGTCCATGAAAACAATGACGAATAGCTTGACGGCGAGGACTGATACACTGCAGGGGCCAGCGATTCACACTCTCCCGCGACGAGCTGTTGACTCTGCCCGAGTTCGTGCTGCTGTCGCTCTTCCCCAACGGCCTGCTTCCCGAAGGTCACATGTCATCCTTCCACGAAGGAGATATCTATCCCGTCGACGTGAGTTTCTCATTCATTACTCAAACCCCCCACATCTACAGCGCCTGGAAGGCCCTTGCTTCAGTCGAGGCCGTCCGGGACATGCTGGCAGATTCCGAATTCACAGCATCTGACTTTTGCATATATTGCTCACAGTATGACCCTGTCTCGCTCCAATACATGCTTGACTTCTTCCGCAACGTCGCTCAGTCCATACCATCCCGTTCACCATCGCCATCTGGAGACCATGAAGCTCAAGCCGCTGATCCGGCACCCGGGTCGGCGAGGGATATGCTACAAGATCGCGCCGGTATAATTGTGTTACGCGAGGATCTCGACTACTATGTCATTCCGCCCCGGTCTGACGTTGAACAGACTGAAATGATAGAGGTCAAGCGCAGCGCTGGGAAGGCTCTATTGAGGCAAGATGGAATCTTTTCCGGGCTACGCAAGAGCGAAGAGGCCGGTTCGACCGAGCAGCATCTGATCGAGATGTTGACTGCGGGGTACGTCCCTGAACCTTTTGTGCCTCCATTGGCCACTATGCTGACCCTGTGAGACAGTGGTTTCAACCATAACGATCAATGGGGCCATCGCGGTGGAGAGCCTCACAAGGCTGTCATCTGTAGCATTGCCCTCGCGAGGCTGCGGACAGACATCAAAGGTAACGAGGCCAACAGCAATGCCGTGGGCATGGCACAAAAGTTATTGCTGTTCTGGAGGAAGCCGGCGCGAAGATGCTGGTGGGAAGGCGTCGACCTGGACAATGTCGAGGGTGTCGAGGGCACGCTCAAGGTTTGGGTGCGACGGGTTTGGACTTTGGAGATGGTAAAGTACTCCCGCAGATCACCGGCAGCGCAGCAAATTGGCTAACACCAGCATTCAGAGCGTCATCGGCCTCCGCTGAAGACGGCAGGGCATTTCTCTTTTGTAGGGCGTCGGGAGCAGACAGGCGCGGTGTTGGTCACATGCAAATAGATACCTCTCGAGCGGCGAATGACAGCTTGAGACCATCAGTGTACCGCAGTCCTGCCCATCCAGCAGTTCGGCGACTTTCAACTTTTAAGCCGGTCCGGATACCGGCCAGTGTTGGCCCAGCGTACGCCCTAGCACCAAAGTGGCGGGGGGCCCTTTTGCTTACATCCCCGCGCGCTCCTTGAAATTTTGTCTGCCCCTCCTCCATCTTCTTCCTCCCACACCCTCCTCTCCCCAATTAATCTCCAAACACCTCTTCACAACCCGCAAACATGAGTGCTCCCGCCGCCACATACAAGGTCGCCGACATTGGCCTCTCCGCCTTTGGCCGGAGGTGAGTGCACTGCCCCACCATGGTCCCCAGCTTGCTCTCGGGGGGTTTTGCTAACAGGTAATTGCTGTCAGAGAGATCGAGCTCGCTGAGATTGAGATGCCCGGTCTGATGCAGACTCGCGAGAAGTACGCAAAGGACCAGCCCCTCGCCGGTGCTCGCATTGCCGGCTGCCTGCACATGAGTGAGTATCCTACCTCTTTTTTAGTCTCTTCAGCATAAGCGCGGGACCGCCAGCTAACGAACTTGACTCGCAGCCATCCAGACCGCTGTCTTGATCGAGACGCTCACCAGCCTCGGTGCTGAGGTCACCTGGACCAGCTGCAACATCTTCTCCACACAGGACCACGCCGCCGCCGCCATTGCCGCCGCTGGTGTGCCCGTCTTTGCCTGGAAGGGCGAGACCGAGGAGGAGTACCAATGGTGCTTGGAGCAGCAGCTGACCGCCTTCAAGGACGGCAAGAAGCTCAACCTCATCCTCGACGACGGTGGTGATCTCACTGCCCTCGTCCACAGCAAATACCCCGAGACCTTCAAGGACTGCTACGGTGTCTCCGAGGAGACCACCACCGGTGTCCACCACCTTTACCGCATGCTGAAGGAGAAGAAGCTCCTCACCCCCGCCATCAACGTCAACGACTCCGTCACCAAGTCCAAGTTCGACAACCTGTACGGCTGCAGAGAGTCCCTCATCGACGGCATCAAGCGTGCCACCGACGTCATGATTGCTGGCAAGATTGCCGTCGTCGCTGGCTTCGGTGATGTCGGCAAGGGCTGCGCCCAGGCCCTCCACGGCATGGGCGCCCGCGTGCTGGTCACTGAGGTCGACCCAATCAACGCCCTGCAGGCTGCCATGGCCGGCTACGAGGTCGTCACCATGGAGGACGCCGCTCCCCTCGGCCAGATCTTCGTCACCACCACTGGCTGCCGTGACATTCTCGTCGGCGAGCACTTTGAGGTTATGAAGAACGACGCCATCGTCTGCAACATTGGCCACTTTGACATTGAGATTGACGTTGCCTGGCTCAAGGCCAACGCTGCCTCCGTGCAGTCCATCAAGCCCCAGGTCGACCGCTTCACCATGAAGTCTGGCCGCAACATCATCCTGCTCGCCGAGGGCCGTCTCGTCAACCTGGGCTGTGCCACCGGCCACTCCTCCTTCGTCATGTCCTGCTCCTTCACCAACCAAGTCCTTGCCCAGATCCTGCTCTACAAGGCGCAGGACAAGGCCTTCCGCGAGAAGTACGTCGAGTTCGGCGCCACTCCCGGCAAGCTCGAGGTCGGCGTCTACGTCCTGCCCAAGATCCTGGACGAGCAGGTCGCCACGCTGCACTTGGCCCACTGCAACGTCAAGCTCACCAAGTTCACCCAGAAGCAGGCCGACTACATGGGTCTGCCCGTCGAGGGTCCCTACAAGAGCGACATGTACCGCTACTAGATGTTTCACGCCAAAGAGGATTTTCTAAAAAAAATTGGCTGTTTTGTTTTTCAACACACGAGATACCACGACATGCATGATGACATTTGGGTGGATTTTGCAAAAAATAAGGTGGGCTGGCATTTGCATGACATGTCTTTCAACATGAGACATATGAGCGTGGAACAAACTTCAACACATTGTTTGGTGCTGGCGGCGTCAGAGAGAGATTTATATACCCAACGGTCCGATCAACTACGGCCAGGGTTCGAACCTCTTCGTTTTACTTTGTGTGAATTTATGGTGAAAGTACCCCCCAAGGGTATGTACTATGGGATAGAAGACAAAAATAATCATAACTACGTTGATGCCGCCTGCGGGCTGGCAATCACTCTTACAAAGTGCCGTGTTTGTGCGGAACCTTGGGTCGCCTTTTGCCAGTGATATCACACGGTAAAGTTTTACAGAAAGTGTCAATCGTTAGCGATGCAACACGTGAGCAGAATCAATCTCATTCCTCCTATGGTTACGGAGTCGGGGGGTATCATATCACATCGCCATCCCTATCTTACAATCTCTCCATCTCCTTGTCCCGTGTCCTATCAACTCCAAACCAACAAACACCTCACAACCCTCACGCCCCCGCCCCCTTCAAATCCGTCAACAGCACCCGCAACCCCCCCTTCGGCTTCACAGTCACCACCCCCGCCGCCTCCACCTTCTTCTCAGGCTCCGCCAAGCGCACCTCAAACCGGCCCACCAGCGCCGCCACCAGACAGCGCAGCTCGCTCTGCGCAAACCCCTGCCCAATGCAGCTACGCGGCCCATGCAGGAACGTGATATTGTGGTACACGCTGGAGCTGCTGCCGCGGGCCGCGCGCTCGCGCACCGTCGCAGCATCTGCGCCCGGCGGCGCCAGCCAGCGCTCAGGGTTGAAGAGCTCGGCGTCGGGGCCCCAGAAGGCGGCGGAGCGGTTCATGGCGAGGACGCTGAGGAAGGTCTGGGTGCCGGCGGGGATGCGGGTGCCGGCGACGGTGGTGTCGCGGACGGGGACGCGGGCGGTGCCGGTGACGGTGGGCCAGAGGCGCAGCGTCTCGGAGCAGACGGCGGCGAGGTAGGGCATGGCGTCGAGGGCGTCGGCGTCGAGGGTGTGGGTGGGCGAGCGGGCGAGGGCGGCGTGGACCTCGTCGCGCAGGCGCGCTTGGATGGCTGGGTGTGTGGCGAGCATGTACGTGGCCCAGGCGGTTGCGGAGGCGGTGGTTTCGTGGCCGGCGGCGAGGAAGGTGAGGAGCTGGTCGACGAGCTCGTCGTCGGACATGGAGGCGGAGCGCAGGAGGACGGAGAGGATGTCGACGTTGTCGGTGGTGGAGGACTTTTCGGCCAGGGCTGCGCGCTTGTCGGCGAGCAGCTGGATGGAGATGCGGCGCAGGCGCGCGGCGGCCTCGCGGATGCGGATGAATTGTGGGATGGGGAGCATTCTTGCCAACCAGGGCGAGATGGTTACGTGGGCTAGGAGGTAGTTGCGGGACGCTGGATTGGATGTGTCGGTCAGGATGGAGAAGATGCCGGCAATTTCGTCGCCTGAGTCCTGCAGAGTTGCAAAGTCGCGACCAAGACCAGCGAGGCCGATGATGTCGAGCGTTGCACGTGAGGCTGCATCACTGATATCGATGACGCCGGTCTTGCCTTTGGAGGTGGACGAGGTGGGGGCTGGCTCCATGTCTTTGGCGAGCACATCAGCAAACTCGGCGGATTTGCGCCAAAAGAGCGGCACGAGTTCTCTGATGTGTTTGCCCTGGAATGCGGGCGATATGATGCGGCGCTGCAGCTTGTGAGTCTTGCCCTCGGCGAGCAGAATGCCCTCGCCGATCAGACTGGCGATGAAGGCTTTGGGCGGGGCTGGCTTTTCAAAGTCGTACGCGTGGTTGTTGAGAACATCGGCAACGCCTTCAGGCGATGTGACGACTACGGCAGTGACAATCTCAAGGAAACCTTTGAAGACTATGAGACCGTCGTTGGGGACGGTCTTCGCCCACCTGGCAAAGGCCGAGCCGGGCGGCTGCGCCAGTGCCTCCAAGGAGTGCCCGCAAGCAAAGACATCGGTCGGAGAGCGTGGAAGGTGGCGGAGGGGATCAAAGAAGTGCTTGTAGACTATCGTCTTGAGCAGCCACGCGTAGATTAGACCCCAGATGGTCAGCGAGACGACAGAGGGCTGCCTGAAGGAGCCCTTAGTTACATCCAGCAGCGTCCACGCGAAAAACGATGGAGGCAACAGGGCGACAAGCAACACAAATAGACGGCCCTTCGCAGAGGCCGTGCTGCGGGAGGCCGCAGGAGACATGATGGCGGGGATGCAGACACGTTGCTTGTGCGCGGAATTTAGAGGTCGTCTGTTATAGGGAAGACGGGATGTAGTTGGCGGCTGAAGACTGACAGCGGACGATCGATGTATATGCACGGTACTATAGACGCCTCACGAGATTGTCCGATACTTTACGGAACAGAGCGGGCGCTTATGGTTGCTTTGCTTCCTCGAGTTGACTCATAGCTTATTTCAAGGGGAAATCAAGGATGCAAAAATATCATCAGTCATCAGGCGTAAGCGAAGACATAACATCTTCTAGAAGTGGAAGGAGGTGGGGGGGCAGTCAGGCCTGCAACACCGACGGACGAACATTTGGGGGCCGGCGACATAAAGGGCGCCGATGGGCCAACGCGCTTAAGAAACACCCGTCCCTGTTCTGCAAGGTTTTCTGGATGTAGCTGCTTCAAGGAGGCTGCAGCGTGGCTGACTAGCGTGGCACATGACCCGGAGTGTGGAAAGTGCATAAAGTTGCGCAAAAGAGGTAAGGGCAGGGATTATGCACCCTGGTGGCATCTCCAGCCGTTCGACCAGCGGCCAACCACAATGTATCAGAGATTTGCACATGCTGCACGTGAAGTTTTCTTATTATTACCGAGGCAATTCTTGGCAGCTTCCAAACGTAATGGGATAGGGTGGACAGAGCTGGTGCGGAAAGTGCCTGAACCAAGTGGGGAAGAGTCTGGGCAAGAACGCGCAAGCCGCCACAGCAGACCAGGTGCGGATTAGTCGATTCGATAGAAGCAGACGAAGGTCAGCCGATGTCATGTGAACTGCGACCACCTGCGTTCACCCATCAGCCCGCAAGGTCTGCAAGAACTTGTACGTGTAGGGCAGCCAGCCGAGATAACAAGGCAAGCCACACAGTCGACCTGATGGCGTGAATTACTGATACGAGCGACTCGCAATGAGCGATGAGTGCACAAGATCGCGATTGAATTTAATGCTGCGCTGATCATAGGCTGCGTGTGCCGATGCTGTCTGCGCAACTAGCGTCATTCCCCCGCAAGCGCCCAGAAGCCAATGTGCGCACTGCGTCCCAATTCGCCGTTTCGCCGCGCCACCAGCGTTCCTCATGGGCGCGCCCTCACCAAGAGCAAGGTACCAACGTAGCTCGCTAGCAGCCCTTCGAGCGTGTGTCAAAGCCCAAGCAGCGATCCGCACGAGCGCCATGACATCGTCTCGCGTGTGCCGTAAGGTGCTAGTCGGGCGCGCCACCGCATACAGACACGCCGTGCAAGCCTACGCCCGTAACTCCACGCCCGTGGCTCTCTGCCCCAGGTTATACTCTCTACCCCGGGCGGCACGATCCCTGATTATTCTACTATTCCAAACTCTCCACGGCGGGGTCTAGCCTCCATTTCTCCAAGAAGGCGCCGTGCCCCCATGTGAAGATCCTGTAGACCCACCTGCCCTCCACCTGAGTAATCACATTGCTTCCTCTCGACCCTCGCGTGTCGTCCTTTCTCCTCTCTCGTGCATGACTATTGTCTTGATTACTGTCTGCTCTGTTCTGTGCACAACATCAACTACAACACCCAGTGCCTCCTCCCTCCCACCCATGGCCTACGCATAGCTCGCACACCGTCGTTGACCCCCCCACGCCATGTCCGAGCATCAGATCAGCGGCCGTCCCGCGGTGACCAAACGCCCAGCTTCTGTCGCTGGCTTCCCCGACAAGCCAAACAAGGCCGTCAAGCGGCGTGCCTCCAAGGCCTGCCAGTGCTGCAGATCGCGCAAGGTGCGCTGCAATGTGATCGAGCATGGAGCGCCGTGCACCAACTGCCGTCTCGACGAAGTGCCGTGCATCGTCACCGAGTCGAAACGCAAGAGGTAAGACTTGGCCACAAGCTGCGGGCGCGCAGGGTGTTCGCTGACGCTGCAGCAGAAAGTCACTGGCTGCACGCCCCGAAAGCCTGCAGGAGAGCAGCGGTACCACCACCAGCAGCAACCACCACCACAACAACAACAACAACAACAACAACCCCTTGCACAACATTGACACCACCGTCCAGCAGCAGCATTCGCCGCTCTCCCACGACTCCGGCTCTCCCTTTCGTGCGGGCGCCCAGCTGGCCGAGGACGCGCATGTGCCACATCCGCTGTGTAAGTGGCGTCTGTTCCCGCCCCATCACACACGTGTAAGCTAACGGACTTTTTGCCGCAAAGACCGAAGTCACGGCGACCGCCCATCCACCAATCGCTCAGACACTTACCTGAACCATGCTCTGTCTGGTAGCTTGCCCGCCTTCCCCTTCACCTCGAATTTCCTCGCCGACAGGTGCCAGCCCGTGCATTCCACCATCGGTCTGCCGGGTGCGCCGCCACTGACCAGATTACCCGCGTACATCAAGCCGCTCCCCGACCGCATCGAGACTGACGAAGCCGCTTTTCTGGACAAGAAACGCGCACTCACCATCCCCCCCAGAGGCCTCCGCAACGAGCTGCTAAGATGCTACGTCGAATTCGTGCACCCCTTCATGCCCGTCCTGGACTTGGACGACTTCTTGCAGACTGTCCAGCACGAAGATGGCAGCCACGGCTCCGTCAGCCTGTTCCTCTTCCAATCCATCATGTTCGTTGGCAGCAGTTACGTCGACATGGAGTACCTGCGCCGTGCCGGTTTCTCCACTCGCCGAGAAGCGCGCAAGAAATTCTACACTCGTGCAAGGCTGCTGTACGACTTTGACTACGACACCGACCGCGTAACTCTCGTCCAGGCACTTCTTATGATGACCTTTTGGTACGAGCAGCCGGGCGACCTTAAAGACACTTGGCACTGGATGGGTGTGGCCGCATCCCTCGCCCAGACCATCGGCTTGAATCGCGACCCGACGAGGTCGAGCATGCCTGTCCATCAGCAAAAGCAGTGGAAGCGTATCTGGTGGAGCTGCGTCATTCGTGATCGCCTGATCGCCCTGGGCATGCGCCGACCAACGCGCATAAAGCCAGAAGACTGTGACGTTCCCATGCTAACTCTGGACGACTTCGAGATTGGTGACATGTCCGAAGACCTCACATGCATCTCGCGTAAATGTACCGTTGCACGAGACACAACCATGCAGATTTCCCTGGCGCGCACCTGCATCGAAAAGGCAAAGCTCTGTGTTTGCGTCCAGCATGTCTTGACGGCGCAATATTCCGTGCCAGACAAGGCCGCCAGCGTCACCACCGAAGACGGCTCTGATGCCAAGATGACGACTCTTCTGCTGCCTAGAAAGGCTGATCCGGAGCGTTTAGAGGTCAAGGCGTGCCACCGAGAACTGCAGACTTGGCTTGAGGGCCTGCCGCACGATGTCCAGCTGAGGCCGCTAGACAAGCAGGAGATGACGCGATCGTCCGCCCCGATGATCCTCAACCGAGCTCTGCTACACATGGTGTATTTCACCACACTCAGTGCCTTGCACAGGCCTCAGGTGCTCCACGAAGCCCAAGCTCCTCAGCCACTGGCCACCAGTATAGACTACGATTTGCTCGAAAATTCGCTGACCCAAGTCCGCGTGGCTGCGAACAGCATCACCGGCATTGTTCGGGAGCTGCTCGAGGCCGATCTGGTCCGATTTCTGCCAACAACAGGAGTTACTGTACTGCAGCCCGCCATCATCACCCACCTTTTGGACATCAAATCTTCATCGGAAGAGACGCGCCGTCTTGGCTTGCAAGGCTTCTGCCGCTGTATTCAGGTGATGAACAAGCTGCGTGAAATCTATTTCGCAGCCGACTTTTCACTTGCACTCATCGAGGCCGCCGTCCGCAAGGCCGATATTCAAATTCCGGAAACATCGCACACAGAGGATGACGGTAAGGAATGGCGAAAGGCCACCTCGACCGAAGATCTTGTGGACGCTGGCTTGCGTCAGCACCTGATCCACCCCATGTCGGTCGCGCAATCTCGTCCCCTGACCCCACCTCCCGAGATACGCCCCGCTCCGGGCGTCTTGCAGGGCAACTTCAACTTGCCAGCTTCCATCTCAGCTCCGGGAATCCCCTTCAGCGACCACGACGTCGCCTCCAAGCTATCCCACTTTCTGGCGTCTACACCGCCAGACTCGGACCACACCGGCTCCTACAACGACCTCAACGACACCGGCAGCTTCGGCGACACGGCGTCCGAGGATCAGATGGCCGGCCTCGACTACAATGTCGCAGCCGGCGCCGAGTACGACTTTGAGGCGCTGATCAACTTTGACGACCTGGCCGACGGGCTGGCGCTCGACGGCGTTGGCGTCGGCGCCACCGACCTTGCCAACATGCAGGGCGAGAGCAGTGGTTTCAGTTTTGACATGGACTGGCTGAGTTCCATTAATGAGCGGGAGCTGCTTGCATCTGACAAGTTGCAGCCCGAAGTGGATGCGGCTAAGGTAGTGTCCGCCAGAGCGATTGAGCAACTGGCGACACCCGAGGAGTCATCGTCCTGAACTTCATTTTGTGTTGGCGCACGGCAGTAATGAGACACGACACACAAATGTAAAAGGGACCGCGGAACTACTTTTGAGGAAAAATTTATGTTAGAATTGTATATGTACACGTGCCGTCATTCATATCTACTTCAACCCCTACGTCTTTGCCTCGCAGTGCAGCCTACAGCTTGCTCGTCTGATCCAGCTCCTTTGACGCGCGCTCGTAATTCTTCACCAGCTGCCGCACCGCCAGATCCAGCATGACATCCTCACTCCCTCCCGGAATCCTCGCGCCCATGACCTCGCGGTATATGCGCTCCGCCAGCTCGCCCTGCCCAGAGCGCGTGAACCCATTGCCGCCAAACAGCAGCACGGCGCACTCGGCACAATTCGCCAGCACCATGCCCGCCTTGGCCTTGGCCAGCGCCGTCAGCCCGCCGAGCTCGCGGTCCGCGTCGGCCTTGGGCAGGTGCACCATCTGGTAGACGAACGCCTCGACCCAGCTCCACAAGCTCTCGAGGTCGGCGCCGGCGCGCGCAAGGCGGTTGCGCACGACGGCCTGCGCGATGAGCGGCGCGCCAAACGCCTCGCGCTTCATCACGTACGCAAACGCCGCGGCGAGGGCGACGCGGGCGGACGTGGCGACGCCGACGGCGATGGTCAGGCGCTCGTGGTTGAAATTCGTCATGACGTAGCGCATGCCCTGGCCCTCGCGGCCGAGCAGGTTGGCGGCGGGGACGCGCACGTCGTCCAGCTCGATGAAGGTGGTGCCGCCGGTGAACTGGCCCTGGACCTTCATGCGGCGCATGGAGACGCCGGGGTGGCCCTTGAGCGGGACGACGAGCAGGCTGAGCCCGCCGGGGCCAGGGCCGCCCGTGCGCACCGCCATGGTCGCGTAGTCGCTCCAGATGCCGTTGGTGATCCATTTCTTGCTGCCGTTGACGAGGTAGTGCGTGCCGTCGGCAGATTTTCGCGCCGTGGTTGCGATGTTGGCCACGTCGGACCCGGCGTCGGGTTCGGTGATGGCGATGCAGAAGCGGGTGCGCGCTGTCAGCGCGTCCGGCAGGAACTTTTGTTGCAGCTCGGGGCTGCCGAACTTGACGATGGGTGGGATGCCGTAGGTCATGCCGGCGGAGAGGGAGCCGGGGACGCCTGCTAGGCCGGAGCGCGACATCTGCGGGTAAGTGTCAGCGCGTGCTGCGTGGGGGACGGCACAGGGGCAGACCAACCTCGGAGACGTAGATGCAGGTGTGGATGTAGTCAAAGTCCTCGACCTTGAGGCCTCCGGGCAATCCGCCCAGGCCGACCTTCTTGAGCCATTGCACGGGCAGCGGAGCAGGCAGCATAGGGATGAGCATGTTGGCGTCGGCAAAGGTCTGGAAGAGCGAGTCGGGGACCTTCTCGGCGGCCTCCCATTCCATGGCATGCCTCGTCAGGTTCTCATAGATGAACTCGCGACATGTCTTCTGCCACTTGCGGTGACTCTCTGTGTAGTAGGGCGACGGCAGGCCGTTGATCCACGGGTGCTCAGCAAAGGGAATGGAGACGGCAGGGTCGCATGAGCTGCGCTGCTTGAGGTTGTCCATGGTGGTGACCAGGCTGTGCGTGTGCAGGAGAGAAGCAGACGAGGGCGTCCATCTTGGATATGTACAACACGGGCGATTACATTTTCTTGCTTGCGGGGCCCCGGAGTTGATGCAACCGAATGCCCTCGGTGGAGCCGCAACCTTTAACCGAGTTATAGTGGCCCTTTCCGGCCTAGTGTGCATGTGTGCTCTGCCTCTCAGTAATCCTCCATTAAATCACATGCACGCCACTTTTTGATTCAGGACGCGCTTGTCGACCAAACTGTTAGATCGTTCGTTGCTTCTGACATGGTGCTGTATATGCTTGCCTTGCCCCAACCCTCCACCAATGCGTCTGGGCCTAGGTATATGAGATTATGCAACGTAAGACGCTCAAGCAAACACTTTTGTTCTACCGCGATGCTTCTCGCTCTAGGATGGTAGCTGCCGGCCACTTATCTTGCAGCTTCTTAGCGAAGGCCTGAATGCTCGCCTTCTCGCTTCCGAGCTCTCGCAACAGCGCTATACCTTCTAGGCCCTGCGCCAGGTTCACGTCCTTGCACCGATCAGGAACCTCTAGGATCGTCTTTTGACCTTGGGAACTCGAGGGGTCGAGAGCCTTCAGTGCTCGGGCATAGTTGTACACATGCCGCGGGCTATCAGCGTGTTGCTTGACAAAAGCCTCGTTATGCGAGGCGAGGTCGGCCTTGGCATCGTTGAACGGAGCAGGCAGAGACGAGCTCGCCAGGTCGAGGACCGCTTTGTTCTCGTCTAACGGCTTACACGCCTGCCTGAACCTCACCGCCTGAGCGTGTGCCGTAGGATCCTCAGGTGCGATGGTAAATGCAGCGAGCAAGCTCTTCAAAGCTAAGAAGAATTTGCCTGTGGAGGTGTTGGTTTACAGTCAGGAGCTAGAATGGAGTGGTCAGACTCACCTTTGCGGAGGTAGACCTCAAACCCAAGATGTTGCACTTCCAGATCAGCAGCGCCAAACTCAAGCAGCGGTGCCAGGAATCTGGTTGCAACAGCAAGAGGCTCCTTGGTCTCACGCAGTTTCTTGCCATTCGGATCCTCATCTGGCTTCTTCGTCTCACCATCGGCCGTGGCATTGGCCTTCTTCGCCGCCGCCGCTTTTCTTTCTGCCTCCCGCCTCTCTGCATCCTCGCGCTCTCTCCGTTCCGCCTCTTTCTTCGCCTTCTTGATCGCCTTTGCATCTGTGGGATCCACTCCATTCGTGGCCGTTTCTTGAGATAGTATCGGCCGATCGTGAAGCGCAAGGTACACCTTGATGGCGTCGACCGCGATGCGCTTGTAAAATGGATGGCTTCGTAGTCGGTCCTCCCACCTCAGTGTGTCAACGTACGCTCGAATCTGGCCTTTGCGCAAGGAAAAGCTGTGAAAGTCGAATTGATCTTCCTGCCACACGTCGAAAATATCGAACACCGTGTGGAAGCGTTTTAGCGCAAGGCCATATTCGCTCCTTCGTGCATACGCCTCGCCATCCTCTGTGAGATACCATAAGCTTTGCATGTCTGTCAAGTCGCCCAGTGTTCCGCCCACCACCTCGTTCCTCGTGAATTTGCTCATGGTCGCAAGCGCGTCGGCGTTTTCATCGTTGCGCAACTGGTACTTGGCGCATTTGGTGTTGATATATCGGTCTTTGATGTCCAGCTCACGCGCATGACTCATGGCCTTCGACGCCTCGGAGATGTTGCCGCTGTGCTTCAACACACGCGCTTTGGTCATGTGGTAGTCGTAAGTCTTGGGCGAGAGCTCAATCAGCTTGTCGACATACTGCATCGCCTTCTTCAAGTCTCGACTAAGCTTGTAATTGTAATGCTGCGCCAGAAAGTACAGCGTTGTTTCATGAAAAGAATCTTTCTTCGTTGTTGCGCCAGTGGCATCCCCATTTGCCACACCTTCTGATTGATAACCTTCCACCAGCCCTTCGATCGTCTTCAACTTCGATGCATCTGCGTACAGCGATTTTACGTTGTTGAACGTAGAAGGCACACCCTTGTGGAGTTTTGCGCGCAGATAGCTGTCAGCAGCCTCTTTGAAATCTTCTCCCTCCAGGAAGTCGAGTGGTATCCGTCGCGCAGCATCTATCCTGTCATTCTTGTTGGCATATGAGGCGTAAAGTTCCTTTAGCTCCTGCTTTTGTGATTTGTCCAGACCCAGTGCCTTCTCGAGTCCCTCATAGTATGCACGATACTCGGCATTGCGGTCAAGTAACGCTCTATAGGCCTTCTCCGCCTCCTCCTTCTTGTCTAGTTGAAGCAGGTACTTTGCCCGCAGTTCCATAACCGCTGTCCGGTCAGGGGATGTCTGATATATTGTATCGAGATGCTCCAATGCTCTCTGAACATCACCGCTCTCGGCAATGATCATGTTCTTGTACAAGACGGCCTCAGCGTGCTCGATGTCACCCTTGGACGGAGTATGCTTCAACGTGCCCTCGTATGTATTCAAAACATTCTCTGCGGATTTGAAGTCTTCAGCAAGATGGTGTGCGATGGCCAAGGCGGTCCAATTCAGCCGCAAGCTCGAGCGTTGCTGGAGCATGAGGTTTCTGCTTTGGATGTAGCCCTGGTAGTCGCGGGTCTGGATCTGCAGGAGTGCTAGGTCGCGCAGAACCTGCGGCGAGTCCGGCTCCAGCTTGAGCGCAAAGCGGTACGCCTTGATCGCCTCCTCGTTGTTCTTGACAGAGCGCCATAGAATTCCATAAACATGCCAGCAGACGTGCGACTTCATGTCGTCCTTCAACGCCGTCTTGGCCAGCGCGAAGGCTTCCTCTGTCTGGCCGAGGGAGTTGAGGATGAGGGCCTTCATTGCCTCCGTGTCGCCATGGTTGGGATTCTTCTTCAGAATCTGATCCGCTGCCTTAAGGCCTGGCGACATTCTGTCAGTGCGGATGCGCACATTAGCGGAGCGCGGACGTACCCTTTTTGTACTGCTTCGATTCGAAGTCCTTGACAACATGGCGGAAGAGGGAGGCTTCCTTCGAAGCAAGCGGCTGCGGCATATTGAATGCGACCGAATGCGGCGCGACAGAGGAGTGTTGCACGAGCACTCCAGGTATGGGTTGCCTGTGGGGGAAGCAGTGGGGGGATTTGGTCAGAATGCCAGGAAACTTTCCTCGGGATAAATGTGCACCACCGGACGTTCGGACACTCTTGACGATGCGGGATATGCGGAGCACCCAGTACACTCAATCTACACAATGCGCACTTGCATAAACTTGACGTGCGAGCTTTCTGTGTTCTAAAGGCACGCTATAGGTACACGGTCTAGAGCTCGTCCTTCAGTCCGCTCGGCGCCGAAGCTGCCGCTGCAGTGTCTCCAGTGCCGTCCTTCAACCCTCTCTTCACTATGCTTGTGATGATCTCGTAGACGACTTGAGCGGCTGCGAGAGCTGTCTGCTCCCCGGATCCATCGTACGCTGGACTGACTTCCACAACATCGGCACCGACAACATTGAGATCTTCAATGCCTCGCAGAACCTGGATCAGCTCCCTCGTCAACCACCCACCAGGCTCAGGGGTGCCGGTGCCAGGAGCGAGGCCGGGATCAATTACATCAATATCAATAGATAGCAAAACCGGCTTTTCCGTTCCGATGGTATCCATAATTTTCTTGGCAATCCCAGCAGGCCCAAGGCGGTCGGCGGCGATATCGTCGCTCTGGATGCGGGTCCAGCCTTGCACCGTGTCGCTGTCGTTGTCTTCGATGCCCGAGAGGCGTGTTCGCAATCCGGCATGCACCGAGCCGTTGGCGATGAGACCCTCTCTGCCAGCCAGCCAGAACATAGTGCCATGAGTGAAGGCGGACTGTTCTTCTTCAGTCGGTCTGTCGGGATCGAACCATGTGGACGGATAAGCCGTGGGATCCCAGGTGTCCAGGTGGGCATCAAAGTGTAGTACGGTGATGGGCTGACCATAAGATTTCGCCAGAGCGCGAAGCTCAGGTAGTGCGATGCTGTGGTCGCCGCCCAGGCTGATGAACTTGGGCTTCGAATTACCACGTGCGCCTTTAGCAACACTGATACGCCGTGCGAGCTCTCCATATCCCTCGGTCATCTGACGCAGCGCCAGAGCGTTGTCATAAGGTGAGATCGGAATATCACCGCAGTCCAAGATTTTCGCCCAGGATGTGTACGGGTTGATGCTCGCCCTTGCATTGTAGCCTCTCGAAGGAGTCTGACGGGCAGAAGCGGCACGAATTGCCCTTGGGCCGAATCTTGCGCCTGTGCGATAGCTCACAGAAGTGTCAAAGGGAGCCCCAATGATGGCGATATCAAATTCAGTGTCCTGGTCTTGCAGGCATCGCACATGCGGCAAATGAGCGAAAGTAGAGATTCCAGAGAAGTACCACTAGATCGGCAGTAAGGGAATCGGTCGTCAGAAACACAGCGCTGCAGTATAGAACATACATCTAGACCCCACTTATCATCCAGTTGCGGCTGACGCTCTTCCTTCCTAGAGGTGGAGTGCGCACTGGCTGATGCCACAATCCCAGGCAGGAGCACAAGCTGCAAGAGTCGCAGCATGATGGTCATAGGGGTTGAAAATTGCAAACGGAAAAAAAGAGGTCGCGTGGGGGTGGAAAAGCGCTTTATGCTTCTATTCACTGTCGGGCCGATCCGCCTATCATGCACGCCTTTCCACGTGGGAGTATGGAAAGGGCAGGTCCTTCCAGCCAAGTTTTCAACAAGGGCCTCCCCTTACGTAAAGCTTGGGATTGTTCCCTATGCAGCCATCGGCAATAGTGAAGTCAAGGTAGTACACTGTACAGCCAATGGTGTGATTTGCGTTGAACGCGCAAAGGGACTACCCTGGGGCGCCCGTCTCGCATGTAATGCAGCGACTCGCATAAGTGAAGGAGATGAAATAAATGCGGATACTATGAAGGAGTTCAAGCATGACTATTATACAGACGCGCCGACTTCAGGTCCGAATAGAATGTCGTTCATGAGGTAGAGGTGCTTCTGACGGTTGTCCCAGAAGGGTGACCCGAAGATCCATACTGGGACACGCCTTGATTGCCTTCTCCCACGCCCGCGTGAGCTTGCAGTGGGTCACGCTCTTTTCGATCATCTAAAAACATAAAGAAGTTAAAATTGTGGTCAAGCAGATCACACCTTCAAGAACGCGCGGCAGCTCTACGCGTTGTCCAGGCTATTTGGTCGCCATGACTCGATAAAGCTCGATTCCAGGAGGACTTCCATCTCGTACTTGAGACCATCTGGAGCTATTGAACAGTCATTGCACAAAGGCACCGGCGCCGACCCAGACTTCAAAATGGACGACTCGGCGTTTTTGGTCGATATAGACGAGATGAACGAGATGAACGATCTATTCGTGGACGACCAGTCCGTTGTTGCTCAGCCCGAACCTGGACCACCTCCTCGTGTCAACAAGGCTCTGCTTGCGCGCTTGGAAGAAATGCATTCGACCAATTCTTGCCAGTCGGTTTATTCTTTCAGACACGGATGAATCAGAAACTAATTGTTTTGCTAAAGGAAACTTGCATGGTCACGCGTCGGTGCACTGGCCGTGGTCGCCCCTGACAGACGCTCGGTCAAAGTGCATATGTTTGCTCGCAACCAAAACAGCGACGAGTGCTCGCTGTATACTGTACCATCCACGACCATTGTACTACCCTCGTCTCCTCATGAAATAGCTCACGTCACGTGGGACGCTGCCGGGTCCATCCTCGTTATTGTCGATTGCATAGGTGGCATGTGCATCTACACAACTTATGTGTGTTTGAATCGCTTCGAGAACTATGGCCATTACGATTGCCCTAGCGAGGACGTCACAGGGTCTGTCGTCGGCTTTGACTGGTTCGAGCAGATGAGGCCTGTAGGTCATCCTCTTCATCGCTTATTGCTCTTGTCTCTAATGCAACTCTCCAGGCTGCTTACTATCATACTGCTCATCGCAATGGCAGTGCGTGGAAGTACATACAGACACAAACAAGACCAAGAGGGCCCACTCATCCTATTCACAATAAGCCGGCTGCTCTCATCGTCTCTAAAGCTGGTGGTCTTCGTTTGATATATGGCCAGCCAGATTATGCTTTTGGCTATTGCCGTTCCACACTGGATGGCATCAAATCGGCTGAACAAATGATTACACATGCGGCAATGGGTCCCGATGCCGATCAGAGGCTGTTGCTAGTCACTCACGATTTCTCACGGACCATCCGGATATATCACGTGTCTGTTGACTGGCGAGTACCGGCACAGTTCATGAAAGGCCCTGGCCAAGTCAGCCTGCCTCCAGGTCAGAAATTCGATCCGAGACTCATATCACGGCCACTGGCGTCGATCTGCAACGACATTGCAGAGCCATTTGGCACATTGACCCAACTTTCTCATTTGCAAGTGTTGCCCGAGATCGTTCGCGATGGTACTTCGACGCCGCTGACCATCATGGCCGTTATGACTGTCATGAGCACGTCGGCTTATCTGCTGGGACAGACATCGACTGATCGGCATAGCCGCGTGGTCAGATGGGAGGTGCTAGAAACATCGGAAGACCTACATCCTGCTTTTGAGCAGCTGAACGGCAACAAGTCCAAGAATGCACCCAAAACTTCGGAGGTATGTGGAAATCTTAGTGGTCATCCTCTTTCCCCTGTGAATTAACACAATTTAGAAGGGGAAAACTCTGAAACGACTGCCTGATGTGGACCTACCAGGTGTCGTGGTATCGGTCGACTTTTCGCAAGCGTTCGGTCAGCTAATCTTCACACGAAGTGACGGCGAAATTGAATTCCGTAGCTGCATGACTCTGGAGCTCGTGGAGCCTAATCCCTCATCAGCTCAGATTCACAGCCCAAGAGAAGCAGGCCTGTTCTTTCCGCCCAATGGTACTCTGATACATTCCGCGCTTTCAGCGAATCACTGCATGGCTGCTACTCGAGGCGAAGAAGAGGAACATGTTGCGGTCAAGCTACTAGCTCATAGCGCTCCCACGACTGCATCCTCCGCGGAGACGACCGCACAATTAGCATCAATTATCCTAACATTCGCATCTTCGACCGTACAAAACAAAGCTAATGACGATGCCCTTGCCAATCTGCAAGTTTTTGCTTCTGCAGGCAAGTTCTCAATTGCTTCCATTCTTCGTGAAGTCTTTCTCTCGATTGACTTGAATGTCGACGTCCTGGACGAAAAGAAGTTTGCAAGCGACACTGAGCATACGAGCAAGTTCATCTTTTCACCTTCTCTCATCCGATGTCTCTCACTACAACAAGCGCTGCACACTCATCACGGCATTCCTAGTCCTGCGGCTCATGTTGCTCGTATAATGATCAATGCTCGACTAGGCATATTGTCGATGCAATTTGCACAGAAAACACTCTTTACCGACCCAAGTGGTAAGCATTCCAACCATTATTCTGAGAGCACATTTAACCGTTTCCGCAGATATCCCAGCTTCCCTGCTTGGTACTTGCAACTATCTCCTCACGACCATCGTCTTTCTTGCATCTTCCATCCTGGACCTGCAACGCGCTGCGCCTGAAAAAGTCACGCACAAGTGGGTCCAGTCGCGCATCACTGATCATGCCGTTCCGATTCTTCCCCTGTTAGCATCTGCACCACGATTCCTCCTGCGCTACTGCTGCCGATACTTGCGCACACTGATAGAACGAGCACGCATGTCCAAAGACAAGCGTGGCCTCCCTTTTCGCAAGTCATGGGCCGCAATTGCAGACATCACAACGGGAAGTGGACTCTCACTCAAGGCCTTTGAGTCGCTGCTCGTCGAGCTTGATCACCATGCGCGTCAAGCATACGTGGCGGCCGGCGTAACGAACGAGAAGGAGCGCGCCGATATCGAGCTCGGCTGCCTCATCAGCGGGGAAATACCCGAAGCCCTTGTGCCCGTTGTGCAGCGCCTGGTGACGACAAGCGCGGCCAAACTTGCTGCGGACCGCGAGTGTGATCCGATGGCGCTCTTCTTTGCAGACATCCGTGTGCTAGATCTGACGGACGACCGGGAGACGCGTGAGATGCATGGCCACGAGTTGAGCGATGGAGCAGTGGCGCAGAAGTTCGACATCATCAGGAAGACACCCATGAGCCTGGCGAGGGTGAAGACGTGGAGGCGGTGCAGTAGGTGCTGCAGCGTGATGGAGAATCTGCACCTGAGACTGTGCAATCAGTGGCTGCAGGGAATGCAGAAGAGCTGTGTTTGCGGAAACGCATGGATCTTAGATGGCGTGGACATTAGCAAGGAAAGACTGGTTGGTGGAAACATGGGTGGAGCCGGTAGCATCTTTGATGTTCGTGCTTGACGCAGAATGGAGTTCTAAACTTGACGAGAATGACACCACAGTTGATGATTGGTTGATACATTTAAGAACATATCAACTCCATGAAAAGATTTGTTTATTCTAAAAAACATTGCTTCATGAAAACTCTCTGTTTCATGGAAGTCAAGTACTTGCGATGGCTACCAGTTTGGTTTCATCCTTCTTCGACAGCAGAGCGACACATAGAATCACAGCGCCGCAGGTCCATCGACCGAGGCGGGTGAAGGTGTAAGCCGTCTGGACTCCCTGCCGTAATTTCGCAAGAAGCAAGAAGAAGATATGTAGAACCGTGAGCTCGTAATTTGTTTCAGCGAAGAGAGCAGTGTAGTACATCAAATCGGACAGGTCAGTCCAGTAATTGTGCAGTAGTATCACCCAGGAGAAAAAGTCCAACGATTCGAGAAAGCCCTTTTCTGCGAAAGCGAAGACAATTGTACAGAAGGACATGATGTAGCAGAAGCGCTGCATGTATACAGGATCCTTAGGTGCCAGAACGAGCACGACGGTCATAATGGCCATGTAATAAGGAATCGAGTGGACTCTGTTCTAGTGTTTGAGGATTGATTCTACCGTCAATCCAGGATTGTTTGCTGGAGGTTCAAGGTCCATTTAAGGACGTTTTTGGGGAAGTTTGCAGTATTTTCGTCACCCAAATACCAATTCTCAAGCGAACCAAGAGTGGGTGAACCACTATGACGAAGGCGAAGAGCTTTTCGAAGGAATTTGAAGCTGCAGTGGATTGTGAAAGAGACTAGAAAAGGAGACTGATGATGAACACTGCCTGTAGTAAGAATCTTTGGCAGATGGGGAATACCATGGAAGTGTCTTGCTCAGATAGAAACGCGAATTTATTGGAGTGAAATGTGGTAGGGGTGAACACAGTTCAACCAGTTCGAGAACTTCACTTGCCATTCTGACACTTGACAAACTTGGACACCGTCATTGCTATCAAACGGCACCAGGAGTGAACCTTCTGTTTCCGCACAGTGAGACAAACGCTTTTGGCAACTACCATGCCAGACGAAATAACCTGATTGAGCGACAAAAACACGTTTTCACCATTGCATCTAGGTATGGTCGAGGTACCAAATACGCGACCGGCCATCCAATGACCACACATATCTGACTTGGCTTCATTCACCTACCCTCCAGAGTGCAAAGATGAAGCGATGATGGAAAGGTAAAAGAGGGGTAATGTCGCTACACTTACGTCAGAATCACGGGCCAAACATGCGCTTTCGCTTTCCGTCGCACAGTCGCGGTTGTTTGAAGTCGGACGGCTAAGAGAAAAGACGCAAAAACTCATCCATGGGTCGGGCAGGTCAACGTGCTCGGAAGAAGATGAGAGAGAGGGGTCAAATGGCGGAGGTTTTTGCATCCTTCGGGCGCGACGAGACACGGGCTTTAGGCGAAAGGCGATCCAGGTCAGACATGAGAGTAAGACACGGAGCAGCTCCTAAATGGGAGGAGGCCTGGGACTAGACGTCAGTTGGGTTACTACTGACATCTTTGAGACGGCTAGGTCCTCGTTGGCGACAGATCGATAAATGTGGCGAGAACAGACTGACGGAAGCGCAACCAGGTGGCTGGGTCACGGTCTGATCGCATCAGGACCATGGCCACGGCCTTGGTGAGCGCAGTGTCCACTGAGAACCTTGCTGTGACATGTTTGCAGTGACACTGGAACGCAATGGCGCACGATTTGCTGATCGTGGCAGAGATGAGACGAGGGCGCAGGAGGCTCAATGCATGATGTGGTGGAACGCGACGGCCGAAAGCAGCACTGGAGCGATTGACAGGGCGCGGACCAGCCGCAACACGAGCAATGGATCTAGATGCACGACGCCGCATCTGTAGTGTAGCCACTGACTCAAGCTTACGCTACACTGGACATGCCGCACAGCAGGCAGGGCGAGGCTGACATGACGCTGGCCAGACGAGATCAACGGCCGGGAAGGAGGGCGGCCGTATCAAGTTTTCCGGGCGAGCTACTCATTGCGGCAACCGCCAAGTTGAGGGTTGCCCTGAAAGAGTAAGAGCGCGTCGCAAAGGTCCGGTGAGACCTTGAGTCCCGTGGATACAAGAAATATCGTCGGCTGGTTGCCAGGTTCGTCGCAGTCAGCCACGGCTGGATGAAGCGGGCCGTGCAGGAAGGAGAAGGATTGGCCGCGGCCGTTGGCGCTCGCTGATCCGTGCGGCGGCTCGGAGCCTTATTTGGGGGGTCGCTGCACGGCCGGTATGAGGGTCTGCAAATCGGAGAATAGCAGGAGGCGTTGGGGGTGCGATTCTGGGCGAGAGGTGGTGTCATCAGAAGCAAATGGCATATTATTGTCTTCGCGACTAATGGCGCTTCCCGCCCGCCAGCCGGGCGCCGGTTGCGGGGAGCGGCGCTGCCTGTACTTTCATCTCCACCCCGACAACCACACCTTGACTCGCCCCGCCGCCGCCCGCACGTGCGTCGTCGCATCTTATCCATGCCGATAGTCTACTTGAGACAGACCTTATCGTGCTCGAGGAGACTACCCAGACCCATGCAGCGGGTCGTCTCGGGTGGAGGTCCCGCCGCCGACTGAACAACCTGGTCTTGAAGCTTCAATGTCGGCCCACCTGACCAGTTGCCATCAAGAGTCGTCTGACCACCTGCCCCCGTCATTGGATGGAAATTTTGGTGGCTATCCCTGTCCCACGGTACCCTTCGCGGCGGCACGCCCTTACGCTGTTGGCACAGGGCCTCAAGGCCACCGGCTGACCCTCACCCTCTCCCAGGCTGATCATGCGCGGCTCTGGGCACACCCTCAGTCAAACGCCTGCGGGGTTCACACGCCAGATGCGAGGGCCCGACCCGGCCTGCAGGTCATAGCGCATGTAGCTGTGCAAGAAGCCAATTGGCTGCCCACCCTTATCCGTGACAGCGCCAGGAATGAATACCCACCACCAGGAATCTCGACCCTTGCACGCCCCCACACGCACCCTCCACCTGCGTACCCTCTGCGTAGACACAGCCGCTCAAAAATTCACCACCCTCATCGTCCCGTAGATCTCCCGCCTGCTCTCTTGCCACCCGCTCTACGCCACGCCACGACGCTTCCGTATCTGTCGTCGTCCTGCTGTAACGCAAGCATGCACCACTTTCCCCAGATTTTGACCCCCCAATGCTCTGCCCGCCCGTCTGATTGGCCCTGCCAGCCTCGTTTCCAGCTACTCTGCCACTACTGAACACTCACGAGCCTGTTGCCACATCTGCTTTAATGCTCCGACTCCACCGGCCGCGCTATCTCTTGCCTCGACATCCCCTCGCGTCATCTCACTTCCATATCCTCTCTCCTCTCGCTCTGTTTGTTTCTTTTTTGCAAAGTGTTTGAATTTCCCATTCCGGTCTTGTCAAAGACGGCTTGTCCCAAAACGGTCACCCTCACCAGCCTGGCTACTACTTTTGCCTGCACGCTTCCGGCCTTGCAGTCACATGCAATCGGCACCCAGAACTCTCACCACCCCAGCAGAGACGCCAACCAAAGTCTTATAAAGACTGACCGTCTAGAAACAAAGGCCAATCACTTGTACTCTTCTCCTGCAGTGACTCTCTCAGATATCTAGCGTGTAGACAAGAGACCATATCTTCTGTCTAGTCTGCGAGGGTGAAACCACCCGCAACAGCTCGTCACGGACAAGGTCTTGACTTTCATCTCCCATATATTGTCTCGTCTCTACTGGCTACCAGCAAACGCAGCTACCCGCCTCCTGGAATGCCCGCGTTTGTTGCCTGACACAGCCATCGCCGCGCGCCACTCCCAGACGTTCCAACCCCGCGTTCCCCAACCTTGCACGAGCAGGCATTCTTCCCTGCCACCGAAGGTTTGTGGAAGCCATTCATCTTCTCTACAGGTGACCAAATTCCCTGCGTCGGCATTGTCAGGTCGACATACAAGACATTTGTTCTGTCACCCTCCATCGACCAACGACCGCATCAAAAGAACGCCAATTAACCATGATCAAAATGGGTCACCACGAGCCCACAACTTACCACGAAGGCGATTTTCATCCCGACTTTCAGCATTTAATCCGGCATAACACCAATGTGGCCTTCTCGCCGGAATTCCATGGTGCTTCCGACCATTCCTTGGTGTATGACTCTCCAAATTTCCAACAACAGACAGGCACCCCGAATATGTCTCACTCCTTCGATGCCCAACACTATCATGCCGAGCCAGCTTCAGGAGTCAACCGCTATGAGTTTGTCCATGGTGCACAATTTCCAATCCACGCTGTTCAGAGCTTGGAAAGCGTAAGACACCCATGCCTTATCCCTTTGTCCTACCTTTGTCCAGATGCTGACACACACACTCAGTCCATCCCATCCACTACCGAAGTTGACCAGATGGCTCCGAGAATCGTACCTGATGCTCGCCGCACCCGCCGCGGACGCTCTGCGGCTCGCTCTCACTCTCCCGGCCGTACCGATTCCGCCAGCACCCGAGTCTCCAAACCTGCCAAAGCTAAGAAGCCTAGCAAGAGCTCCGCCAAAACACCTCAACTCGATGGTCCTCTCAGTGAGTTGACCAAGGATATGAGCATACCTATTCGCGACATGGAAGAGTGGGTAAATCGCCCTTTGGAGGTGCGCCTGAAGGAGGTGGAGAAGCGTAATGGCTACGTTACCCGACCCATGAATAGCTTTATGCTTTACCGCTCCGCCTACGCTGAGCGTACAAAGCAGTTTTGCATTCAGAACAATCATCAAGTTGTCTCCGCCGTCTCTGGTCAGTCGTGGCCGAAAGAACCGCCGGCCATTCGGGACTTCTACAATGGTCTCGCCAGCCTCGAAAGGGACAATCACGCCAAGGCTCACCCTTCCTACAAATTCTCGCCCTCAAAACCTGTTACATTTCCCGCCAGCCGCCGGCGGAAGACTTCCACCTCCGACGCTGACTCTGATGAGTATTCAAGTGACGGCGACGCAGACCCGGACAAAGATTGGATACCCCATGGCGGCGAACACAAGACTAACCGTACCACTGCTATGGCGAATCGGAAGCAAATACAGGAGACCTTTCCCGCATACAGCTCTCATCTGCACCAGCCTTACCAAAGTATGCTGGTGCATCAAACCCAGCAACCGGTTCAGTCCCCGCCAATGTCGACCCAGATTCAACAAGAAGAGTGGAGCTTTGCCACCAGCAATGCTGCAAACCCCTTTGGCATGCAAATGGGATGGCCCGTGGTGCATGACAACAAGGCTATGTTAATGGCTCAATACCAGCAGCAGCAGCAGCAGCCGCAGCCAGCGTTTGTACAAAACCCATACTACCTTAATCAACCGCATGAGCTCCAACATTTTCATGAGTCAACGCCTATGGTTGGCCTTCCTACTACAGACTTTTTTGGTTCGCTGCAGCAGCAACAGCAGCAGCAACCGTCAGGCAACATGTTCGAAGTTGAGCACCAGCTCGACCCAATGCTGCTACACTTTGATCATCAGCAGACCCCACCTCTCGATGACCCAGCCACCCCAGAGAATGTCTTTGGTGAAGGGGCAAGCCGTCTCGACCTCTCCAACAACCAAGGCAAGCGTCAAAGTATACACGCACCAACATCTGCTCGAGGTTTGTTTGACGATGGTCAGGATGATATGCTGCACCACAGCTACAACGAGCGACAAAGCGAATTTGACAGCTGGATGAACGCGGCGCATGCGCCAAGCCCGACTTCTCCCTGACGGCTAGATAATTGTATTTATCGAAGACTCCAACATTGCGGATCTCATCGCCATCATTTTCCTTTATTTCCATGTTCCCCCTCACCTTGCAACAGAGGGAAGCGGAGGAGAGATACCCCACCGAGCTAGAAAGTATCGCTGCAGATGTGCATCTTTGTCAAATTATTGCGACCATTCGCGGCATTTTTATTTCTCGCGACAATATCTGTTAAACATGAATCTAGGCATTTAATTTGATTCTGTGTCGATACATAGCTTGAGTGACAGGCGTTTACTTGCGTGCGGCATTTATCAAACTCCTTCGCTTCATGAGAGTCATCGCTACACATGATTGGCGAAGGAATATTTCTCCTCCAATTTCTTTAAGTAGTGGAGATCCAAATAATATGTTTTTGAAGGCAGTGAGATCCAATGTATACTTTGATGAACATTGAGCCTCTGCTCTGGCTGCGTTTTGTCATCACCGCTAACTCTCCTCAACGAATCCTGCTGGTTGCGCGCGGGTTCAGCTAATTTAAATATGATATATAAGTGTGGGGGAGTACATATTTGACTCAGAAGGGTACTGCATGATTTGTGGCCTTGCTTGAATTTCTGAACATCTCTACAGACATGGTTCATGGAGAGAGGAGAGACCTGGGTAGGTGAAGTGAGGCATAGCTCACTTCTCGCATATGAAATACGCGTCTGTAGGACCCTCACTGCGGGAAATCATCACAGATAGCGCGTCAGGGCCCACTTTCCCTACCTATATAAAGGGCCATCGCCGCCCTCTGGCGACTTTATCTTTTCCTCACCCCTAAAAACTCCTTTAACATTCATTTGACACCACCACTGAACGCCACAGTTTACAAACCTGTACCACTCTCATTTCAAGATGCAATACTCCAAACCAACTGTCATGCTCCTGGGTATGCTAGTCATGCCTACCTTGGGCAGGGTGTGCAGCCTGCGCACCAACATCGTCGACTGCGGCCCCGCTGAGAGCTATGACGTCTCTGTCGTTGGTTCTCACCATGACTAAATCCAAACCACGGTGCTAACAGAAGCCAGAGTGACGTTGCTTCCGACGACTTCGTCACCCTGGCTGACAGCGGCAAGATGTTCGCGGCCCTCAACGCCGCCCCGGCCGACCTCGCGGCCAGCTATGCAGGCCTCAAATCCTTTGGCGAGAGCTCTGCCTCTGGTACCTCTCCTAAACCCAAGGGCGACTTCCACGTTGGAGGAAATGGTCTAGATGATTGCGAGTCCGACTGCTGCACCTTCTAAGTACGTGGATGATGGGATTATGCCTTCGAGATAAATTCGGAGAGGAGAAAAGAAGGAGGGCCACAGATGGAGAAAGTGGGTCAGTCTCATAAGAGTCAGTATCGTTTCTCAAATTACAGAGAGACTACAATGAACACTCGTTAAATTTGTAAACGAGAATATTGCAAGGTTCGCGTGCACTTAAGCTTCGTACAGGAAGATTCTTCCGAGATCCCGATACTTCGTGACTTTGCTCACACGGAATGACGTATCTCATAATAGCCGAAAACTGTAGATTGCAAGATAAATAAATCCCTTCCCGTTATCTAGTCTCCAAGTTGAGTCTACGTTCCGTAGTCAGTAGATCTTGAGATCGCTGCCGTGACTTCAGCCACATGACTCCACTCCTTTCCAGCGTCTGCAACACCATCATTGGCATCTTTTCCGAGGGGAAATCTCATACAGTCTTCAAGGGCTTCGTTGTCGGCCAAACCGGTCTTTGTCACAATTTCGTACATTCTCAATGCCGCTTCATCAGGGTTACCAGGTGCTGGTGGCGCATTTTTGAGCATGTTAAGTAAGTGCTGAACGGGCGTGTCTTTGTAAGGTTCTCCAGGTTCGGCAGGAATAGCACCGGAGCCAAAGTTTGTGCGGAAGCGGCCTGGCTCGAATAAGAGAACACGGATGCCGAACGATGCTAATTCAATGGCAAGACCCTGTGTGACACCTGAAGCTCCAAATTAGCAAATGAACTTTGGAGAAGGGGTTTTGAGGATCATACTTCGCAACGCCGCTTTGGTAGAGGCGTAAAGAGCAATACCAGGCACTCCAGTGTATGAGACGGAGCTGCCGATGTTTGCAATCGTGCCGGATTTGCGCTCACGGAAGGTTGGAATCACGGCCTGAATAAGGCGGATGGGAGCGAAGAGATTGACTTCGTACTGGGTGCGAATATCCGCTAAGCTGTACGGCCTTTGTTAGTGGAGCACAGGAGATTGGCCAAGGAGGTTGCGCGTACCTGCTCTCCTCAACCGGGCCAGTCATTGGATACCCGGCATTGTTGACAATAACATCTACGTCCCAGCGAAGGACAGCATCTCTGACGAGCTGCTCGAGGTTTGGGTCGGCAAAGTCAAGCTGGAGCCACTTGCCACCTTTCTCCTCGATGTCTGGAGCTGCTTGTTGCGCTTGGACTATGCTGCGAGTCGTCAAGACTGCCGTAATCCCCTTGCCCAAGACAGCGCGGCCGAGAGACAGACCTAGGCCGGAGCTGCCGCCGGTAATGAGCCAAGCTTTTGTCATGTTGGTGTGATACTATGTTGACTGTGAGATCTTTGTGGAGTGAACAAGAGGGAAAGCAGGGAGAGTTGCGCATTGCTACTTATATGCCGTTCCCCAGGACGCTTGTCCCAGTGAGACGAAACCTTGCAAGCTTGCACGAAGGACCATGCAACAAGATGATGTAGTATTCCTCGCCAGTTTCTCCAATTACGGACTAGCGTGAGCGATCTGAGCGGCAGCCTTGAGCCTCATGGAGTGACAGGGGCCATTCTCCGGCGGTATGGCGGAGAAAGGCGCGCAAACTCCGCTTCGTCTTCTGGCTGCTGACTCGAAAGCTTACTTAATGATCTGGACAACCTTGAGTTCCGGGTGCTAGTCGACTGACGCTAATGCTTGTTCGACCAAACTCGCGAGCCTTCGGCATGCCACTCTATACTTTGTCCGTGGGCTGATTAAGGCCATCTCCACATGACGTACTCGAGCTCTTGCAGCACCTGTCGGCGTCGGCGCGTCAAGGTAAGAGCATTCCTGTACTTTGCAAGCCCAAACCGACGGAAAATGTCAGTGCGACGGCGGCCAGCCGGCCTGCCAACGATGCATCAAGGCTGGGCGAGATTGTCCAGGCCCGACACATCGCAGCTCAATCATGCATTCCGAAAACGCTTATGCAAGCGGTCAGCAAAGACGCCCCAGGGGTCCGCGCTCGAATGTAGAAGAAGAATTGAAGACGGTTAGCTTAGAGCTCACTCGGCAACCCAGTCCATGCGATTTGAAGACCCAGGCAGTCACCTACTATGTTCACTGTCACTTGAAATCTTCTGCTAGTGTTCCTAGCTTCTTGAGAGGCATTCCCAGCGATTTCGTGACATTTTTTGAGCGGCACATGGCACATGTGCCCATGATTGACCTGGCCGTATCCTCGATGGCACTGGCAACATTTTCACAGACGCAGAAACACCTACCAGCGGCTACAGAAGGATCTGCCACTTACGGCCACTTACTGACGCTCATGCGAACGACACTGCTTGATGTGAGTAGCATCAATATTGACGTTTGTCTCTTTATAATCTTCTTCATGAGCAGATACGAGGATGTTGTGCACGGGTGTTCTTCCCACAAAGTCTTGACGAAGAAGACTCCGCGAAGCTTCTCCCATCATGATGGCGCATTAGCATTACTGAAAGAGTGGAAGCTCAATTTGCATGAACAGAATGCGCCCACAGACATCATCAAATATACACGACGTGGGCTAATTCGATCCGCTATACTGAGAAGTCTTGCAGTGCCTGTATGGATGCAAGATGGAAGCAGTTTCGGCGAGCAAGGTCTCGATCTCATGTACGATGCATGTGCTGTGCGGACCGCGAATGTCCGGCATGAGGTGTCCACAATCCATCCATTGACAAGTGGAGATCAAAGAGGCAAGCTTGAAGAGCTTCAACAGGAGGCCGGTCAGGTTTACGTTGCTCTGGGAGAGTGGGCGAGTGGATTTCCGAAGAAGTGGTGCTGCGAACTAGCCTTCCCCGGCCCTTGCTTGAGACATGAGACCAGATTGCCGGACGTCTCCAGCTGTATCGAGCCTGCCTACGACGAAACTTGGTGCCTCTACTTTGCACTGAGGATGTTTGTGAACGGCATTCGCTTGAAGATTGATGATCTGCAGCCGCAAGATGACGACGGCTCATTTCGAGAAAAGCTTGTGGTTACCACGAGAAGTATGGCTACTGCACTCTCAACCACACTGCCGACTCTTCCAACAAATCCACGGATCGCTGGACTCTCCGTGTGGCCGTTGTGTCTGGTGGCGCATGTTGAACACATTGAGCCGGCACAGAAAAGCCGCTTCAAAATGGAGCTGATCCATGTTGGGCAGGTCCTGGGTTCTGGAGTTTTGCAAAGTACCAGCGGGAGCCCCCTGGTAAGACTATGACAGGCTAATATGCCCATCAAGTGGGGGGTGTTCCCTCTGCTGCTCACTACTTGGAAGCAAATGGTAGGCCAAAGGGGGGAGAAAACATAGACTTCCTGGGAACTGGTCGGACAAATCTGAAGGCTCGGGGAAGGAGACTCTATGTAAACTTAGCTTGGCGACTCGCAACTGAATAAGACCAATGTAGTATAATCTTGTAGAATACAACTTGGGATGTGAAGTATTCCATTGGCGGGGGGGGAACGGAGTCTGAGTAGCACCGTCCAAGGAACGGCCAGTGCTCAGCTAAAGCGGTGCCTACTTGGTGGCGACCAGAGAATGCCAAGCCAAGACCAAGACCAGAGGCTAATGCTCAGCATATGCTACGTGTATACGACGAGGAAAATTAGGGTATTTCATAGGGTTAGGGTTATCTTACAGAGAGATGTTCCTATGGTCTGACCGAGGTCAGACATATAGGGAATCGTGGTCATGGCTTGGCATTCTCTGGTCCCCCCTGGGCTTTCAACCCATGCTTGGCATCTAGACCCTGCGCTTGGTCGTGTTTGCCGGCTGCTTTGCCAGGAATTGTGTTGCATCCCCACGCTTGCAACCTCAGACCCTCCACCTCCCCCGGGTCTGTAGCCGTCTGTCGGACTCCGCCTCTGTTGGCTATTTTTACCGTGTCTTACGCTTTCTACACTCGTTCGAGCATGCCCCGGCGCAACTGCCCGTCATGACACCGCCCGCGTCCGCCAATGACCGCCTAGATCCCTTCAGCGACCCCGATCCGTCGCCTTCCGAGCCCGAGATCCACAGCGATGTGGACGAAAGCACTCTGATCGTCGGCAAAGATGCCTCGCTATCCATCGGGCCCGACTCTGTCGTTGTCTTCGGTACGCCCGAGTCTCAGAAACGCCAATAGGGCAGCCTAACAAGTCTGCCAGACGAAGCTCTATCCCTTGAACGGGATACGAGGTGCTGTGGCCTGATTCCCACCTCACGCCAGTCTCCAACGCGAGCTATTCCCCTTTACAACATCCTTTGGGCCGACCTTACCGGCCTTGAGATTAGCATCAGCTACGTGCAGCCCGCGGCCAAGACCGTTGTTCGCGTTGCTCATATCAACTACACCATCGACAAGACGGAGTGTGCAAAGGCCGACCGCTGGATAGAGCAGCTTCTCGATCAGGCATATGGCACTTCGCAGCGTCGCAAGCGGATAAAGGTCCTGATCAATCCGTTTGGCGGCAAGGGAAGCGCTCTGAAGTGGTTCCATCGTGACATTGAGCCCCTCTTTGCCGCAGCCAGATGCGAGATCGATGTGGAGCGAACTCAATACCAGGGCCATGCCGTTGAGATTGCAGAGAAACTTGATGCGGACAAGTGGGATGTCATTGCAAATTGCTCCGGCGACGGCCTGCCCCACGAAGTTTTCAATGGTCTAGCCAACAAGCCTGATGCTGCAAAGGCCCTCACCAAGGTCGCCGTCGTCCAACTCCCCTGCGGCTCGGGCAACGCCATGAGTTGGAATCTCAACGGCACAGCCAGCCCTTCCATGGCTGCTTTGACTGTTGTCAAGGGTATTCGCACCCCTCTGGATCTCGTTTCTGTCACCCAAGGCGAACGACGCTTCCTATCCTTTCTCTCACAATCTGTTGGCATAGTTGCCGAGTCAGACCTCGCGACCGAGCACCTCCGTTGGCTCGGCGAAACCCGCTTCACGTACGGTTTTCTTGTGCGTCTGCTCGGGAAAACAGTCTACCCCTGCGATATCGCGATCAAGACCGTTTTTGACGACAAGGCCACCGTTCGAGATCACTACAAAGAGGAGAGTGGAGACAAGATCGACACCACGTCTGCTCTTGATGATATGCGTCTCGCCTACACCAAGTCGGAAGCGGGCCTGCCGCCTCTTCGCTTTGGCACTGTCCAAGACCCGCTGCCAGAAGGCTGGATCCTCACTCCATACCCAACCATTGGCAACTTTTACGCCGGCAACATGGCATACATGACTGCAGACGCCAATTTTTTCCAGGCGGCGCTGCCCCACGACGGATGCTTGGACCTCGTGTGTATAGACGGCCAAATCTCGCGCATGGCAGCCGTAAAGTCTCTCATGGCTGTCGAGAACGGAACCTTCTTCGACATGCCGCACGTCAACTATCGCAAGATAGAGGCCTATCGCATCATCCCCCATGAACGTGAGGGTAAGGAGGGTTACATTAGCATCGATGGTGAGCGGGTGCCATTTGAGCCCTTCCAGGTTGAGGTCCACCGCGGCCTGGGCACTGTACTCAGTCGCAGTGGGCGGCTGTACGAGTCTCCACTGCTGCCCCCCGTTCCTAAGTAGAGCGACGCCATGCATATCGTCCGTTACGACGGGATTTCTTTTTGGTACAGCATTTACGTCTGGCGATGGTTGGTAGTCCATAGTCTGTCCTTTGCGCACTTTATTAGGCGTCTCTCTAGATACCCCCTCTGCAAATCATTCCTTTATTGCACGTCCCCTCATTTCGCACAGCGTGCCAATAATTGTCCCAAGCAGGTTGTTAGGTCGTGACCATCCGTGAAGCTGGTTGCCATGGCGGCAACCGAGCTAGCGCCACAGCCGCCAACGCACCAATGGCTTGTGAACCAACGCATGACCCCCTCACCGCAGGTTGTCTCCTTCGATAATCCGATTCCAAAATCCTCCGACCGAGATACTCTTCCATCAACTACCACGTGCGACAGTACAAAAATCAAGGCACAGAACAAACCCAAACCTACACAACCCTGGAGCACAACCCCACACCGTCAACATTCCGCCAGTGGGCTAGGCCTCGCAACAGCCACACGCCATTCCTCCCGACGACACCAGACCAAAAGCCAGACACAATGCCAAACTCCCTCTTCCACGCCGCCCTCCTCACCCTCCTCGCCCTCCAAAGCACAGCCACCGCATCCCCCTCCCTCCCCCTCCAAACCCCCTCCGCCGCAACCCCCCCAAACACCCCCTGGCTAGCCCCCTTCCTCCCAGCCGCCGACACGCTCCTCCTCGCCACCACCGCAAACACCACAGACCCCGCTCCCACCAGCCCCGCGCACGCCCTCGACCTCCGCGGCGCGCTGGCCCCGCGCCAGGCCTGCGCCGCCGGCTACGCGCCCTGCCGCGCCGCCGGGTACTGCTGCGCCGCCGACACGGTCTGCCAGACAGACGGCAACGGGCAGGTCGCGTGCTGTCCGCAGGGCGCGGCGTGTACGGGGTTGGTGCCGACGAGTACTGCTGCTGCGGCTGCGGGGGCGGGGAGCAGGACGGTGGTGCAGGGGGGCAGCACGGTGGTGGTTGCGGCGACGACGACGGCAGCGGCGGCAACGACTACGGCGGGGAGCGGGGCGAGTGTCGGGAGTGATGGGGGGCAGATTGTTGCCGGGGGGAGCACGGTGGCGTTTATTGCGGGGACGAGTGGGGGCGTGAGGGGGTTTGGGAGGGGTGGGGTTGTTGGGTGGTTGATGCGGGTTTTGCTGTGAGGGTGGAGGATTGGGTCTGGAAGGGAGACTTTGAGCAGGATGTTTGAGGGCTGTAGTTGAGAGTAAGGGGGAGATGCGGAGCGGCGATGAGAGATGTCACGTTTAATGAGCGATGGATTTTTCTCTTTCATGCATTGCAGGAGCGGTGCGGAAACGCAGACCTTTCAATGACGAAGGTTTTTTACTTATGATGTGTAATTGACATGACATGACGGTCATCCTTGTAACCATCGTACGCTTCCGATTGTCGAACAGCTCAAATATAGGTCCTTTCGGCGTAGCTCTTGATCATCCCTTCTGGAGTAGCCTCGTACTCCTTGAGGACGACCTTGCCTCCTTCAATGACAGTATTCGCCTGCACATACACTTTCCGCGGCGTCTTGCGTGCCAGTACCTCCGGCCGCACCTTGGAGGCATAAAATTCGTCCACCGCTGTGATATCATTGTACAACTTTATGCCGGCTTCGACATCAGCGGTGGCCTTGTAGATGCCCAGTTTCTGCAGGTATGCATCAACCGCCGGCCGGCCGTGCGTCAGAATCTTTTTCCGCTCAATGTGGATGGTCAGATCGCTCAAGTCGTCCTTGGCATAGTCGAGCGAGCAGAATTCCGGGCCAGCGCTGAGGAAGGTCTGCAAGATTGAGAAGCGCGCTTGCATGTGCGCCTGACCCCACTTGCGACTCTTTGGATCCCAGAATTCAAGTGCGGCAACGCCTGCGCGTGCCATACTCAGATAAGCTGCGTAAAGCACATCTCCGGCCTCCCCATCTATACCACCTTCGAAGCCGAAAATCTTGAGGATGTCAAAATCGCAGGAGAGCGCCATCGCGACACACTCTGCGCGGCATTCCTCATAGCTTGCTCCAAGGTTACCAAACACGCTGCCCCATGTCTCCTTTGGTTTGTACCACGATGTGATGGGTTTGCCGGTGAGTGGACTCTTGGGGGGGTTAGTGTGGTCAAAGTTGTAGACGCCAGGCGCGGTCTCCTGAAGAAGCTTTCCGCAGCCGTGGCCTAGCAGCTCATGTAGCCCGACTTGCACCTCGAAAGCTTGGTCGCGATATTTCTGATAGAGTGCTAGATCAGAGTCTTTGATGAACGGGATAGACTCGTTAGGGGCTTTGGCGGATAGTACATTGCCAAGCGAGACATTCTTGAAACCTTCCTCCTGTCGAATGTCGTTGAAATTGGGGATGTTAATTCCTGCGGGGATGCCGCTACCTGCAAAGGTGAGGACTTCGAGAGAGGTAAAATCAGGAGAAAGGAATTTGTCTTTTTCAAATGCGGCGGGCCAGGGCAGCTTAGGTATTTGTGCCGGAGCTGCCTCAACAAGCTTGGAAAATGCAGCAGTGCGCTCCTTGTTGACCATCGCCACAAAACCTTCCCATTCGCCACGAATACCGGCTGGGTCACGGTAGGTCTCGACGAAACCAATGTCAGTCTCTACCATTGGCTTCTTATCTTTGATCCACCACCTCTGGCTCTGCTTGTACGCCTCGGACGATCCAGTCTCGAAGGACTTAACATACTCAGCACACATCTGCGTCTCATTGTCGTTTGCAGCATATTTCTGAGCCTCTTTGATCGCATCTGCAATCTTGCCCATTTCGGTAGAGTAGTCGCCAAAAACAAGCTTGGCTTTCTTGCCCTTCAGAGCACCATCTAAGTCGAAGTCGATCTGTGATACGTCCATGTCCTTCTCGGAAGGCTTTGTCTGGGCCGACGCGATGAGAACTTCAAAGTTACCGTCTTTGGTCTTTCTCACCCGTGTATTTTCTGGAAGCAACCCTTTCTTGTCAAAGAAGTCACTCAGAACAGTGATCTCCTCTTGTGTGATATCTGGTGAGTCGGGATAATAGTTGGACACGTGCTTATCGGGATAGCCGAGGAGACTGTGGTCTTCATCGGTGAAATAAAGATTCTCTTCAATCTTTGCGTAGAGATCCCGAGCACGCGCGGTCGAGGTAGCTAACGCTTTGAATTGACGCTGGGGGATACGAGGGATGAATTTAGAGTCCCCAAAACTCTTGAAATTACCACCATTGCCAAGGAACTGTGCCGCGTAGTTGAGAAAGGCCTTAAATTCGTCGCTGTCGAGTCCAGATTCTTTCTGCAGGGATGCCCAATCGCCCTTGCTGTGGTTGTACAGCTCGACAATCAGGTCGTAGATGTGTTCAGACTCTGCCGAAACTTGGCGGAGTACAACACGAGTACCAGCGAAGCAGGCACTATGGGCTGATTAGCTTACTCCTGATGATCAACGGGCTCGTGACATACTCACACGCTCAAGTGGTGGGCGTACAGCTTCTCCTTCTCGTTGAGAGCATCGAAGTGAGGGGCGATGGCCAAAGGCACCACGGTGGGAGGATCATCGGCCAAGTAGTGCTTGTTCGATGGGGCCATGATGAAGCTGCCTGCAAAAAGGGGGCCAGTCAGCGACTTGGTGTCATATTGAGACGACCACCATTATGCAAAGAGCAGTGCCTACAACTACCCCACCCGCGTCACGAGGTGGTTTGGCAAGTGGAGCACTACATCCTCTTCCACAGCATATATGGTCTTTGGTTCGGGATCATAGATCGTTCCACTTACTACAGTATATGAATCTTCTGCTTTGAAGTTGCACACAAAAGCGTGCAGGTTGCTCGGTCGGTGGCCGTCTTTGGTCTCGTGACTTGGTCAGGGTGGGGTGGGCCTGAGGATTCGGGCAGCGATTTTCTGGTCTGCCGCAACTTGCCTTCGCGAAGGCAGCATTCACACTCTGCAACAAAGTCACCAGAAGGCCAGGCAAAACACAGGTAAATCACGAGGAGAGCGATGTTCCAGACCCGGCGGCGTCGCAAGTGGCACACCAACTAAGTAGCTTCTCGGCTTCGTTGCTGATTCCACCCATGGCCAGTCAGACACCCTACTATATCGACGTGCCTGTCGACCCAGCACGCCGCTCGGGGTCGCCACAGGAGACTGTATTTGCTGCTTCGGAATACCCTCTCAATCCTTACAGAGATGAGCGTCCACTAGATCAAGAGATCGAGGCGCAGGAACAGCAAAACCAAGCTGACTATGAGCGCGACGCGCAGGAGGAGCAGGATGTCGCGGCGCAGATGGCAGAGTACTTTAAGAATTCGGACCGTGAAGACTTCTATCGCTTCATCACGCGCCCGGGCCACGTGAACGCCATGCGCATCGACCAGTCCAAGCAGCGGCGGATCCTGCACTTCCTGCAAGACCCCAATGCGGCTGCGCTACGCGGCCAACAAGCCAAGGACAAGTTTGAAGCAAAGAAGAAGTGGCTAGTCTTGCACAACGCGCCGCATCTCATCTACCGCCAACCATGCGACAAATACCGTCAACCGCGATTGCTTGTGCCGGAGCAGGACGCCTTTGACGCGATTGCCTACGAGCACATCCGCCTGGGGCACTACGGGCGCAACCGCCTACAGAAGCTGGTCACCGATCGCTACTACGGCGTGTCCAGGCAGGAAATTCAGTGGGTCATTGATCGTTGCAGCAAGTGCGCGCCAAAGAAGCACCGAGTGCCATCCGACACTGCCCCGCTTGGGCTGATCGACCATCGCGACCCCGTAGAACAGGCGGTTGAAGGGATGCAGGTGCATGTGTCGCCGTAAGCCACAGCGCCACCAATGAACACGACTGATGAGACATGCCAGTCAGGCTAACAAATAACGAGCGTCATTGGGATATGATTTTTCGTTGTTCAGAGAGACAAACAAAGCCAACATCGTCTTGCTTTGTCTACAGGATGGAAAGCGTCCCACGAAATCACGGTGGTGCCGAGGTGGCCCCCAAACCGGGCTTTGTTTACTGGCGGCTCCCCCTCATGTATGCATGCTGCTTGAAGTGAGCACAAGTGCGGCCAGTGGTTACGAGGCAGCTAGGGCGACTAATACAAAATTCCTGTTCAAACATTTCCCTCTTGCCAAGCAAACGACAAGTGACTAGCGAGTAGTGGTGCGGTTGCTTGCGCTTGTTTGTTTATACTCGTATGGTGCTTGGGGGGAAGCGCCATCAGCCGATCGCGCATGACGGGCGCCGGGCCGCCGCCGAGTGGCCTTTGACCTCACTTCGCCCTCGAATCCTCTCTCTTCTGCTCTCCCAGCCCCCTCTATTCTTCACTCGTCCCCTCACGCGTGATTCTGCGCGCCCCCACATCGCGCTTGTTCGCGTCTACTGTTCCCATCCGCACGCGCCAACGCGACTCTGTCGCGCACGCGCTGCCACGTCGCAATGTCTTCGCCAATGTCCATTCACGCGATTCTCAACCCGGTCGAGCCCATGGTGGAGCCTTCCTGCCCTTCATCCCCCTCCTCCTCTGTTCCTTCCTCTCCGCTCACAGTGTTTTCTCGCTCGCCGAGTCCTGCAATGCCTCGTCAACAAGCGAAACAGTGTCCGACACCCCCAGCCTCGCAGCTTTCCGGCTCCGCAACGCCCCGGTCCTGGGACGAATCAACATGCTCGTCGTCGAATGAACGCGATGAACGCCCAGCCAAAAAGCGGAGAACGGACGATAAGATGCCCGGGGACACTAAGTATCTCAATTTGAGCCGCCTACCCTTTGACACGTCCGATGAGCAGCAGCCGCAACTCGATCAATTGCTCAAAGGCCTGAGGAAAAAGCGGAGGATTGTCGTCGTCGCAGGCGCCGGCATCTCTGTCTCGGCAGGCATTCCTGATTTTCGCTCCGCAACCGGCATCTTCAGAACTATCAAGGAAGAATACAACCTGAAAGGCTCCGGCAAGGATCTGTTTGACGCCTCTGTCTACCGCGACGACGACACAACCTCCACCTTCCACCACATGGTCCGCCAGATGTCAACGATGGTCAAGGACGCACAACCAACTCCCTTTCACGACCTCGTCGCTCGTCTTGCTCACGAAGGCCGCCTGCTGCGCTTATACACCCAAAACATTGACGGTCTTGACACCTCTCTGGAACCCTTGAAAACCCAAATACCGCTACCCAAGAAAGGTCCTTGGCCAAAGTGCATCCAATTGCACGGCGGCTTGGAGAAAATGCAATGCTCCAAATGTGGAGAGCTGGCTGACTTTGACGCCTCCAAGTTCGACGGCCCCAAGCCCCCTGCTTGCGGTGCGTGCATGGCCATGGATCACGCCAGGACTGAGCTGGCCGGAAAACGTAGCCACGGTATAGGTCGCATGCGGCCACGTATGGTCTTGTACAGCGAGAACAGCCCAGACGAAGATGCCATTGGCGCTGTCTCCGTTGCTGATCTCAAGGCTCGCCCCGATGCTATTATTGTCGTCGGAACATCCATGAAGATTCCAGGTGTCAGGCGCATCGTCAAGCAAATGTGCGCCCTCGTGCGAGATCGCAAGGACAGCCTCGCAGTCTGGATCAACAACGAACCCGAGCCCTCAGGAAAGGACTTTTCATGGGACATTGTTGTCAAGGGCACATCTGATCAGGTCGCCGACCTGGCCAAGCTAGGGAAATGGGATGATCCCGAGATCATGATAGAGACAGCCACTGATGAGCAAATGGAAGCCCAGTCGTCGAGCCAGCCGATGGTCATGCTTGAGTCGCCACTGAAGTCACTCCATCTCCCAACACCACTCAACAGTCCTCGCATGTCCCAGCTCAAATTAGAACTTGACGACAAGTCAAAGAAGCTCAAGAATCCTGCGAGTAAAGGCACCAATATCCACACCATACTACAGGGCTCCAAGAAGACCTCTGCGAAATCACAGAAAGCCAAAGGTCCGAAGGGCCCCACAACAAAGGCTGCTCCAAGACCCAGAAACGCGCCGGTACCAACCAAGACTGGCATCAAGATCTCTTTCAAGACCACAAAGACCAACCCAGCCGTCGAAGTCAAGGCGGAGAAGGACTTGGCTCCTTCGACTCCCAGGAAGAGCAAGCAGAACCCAATGGCCGAGGTGCGGCCCAACTCACCAAAGAACAACACGAATACGCCCCTCCGAGTACGATTTCCAAATTTGTCTCCTCAAAAGACATTTGCGGCCAATCTTCCGTGACTAGCTTGGGTTATAGACGCCTTGATGCACGTGGGCGAGTTCAGGGTGCAAGCAGGGATGACTTGAGTCTCGTTTGCATCTTACTGTATATGTACCTAATTGGCTCGGATCGACACCCTATGGTTAAAGCCACATTTGAGGCATAACACGGCGTTTAGTATTCTGAGAAACGGCATGGAGGCCAAGGGATAGCCTATCTATTCGCATCGCTGGCAAGCGCTGCTGTTGACATTTCTTATAGACTCGGACCAGTACGAAACATGGTACAGGAGATCGAGAGTATTGAATTCATTGCATATTCAATCTTGCTTTCCTTTGCAAAGCACACAATGTTGCAGGAATTGATCATAAAGGTCGAGAAGGTTATACGACATGCAACCAGACATGTAAATAATCATGGGCGTCGCTCGGAGGTGAGTATAGTACATTCATCAAATGTGTAGATGCTATTGTTACAAGTCTGCTAGTAGCTCCTGCACTGTGTTCGCCAAATCATTCAGCTGCACTTCCAGCTTGACTCCCCGACGCCGACATTGCACCTCAACCAGCCGATCTCGCTCCCATGCCTTCCCAAGCACGAGGATGACGGGATAGCCAATGAGGTCCGCATCCTTAAGCTTTGAGATTAGGGAGTCTGCCCGGTCGTCGATGACAATGTCTTCACCATCCTGCCGCTGCAGCGCATCGTAGACACTCTCCACATCGCCCTCTGTTGCCTTTGGGCCGGGAACAACGATGACCTCCCATGGTGCCATCACCCGCGGCCAGTTCAGCCCTTGCGCGTCCGCCATAATGGCTGCCACGGCGCCAATCATGCGCGAGACGCCGATACCATGGCATCCCATTGACAAAGGTACCTCCTCCGTCTTCCCCTTCTCCCGTTCGACGGCAACAACCGCCCGCAAAGGCTCCGAGTAGCGCGTGCCCAGATAAAAGGTATGCCCGAGCTCGACGGCGCGATGCGCCACCAGCGTCCCCTCTGCGCAGCGCGGACACCCCTCGCCCGCCGCTACGCTCTCTGTACTCGTCTCGCCATCAGAGCCGTTCTTGCGACTCTTGGCAAGCTCCGCATTAGCGACATACCCGCACCCCTCGGATCCCCCAACACTGCACGCGTACAGCGTGTCCTCGCCCAGCGGTGACAGGAAGTGGAACTCGTGCGACCACTTGCCGCCCATGGCGCCCGAGTCGGCGTCCGCGACGACGTACGGTAGGCGCAGCTCGTCGAAGAGGCGGCGGTAGGCGGCGACAACGGCGGCGTATGTGGCGCGCGCTGCGTCGGCGTCGGCGTCGAACGTGTACAGGTCTTTCATGAGGAACTCGCGCGTGCGCAGCAGACCGCCGCGGGGGCGCAGCTCGTCGCGGTACTTGCGCGAGACTTGGTAGAGGCGGATGGGGAGGGCTTTGGGGGGGAGAGGGGCGCGGGCGAGGAGAGCGGTGATCTCCTCTTCGTGGGTGGGGCAGAGGAGGAAGGAGTCTTTTTCTTCGGCAGAGGGGAGAGGGGGTGCTGGTGAAGATGATGGGGGTGGAGGAGTAGAGGAGGAGCGTCGTGACTGGATGCGCAGGAGTTCAGCGTTGTCGAGGCGGCCTGACTGTCGCCAGAGGGCTTCGGAGGAGAGGGAGGAGAGGGAGAGCTTGGAGGCGCCCAGGCTGCGCATGTGCTTGTCTACCAGACCCTCTACTTTCTCCTGGACGCGGAGACCAAGCGGTAAGAGATGGAACAGTCCGGAATGTGCCTGATGGAGGAAGCCAGCTTTGACTAGCAGGCCATGAGAGCCGTCTAGGGCGTGTTAGAAATAGCAGCTGAAGACCAATGTAACGAAATCTTTCTGACCCTTTTCAAAATCAAAGTTCTGTCCTTTTGCGCTCGGAGCCCACACGGCACTTAATCGACTCCTTCCGTCGATCTTGTCATCACGGTCAGTTTGCCGTGGTATCGAAGTCTGTTCTTTTGCATGCGCTCACATGATATGGTCGGCATTGGGGTCCCGTGGATGCCGCCCACTGGACTCCAAAATGACGGTGCCCAGGCCTTACAACCAGCGATCGAAACCCCATGGCAATGGAACGATACCGAGTCCCACCTATCGTCAACCTAAACGAGCAAAGTCCCCATCTGTCATGATGATGGGAAACGAACAACTCGTGGATATTGCGGCACATGCTCTCAGCCCTGCAAGGCGCGATTTTTGCGGCAGGACCCTCAATCTTCGCGCTTGGCGTCTTCCGAATATCTTGTGAAACTTTTGGTAGACTTTACAGTGCACTCTATTAGGCATATTTCGTAATGGGGGTGCATCGTAAACCTCAGAAATTGCCGCAGAATGGTCATGGACCGGAGGCTAAGGAGAGGAATGGGGATACCTTCTCCAAGCGCTCCAAACCGAAGTCTTCACAGCTGGTAAGTCTGCCCAAGACTGCAAGGTATAGGTGCAAACACTGACTTATTTTGTGATAGTTGTTCGAACCACAGTCAGAATGGCACTCGATAGATCTACCTACGATCAAGATCCCCGAGACTCTCTCCACGCCCTCCCCAAAGCTCGTCCAAAGCATCCATGAATACGCAAAGCAGTTGCTCGAGGCCGAGACTGCGGCCTATGGTCAGTCGCACCAGCAGTCTTCTTCGGCGCACAAGTTCTACACCACGATCATGAGCACTGGTACCTGGAGCGACAAGGTCTCCGCATTGACGCTATTGGTTCAAGAATCTCCCATTCACAATACAAAGGCTCTGGACAACTTGCTCGGCATGGCGGCCAAGAAGAACCGCCAGCAGGCTCTGATGGCACTAGGTGCTCTCAAGGACATGCTTGCACAGGGAAACATGCTACCTTCTGATCGCAAACTGCGTCTGTTCTCGAAGCAACCCGGTCTTCTAGCGGCGCTGCAGGGCTTCAAGGCCTTTTCCGTCTCATCCAAAGCAGATCTTCCGAAAGGATTGAAGCAAGAGCACCTCCTCATGTGGGCGTATGAAGATTATTTGAAGAGTAAGTATTTCGAGCTGTTGAAGATACTTGAGACTTGGTGCAACGACGAAGTGGAGTTCGCTAGGATGCGAGCCATCACCTTCGTCTGGGAGCTGCTCAAGGACAAACCAGAACAAGAGGAGAATCTGCTTCGTCTGCTTGTCAACAAGCTCGGTGATACGGACAAAAAGGTTGCCTCCAGAGCATCTCATCTACTCCTACAGACTCAGGTCCTGCACCCGAGCATGAAGCCTGTCATCATCGATTCCATTGAGTCCGAGGTTTTGCTCCGTCCCGGTCAGAGCGCGCACGCTAAGTACTACGCTGTCATTACTTTAAACCAGACAATTCTGAGCAGTAATGCTCCAGAGACAGCCAACAAGCTGCTGGATGTATACTTCTCCTTGTTTGTCACCATGTTGAACAAGTCCAAGAACCAGAAAGGGCCAAAGCCCGAAGCGAAGAATGATCAGAAGCACGAACAGGATGGCCCATCCAAGAAACGCAAACGCCCTGGTTCCGGGCCACCAGCTGTTGGCGAAGATAAGGCGGAGCAAGAACTCGAGGAGAAAATCACCGCCCAAGTCCTCACGGGTGTAAACCGAGCGTTCCCATACTCCAAGTCTGACGGCGAGACATTCGAAAAGCATTTGGACACCATGTTTCGCATTACTCACTCTTCCAACTTCAACACTAGCGTTCAGGCCTTGATGCTCATTCAACAAATATCTAGTTCTCACCACATCTCTACTGACCGCTTCATGCGGACTCTTTACGAGTCTCTTCTTGACCCTCGACTCCTCAAATCCTCCAAGCAGACAATGTACCTCAACCTCCTCTACCGCTCTCTAAAGTCAGACGTAAGTGTCCGTCGAGTCAAAGCTTTTGTAAAGCGACTTGTACAAACTCTATCTGTTCACGAGCCCGCTTTCATTAGCGCAGTCCTCTACCTTATCCTTGAACTTCAAAATCTATTCCCATCACTCAGGTCCCTACTCGACCAGCCTGAAACCCTCGAGGAGGATGAAGAAGAAGTCTTCCACGACGTGGTCTCAGATGACGAATCTCCCACCACAGCTTCGACTACCAACCCGGAGCGACAGGCGATGATGAAAGCATCAGAAGCTCCAGACAAGAACGCATACGATGGTCGCAAGCGGGACCCTGAGCACTCCAATGCCGACCGAACTTGCCTGTGGGAACTCACACCATGGCTTACGCATTACCATCCCTCGGTGAGTCTATTCGCCAAAGCCCTTCTTCAGCCCTCGACACCTTCCGCCAAACCACCACCAAAGCCAGATCCTCAATCACACACTCTCATGCACTTCCTCGATCGCTTTGCCTACCGCAATGTTCGTACCAAGCATCTCTCCGCCGACGCTATTCCTGTGCGCGGAACTTCTCTCATGCAACCTGCCCTGGGTGCTACTTCTGCCACTGACACTCTGTACTCACGTGAGCGTGGCGCAGCTCAATCGCTGCCCGTCAACCGCGAAGCTTTCTGGTCTCGGAGAGCGGAAGAGGTTGCTCCTGACGAAGTCTTCTTCCACAAATACTTTGGCGAGGTTTCTGCGTACAAGAAATCTGCCAAGGCCGGCAAGGCAGACGGCGACGAGAAGAGGAAGAAGCCAGCTGGCATGGACGACGACGAATGGGACGAAGAAGTTGGTGCTGGCGAAGACGAGATCTGGAAGGCACTGGTCGGCAGCCGCAAGGAGCTGGGCGATGATGGCGACCTCGACATGGACGACGACAGCGGACTTGATGAAGATGATGTCGACATTGCTGACGAGATGGACTCTGACGATGAAGAGCTTGACGGTCTCCTTTCCGAGGGTGAGGATGGATCGGACGGCTTCGGCGAAGACGAAGACTTTGGCAGCGGCGATGAGGGCGTGGAGCTCAACCTTGATTCTGACGTTGATTCTGACGCTGAGGTCGAGGGACTCGATATACCTTCCGAGGGCCCCAAGACATTGGACGATTTTGCAGACTTTGATGATGAGAGCAGCGAGGATGACATTGATGTCAACCTGGACAGTGACGCGGAAGTGGAGCAGCCAGTACCCAAGAAGAGCAAACTGAGCAGCAAGGAGTCGCGGGAAAAGAAGAAGAAACTCAAGGCGTTGCCAATGTTCGCCTCTGCTGAGGACTACGCGAAGCTGATTGAGGAGAACGACGCGCCCGACGGTGGTAGCTACACGTAACATAGATACGAGCATCTGCCTCAACGAATGTCCATGATTGATCCATCCAGACTAGAGCCTGCGGGTATTGAAGCAACGCCTGAACCATCTACGGCGAATATGTAATCCTAATGAGGCGCATCTTCCCCGTATCCTCCCCCAGCGGCCACGCTGGATCCTCCAGCCTCCTGAAGCACGCCACAAACTTCTTCCCCCCATTTCGCGTCACCTTCTTCCCCTCTTCCGTCTCTTCGCGCATAATCTGCACGCACTGGTCCCCCTCCGCAACGAGCTCCTCCTCACTGACCTCAGCGAAACTCGGATGCCGCGCAAAGTGCCCCTTCATCCAGCGGTGCAGATCCTCCACGTCGGTGATGGTGTACACAATGCCACCGGGGCGCAGGACGAACGCATACTCGGCGCATAGCGTGGTACTCACGATGCGCGCCTTGTGCTTGCGGGCCTTGAAGTGCGGGTCGGGGAAGCACAGGAACAGCTTGGCGAGCTGGCCGCGGCGGAAGAAGTTGGGCAGGAACTTCATCGTGTTGGCGCGCAGCACGGCGATGTTCTGGTAGCCGGCGGGCACGGTGCCGGGGGCGGGCAGATCGGGCATGTCGGGCGTTGGCTGGAGGGCGGTGGCCGAGTGCGGTGTGGCGGCTTGGTGGGTGCGCAGGGCGCGGATCTTGTTGGCCACGAACTCGGTGACGGAGACGCGGATCTCGAGGCCTTGGGGACGGAAGTGTTAGGTTCAGGGCTAAGGGTTTGTGCGGATCGTTGTGAGAGGGGGCAGGGGGTGGTAACCTAGGAGGAGTGTTTCTGGCATGGTGGGTGCCAGCGCGAAGAGCAGACCGCCGAAGCCGCAGCCAATATCGGCCACCTCGACCTCTTTGCTAATCTTGCCATCTGTACCGACAGTAAAGTGAGGGTAGTGCGTGCTCCAATCCATGGTTTCGGGACTTAGAGGGCTGTTGATAGAGCCACAATTGTTAGCGATATTCCACGAAGGCGAGGCGATCTTCTTGTTGCAGGGCCATACATGAGCTAGTCCCTCGAATATGCAGCAGAGGAGAAAACGGAGCATACGAACTATATCAATGAGTGATCTGAAAAGGGATTGGCATGTGCTCGCTGTCGGTAGAATTTCTTCTTGGGTAGCTCGACCATGTCGCCGTCGAGTGTCGAAAGATATTCATCACGCTTTTGCTTCTTTCTTGCTCCTTGTTGCTGGGGGATGGGAGCAGAGTCGTCCTGGTCTACCGTGCTCGGCTGTTCAGAGTCGAGACTGTCCTTGTGATTTCGCTTTCCCTTTCGGCCTCCCATTTTGGCGATATTCTTGAGACTTATGAGGTGATGGCGAGGAGCACGGGATCTTGAAGTTGTCAAGGTACGTAGGGCTGAGAGAGTGAATCCAAATATGTATCGCGGAAGTCGCCGCATGGCTTAGTTGTTCCATGCCACTACTTCTCTCCTTTATCTGCTTTAGCTACCGACCTATCCCAAATTAATAGCAAGTCTGATAATTGAGGGAATTATTTCGAGATCACGTGAGCATGCAGGCTTCAGGATTGGGCTGATGCCCTTCGCTACGACTTTCTCCTCCATGTCTTTCACAGTGAGAGAGGGAGCATTATCTTCTAAAAGGGAGAAGAAGTGACAATTTCGTTCTTTGAGTCGCAACCAAACGTGCACGAGGGATACAACTAGCTCAGAATTCGAAACTTTGTTCATTGAGTTCAGATGTTTCCAAATAGTGTGAGCGATATAGAGGTCTTTCTGAAGTTGATCTCGTGGTTTGCGTAATAGGCATGTCGGCGTTTCTGGTTGTGATTTTACAAGTTTTGAATGCAGGTCGGAAGATGCGCTTCTCCTAGAAAGGTTGTGGGCTAAATGCATTAACCCTGAATACCTCCAAAGCAGCCAGCTTCCGCGGGCCCTGCTGCAGGCCCTGCTCGTATGGACAAGATATGGCTCGTTCAGAGCTTCTCCTTTTCAGTGTGTATTAAGCGTCTTACGATGCTTCAAGTCGGTAGCCCAATCTCCCTACTCCAAAAAGTGAAGCTAAGCCTATTGCACTCTCGTCCAATGAAGCTGAATTGATCAGAAGCATTCGATTAAATGGCTATTCGTGTGGTAGATCTGATGAGGTGAAAAAGATACACAGAACATGGTAATCCCGGACGCCTCCATCCGGGGAACAACTCGCCAGGTGTTTGATGCCAAAGCCTGCTTTTGCAGACGCCGCAGCACCAACGCTATCCATGATACCATAACACATCGTTACTCGTAACTTTCATTATCTGAATTCAACTGCTCCCGCGCAGCCCCGGTCATCTACGTGCTTGAGCTCAAGTTGCTGGTACCTGTACTCGATTAGCCGCGTCCATTGGAGTGAATGGAGTGCATAACTCACTTCTCGCTCTTGGAATGGAAATAGATGCCGCTAATTGTGCCTTTCTTCTGGTTAAAACAGATGTAGTAGAATCCCTCGAAACTGGCGCCCGAGATGGTGCGGACGCGGTGGTCAGGTACCAGGAAGTACTCCTTCCAGCGCATGAAAATGTCCTCGCGGTCGGCAAAGTCCTTGTAGTTGAACTCGGGCTTCCTGGCTTCCCGCGCCAGCGGCTTCCAGGCTGGAAAGCGATTCCAGTGCTGCATGTCGACCTTGTCATTGGAGCCCCAGTCGGGTCTGCGCGTTTGGAAGGAGTATTTGTTGCCGATGATTTCGCCCTCGAAATAGGTCGTGAGATTGGGGTGGTCTTGCGTGAGATCTGCTTGTTGATCAGCCGCTGCTCTTTCCTAAACTTCCGGCGTCGCCGTACCTTGAATGGTGAGGTAGCCACACATGATGGACTCGCTCATGTCCACGTGCTTGACTTCCACCGTGACATTGTACTTCATGCGGTCTGATTGCTGGCTGCCCTTGAAGACGCTGCCGCTGCGCAAGAAAGAAGACGTATGCCGGGGCAATGACTAAGGAAACACTGTCAGTCGAAATGGTGCCATAAGCTTAGTTCCGCCACTCACCCGGCTGGAAGATCCCAGGGTGGAATACAAGGGGATTGGCAATGCAGATGCGCCTTTCAACGGCGGTGTGGGCAAGCGAGAGCAGACGGTCTTGTCGGCAGCGTCCAGCAGGCTCGCCGGGACGGGACTCGGGGTACCGTCGCGCGTGGAGTCGGAATGATCGTCGTCTTGCGACAGTTGCAGCGACGAGGATATCATGGGGTGTCGGGGATCGAGAATGCCCGAAGCAGGCTGATGCGCGTCTGCTACGGGCATTGAGCTTGTGACGTGGTCTACCTCCGGCCGGTCGTCCTCAGGTGGACAGGTCGTGTGGACAGCTCGCGCGAGCAGCGACACCGATAAGGCCGGCGGGCAGACCGGCGCCTCACTCGGCGTGGGCATCGTGTGGGGGGAAAGTGGGCGGACTTCAGAGGCCGGCGGCGATGAGCAAGGTCATCAAGAAATAATGCAGCGCATCTGGACGAGTATATGGAGAGTGAAGAAGAGCAATGGCGGGCCAAGGGCGGCGTAATGGGCGAGACCAGGGCAGACAGTGTGGGGAAGGCGGACCGGAAAGGCTGCTGGAAACTCGGACGAGTGACTTTGGGGGGCTCAACGCCACCTCCGATTTCGTTGACGGAACTCTCAATGTACACTACTGGTATGCACTTGCGGCTGAACCCCGTGCACAGACAGGTGAATGGCATGCCCAGGGTCACGTCATGGCTCGCGTTATCTGGTGCGCATGATTCTCTGCTTCTGCGACGTTACGTAGCCCCCCAGCTTAAGCCGTAATCGAACTGCTAAACTTGCTAGATACAGGCGACTAATGCCTCGAGCGCCGGCACGCCTTCCCTTGTCCACCATCGCTCTGGCGATCAGCGGCCGACGCCGGCAGGCTCGTGAACGTGCTCGCAATTCCTCCATTATTCGGAATTCAGGAAAAGGCGGACCTTCCCACACGCTGCGGGGCCATGCATAACGCCCTTCGCCTCGTGCTAGGGTCTTGTCCCTGGCGTCGGATCTTCAGATGGGCTTGATCTGTGCCACAATGTCAGCCGCACCGCCACATGCTGGGATCACGTGAAGTCTTACCTTGAAGTGCAGCGCTATCAGGGAGAACGTCAGCGCCTTGAGATCTTGCACCAGATAGTAAAACACCCGCAGGCCTTCGGGGTCCTCTGAGTCGGTCACGTCCACCAGCGAGCCAATCTTGGCCGTCTGTTGTTGCTTAGCATGGTATACAAAAAACACGAGAAGGAGTCAAGTACCTCGAATGAAATATGGTCACCGCCCATCCTGATCTCCAGCTCCTGCCTGCCGTCTCTATTCTTCTGCGGCCATTTGGTGTCATCTTCCCTGTCACAATGTTAGCCGATGGCCTTGCGGGATGAGGCTGTGAAACGCACTTCATGATCTCGCTCTCCTTGATGATACGTTTGATTTCTTGGATTACCAAAGAGCTGATGCACACTGCTCATCATCAGCAAATTCTTCTCCCCCATCATTGTGCAAGACACATACTCTCTTTGCGAATCAGAGAATCATTGCGATAGTTGGAGTTGTTTGCATAGCGTGCCAGTGCGCTGCGTCCATCCCCTTGCAGTTTGAAATCAAATTCTTTGCCCTAATTAGCATCAAATGGACTCGGCACCGTCCCGTCATTGCTGCTTACCCAGAAACTCGTGCCCAAAGCGACCCTGGTGGCCTGAGCTGTACATCGTTAGTCCACGGTGCAGGTGATTTCTTCTTCAATGCTTACTAGTAGCGAATGTAGAAAGGCTCGCTTTGGTTGGACATGTTGACACGATCGACAAATCGTGCACTTGTCAAACTAAAGACTGGGTGCTAGGAAATTCTTTTTCTCTACTGCCCGTACAAATGTTCACGATGGTGTGGATATGCGCATTAATGGTCGCCATTAGGTGGAACGGCAGCCGAAATTTGCCAAGCACGCAGCCCTTTTTGACACGACAACGCCAGTAAGGCCAGCTACACGGCCCCGCGAGCAGCCAGGAGACGCCCTGAATTCCCAATTGCCTCCTCCCACCACGCGGTGCGACCTGCTCCTCTACTCTAACATACTGTTCTCCGACCACGCCCCTCCCGCACCATCCAGCGCACAAGCTGCGCTGCTCCTTCACGCTGCTGGACCCTCCCTAAAAGACTCCAGGAGTCGGCCACCCAGAGCATCTCGCCATTCACTACCTGCCCCACACACTTCTGGAGGGTGTCTCGTAGCATACCCAGCCATCGCGCCTCTGGCATTCCTTGTGCTCTGAATTGCCCGTCATGGCTACCTTCCTCGAAAATGCGTACTCTTTGGTGCACCAGGACAACACCGCCGATCAGCCCACTCAGCAAGATCTCAAAATGCAGCTCGAGAAGGGCTCCGACGAGTCCAAGGTGGAGACTATGAAGAAGATCCTCACCATCATGCTGAATGGTGATTCAATGCCAAATCTTCTTATGCACATCATACGATTCGTCATGCCATCCAAGAGCAAGCCGCTCAAGAAGCTCCTCTACTTTTATTACGAAATATGTCCCAAGCTGGACTCCGCCGGCAAACTTAAGCAAGAGATGATCTTGGTTTGGTGAGTGCCTTCTTCCATTGCTGAATGAGAGTGCTAGTCTGACAAATGCGCAGCAACGGCATTCGGAACGACTTGCAACATCCGAACGAGTATATTCGCGGCAACACGCTGCGCTTTCTCTGCAAGCTTCGCGAGCCCGAACTCATCGAACCTCTGCTATCCTCTGCCCGCTCTTGCCTTGAGCACCGCCACGCATACGTCCGCAAGAACGCAGTCTTCGCCATAGCCTCAATATTCACCCACTCCGAAGCCCTCATCCCTGACGCGCCCGAGCTCATCGAAGCCTTCCTCGAGAACGAGGCCGATCATACCTGCAAGCGCAATGCCTTCATGGCTCTTCAGTCCATCAGCCACGATCGAGCTTTGATATTCCTGAGCAAGGTCTTTGACGGAATTCCCAATGCAAACGAGCTCCTCCAACTGGGAGAGCTGGAATTCATTCGAAAGGATGCTGTCACAAATCCAGAGAACAAATCAAGGTATTTGAGGTTGATTTTCGACCTTCTCGAAGCGAGTGCACCGACTGTCGTTTACGAGGCTGCGTCTTCTCTTACCACCCTCACAAAGAATCCCGTCGCCGTCAAGGCTGCAGCCTCCAAGTTCATTGAGCTTGCCATCAAGGAGTCTGACAACAACGTAAAACTCATCGTTCTCGAGAGGGTCGAACAGCTGCGTCAAAAGAACGAAGGCATCCTGGACGACCTGACCATGGAAATTCTTCGCGTTTTGTCCAGCCCCGATCTGGACGTACGGCGGAAGGCTCTCGACCTTGCCATGGAGATGGTCTCCAGCAAGAATGTTGAAGAGGTTGTGATGCTTTTGAAGAAAGAGCTGGCAAAGACTGTTGATGAGCAGTACGAGAAGAACAACGAGTACCGCTCATTACTCGTGCACTCCATCCATCAGTGTGCCATCAAGTTTTCAGAAGTTGCGGAAAATGTTGTCGGCCTCCTCATGGACTTCATTGCCGACTTCAACAGCGCTTCCGCTGTAGACGTCATCAACTTCGTCAAAGAGGTCGTTGAGAAGTTCCCCAAGCTCCGCGCTCCCATTGTTGAGCGTCTGGTGTCTACCTTGAGTGAAGTCAGGGCCGGCAAGGTGTACCGTGGCGCTCTCTGGATTGTTGGTGAATATTCTATGGAGGCAAACGACATTCGTGAGGCTTGGAAGCGGATACGAGCCAGCTTGGGCGAGATTCCAATCCTTGCTTCCGAGCAGAGGTTGCTTGAAGAAGTTCCAGACGAGAATCAGCCTCCGGTCGAGCAAGTCAATGGCCACAGCAAACCTTCTGAACCGACCGGCTCGCGCAAGGTGCTTGCTGACGGCACCTACGCCAGCGAAAGTGCGTTAACGAGCAACGCGAGCGCAAAGCTTGCAGCAGTGCGAGCAGCACAAAAGCCACCGCTACGCCAACTTATCCTCGAGGGAGATTACTACCTTGCCACTGTTCTTTCATCTACTCTCACAAAGCTTGTCATGAGACATTCAGAAATTTCGCAGGACAAAGCACGCACCAACGCCCTACGTGCTGAGGCCATGCTGATTATGATTTCCATCATCCGTGTTGGTCAGTCGCAGTTTGTCAAGATGCCCATCGATGAGGACTCGGTGGATCGCATCATGACTTGCGTGCGATCGCTTGCTGAGTTCGTTGAGAAGAAGGAGCTGGAGACGGTATTCCTCGATGACACGAGGAAGGCGTTCCGGGCAATGGTGCAGGTAGAGGAGAAGAAGCGTGCTGCTCAGGACGCTGTGCAGCGAGCCAAGACCGCAGTGCAGGTCGACGACGTTGTTTCCATCCGCCAGCTAGCTAAGAGAACGATGGTGGACGGCGCTGATGAAGTCGAGACGGATCTTGAAAAGGCCACTGGAGGCGACGCCGACTTGATCGACTTGTCATCCAAACTCAGCCGAGTGGTTCAGCTTACCGGTTTCTCCGATCCCGTCTACGCCGAGGCGTATGTCAAGGTGCACCAGTTCGACATTGTGCTTGATGTACTTCTCGTCAATCAAACGACTACCACGCTCCAGAACTTGTCGGTGGAATTTGCTACCCTTGGAGACTTGAAGGTCGTGGAGCGACCGACTACGCAGAATCTCGGACCCCACGACTTCCAGAACGTGCAAGCAACTATCAAGGTCTCGTCTACTGACACTGGAGTCATCTTTGGCAACGTTGTCTACGATGGCAGCAGCGCTGGAGATAGCAATGTCGTCATCCTGAACGATGTGCACGTTGACATAATGGACTACATCCAGCCTGCACAATGCACAGAGACCCAATTCCGCACCATGTGGACTGAGTTTGAGTGGGAGAACAAGGTCAACATCAATTCCAAGGCCACGTCGTTGAGGGAATTTTTGAAGCAACTCATGGCCAGCACCAACATGAGCTGCCTGACGCCCGAAGCCAGCATGAAGGGTGACTGCCAGTTCTTGAGCGCCAACCTATACGCTCGCAGCGTATTTGGTAAGTCCCAACAACCCCCCCAAATACCTACAATATGCTTTGAGTAACATCTTTTTCCCGCAGGCGAGGACGCTCTGGCCAATCTCAGTGTCGAACAAGATCAGGAGGGTGGTCCCGTGACAGGTTTCGTACGCATCCGAAGCCGATCGCAAGGCCTCGCCTTGAGCTTGGGAGGATTGAAGGGTTTGAGCAAAGCATGAGGTATACGGCAATGAAGGATCTGACTATACGTGGGATTACGATGGGCTGGCCTACAAGAAGAAAAGCATGATTGACTGTCTACAAATGGCAGAAGGTGGGCATTTGGGTTCCCAAGGATAGCTGTAGAAACTTCCAAAGCGCTGGTGTGTTAGATTGCGTTGCCTATCATGGTTGATGTAGCAAACCTACTGTTAGGTATATTAATCGAGCAGATGCGCACCGAGTCTGAAAGATTGATGGCCTACACCTGAAGTTTCTCGCAAACGTCGCCTCTACATGCTGATAACCCCATGACAACGATACTAGTAAGGAATCTATGCGCATGGTAGTGGAAATGGTACCAGAATAGCCCCCAAGGGCGTCGCCAATTGAGCCGTGTTCCAGACCAGCCATGGCCGCTGCCGTGCCGCACCTAAAGTCATTGCCTTACGAACGCCACCATGACTCCCTCCGCGACCTCCAGCAGAGGCGCAGGCTTTCACTTACTTCCTCGCAAGCCGAAGCTGCTCTTCTGATTGCTTCGCCATCATTGTGCCGTCACGCGATCATGCGCGCGCAGCCACAAACCACCACTGCAACCTCCCGACGATCGCTCCTAGCAACATGAGAACATGGCAAGTCTCCCTCCGCCCGCCCACACGAAACCTCACTAACACCACCTTCCAGGGTTGCACCCAATCCTCCTCACGCAACGCCTCTCCTCACCCCGCCGCGCTAGCGCCTCGCGCGCTCGCGACCTCCGCACCTTTCCCCCGCCGCCCCCGCTCCTCCTCCATCTCCTCCGCCTCCTCCTCCGTCCCCGCCAACACCCTCCCCACCGGCTCCAGCCGTCCGCCAAATGCCCCCCTCGCACACCCCAAAGCCTGGCGCAGCTCCTCGCGCACATGGACGCCCGCGACGCTCGCGCGCGAACGCGCCGCCTTCTTCGACACGCGCGTCAGCGGCGACCCGCAGACTTGGGCCGCCGTGCAGCTGGCGGTCGGGATGGCGCGCGACGAGGATGACCGCGGCGGCGCGCAGGCGATACTACAGGCTGTGGGGTGCACGGTGCCGACGGGGTTCCTGGCGGACGGGGTGTGGGACGAGCGTGGCGTGCTGTACAAGCTGCCGCGGTGGGTCATTAGCGATCCGTTGAACCTGGGCGTGGATGATGAGGAGGTGGGGGAGGGGGCGTATGCGCGCGGGGGAGAGGAGGAGGAGAAGCGTGCGGGGAAGGGGAAGGGGCCTGTTGCTGCGGTCGCAGCGGCTGTGGGGGATGATGATGGGCTGGGGGCAGCGCTGAGGAATGTGCGGCTGCGGCTGAGTGATCGTGGGACTGATGTTGTGTTGGTGGTGGATCCGGGCGTGACAAGGGTGGGCGAGTTGGTGAGGATGGTGTGCATCGAGGCGGACATACCCTCGGGAACGCGTGTCAATCTTGCGTATATGGGGAAGATGCTCAAGGAGGGCATTGCATTGGAGAGCCAAGGCTGGACTGAGGGCAACGTGGTGAACTGTTTGGTCTTTGCATGAATCGGCCAGACGACCCCTTCTGTGCATCTTCATACGCGCACCTCTTTGGACTTATTCACGAGCGTGCTCACGGATCACCCATGCGTTCAGACATGGCCAGACGAAGTGACTTTGGAAAACCTGGACCAAAAGTATGATCAGTCTTCAATTGAATCATTTCTGTTCAGGCATTAAACCGAGTCACAGGATCTTGAAGGCCATTTCGAAGCCGTATCACGAGGTCACATGTCTAGTTGCATCATGATGTCCGTTGTTTTTGATTCAGATGCTACAAATGGTGCAAAGCACTCCATCATTGGCTTCCAGACTGAAGGCAATGTCTCCAAATCATGGCTTCTTCACTTCCTAGGACCCAAGACGCAGCGAGCAGCCACTGCTATTCAGGAGTAGTAGCAGGGGCTGCCATCCAGTGTTGAGCCAGGTCCGCAGTGCGCGCACGGGCAGCCCTTGCCGGTCACCGGGTCCGGGTTATCATCGCTGCATCCGCTGGCGTACGGGCACTCGGGCGACTTCAAGCACTGCAGAGTGGTGTTACATTCGACATCCTGTGCAAACTTTCGTCAATAAACCTGCTTCGAATCTTGGGCTTCTGGGCCAAAGGCAAGACTTACGGGAGGCTGACTCTGCGCGACTGCCGATGCAGTAGCGGTGAGGGCGAAGAGGATTGCTACTGCTGCTGATGGGAAGTGCATGTTGGGCAAATGCTATTCGTGGTCTGCGTTCGAATTAGTATGAAAATTGGTAGGTCGGTAGGTCTCCAATTTCTTACTATTTCGAGGATATGAGGGGCTGCTTTCTGCGCCGAAACCTACAAGGTCCATGTGCATTCTCCTCTTTTATATATCGATGTGTCGGTCAGTCCAACCAGATATGTAACATCAAGATACGAGCTGCATACGCTCGGCGTAGAAGGCAATTACGTTCGTTGATGACTAGTGCTCGACGATCTGGCGGGCCGCATCTCGTATTCTGGTGAAAGGTTTGCGAGGAGTCGATCCTAGTCACTTACGGGTTAGCAACTCGTGTTCCCCGTCTTCCCAAGCCCTTCTACATGTTCCTCCATGGGAAAGGGTTGCACTTGTGCTTATGTGGGTTTGTTAGTGTACTGTTGTAGTTAGACTTAGAGTTTATTTGATTCGTCCTTGGAAATGCCGAATCCACGGCAAACATTTCAGTCTGAAGCCTCTTTCGGCTCGGCATATTTTATGACTTTCAGGGCATTTGTAGTCACAGAAATTATCATATAGCATTCTGTATGATGAGACTTCATTGATTGGGTATCATTCGTATGACGCACTTCTGTTACACAGCAAGATTCTGCAATGGAGAATGCACTTAACTACTCGGCAACTTCAAGGTTTCAAATTGCTTCCAACGTCATCCTTTTCCCACTATGTTCCCAGTAGCTATTCTCTCAAAGACATCTGTCCCAATACTTCCTAAAGCAGTTGCAACAGCCACAGCCGACGCTCCAGCAGCCCGCATCCTCCTGCACCCCTCCCCGTCAGACACGCCACCAACCCCAATGATCTGAATCTGCTTCAACGACTCATGCGAGTCAAGCATAGCCCGCAGCCTAGCCACGTTCCCCAACGCAAGCGCATGCAGCGCACTGCCCGCCATCCCCCCAATGCCCGTGCCATCCGCACTCCCCAGCGCCGGCCCAAACCCCCCCGCTCCCCCTCCGTCCTCCTGCATGACCAGACACCCGCCAAGCGTGTTCGTCGCCGTGATGAACGACACAGGACACGCCGCGCCCTCCGCCGTCGTCGCCAGCAGCGCCGCCTCCACGTCCGCAAACTGCCCCGCGTGCGTATACGGCGGCGTCTTGATACCCACGTGCAGCTTGCACTGCTGTATCGCGGGGTGCGTCTGCAGGGCACGCAGGTAGTCTGTCAGCGCGGCGCGCGAGTACGCGGGTGGTGGTTGTCCGGCGATGTTGGGGCACGACAGGTTGACTTCCATGAGCAGCGGGTAGTGGTCGAGGGAGGCGGAGCAGGCGACGACGCGGTGCGCGCACTCGACGATGTCGGCGGCGGAGCCGGTGACGGAGAGGATGAATGGCTTTTTCGAGCGGGGAGGTTGCGTGGGGGCGTGCAGGGCGGAGTAGATCTCCGTGAGGAAGTCGAGGTACTGATCGAGGGGAATGGGGGAGTAGCCGAGGGTGTTGAGGGTGGAGGCGGGGACGCTGGGGTCTGTGTGAGGCTGGTGGGTGTTTGGGTCAAAGAAGCAGTGCTGGTGAATGGCGTCGTTATTTGGAAAGCCTTCAAGTGTTGAGGTACGTGTTGTCACGGCGATAGTGTAAGGACATGTAAGCAGTGCAAGGAGGTCTTCTTTTGTGGTCGCCCAGGGGCTGGCGGAGTTCAGCAAGGGCCATGCGACAGTGTCATCACTCAGGAAGGAGGCCATATTATCAGTGTCATGCGCTTTGTTTCTTCTTTGTATATCTTGCCTTGGTTCTTGTGGTTACGAGTTTGTCAGAAAGTCATTTGGTCCAGAGGGCTGGGCGAGAGAGCGGGAAATGTTACGTATCGGGCTCCACTTGCATCATCACGTGCAGCAGCATATGGGCCTTTTCAGTCCTGCTTTTGCACGGCCCTCGTCTAGTAGAGAAGCAATGGGAAATGTGTGCTGACAGTAATTTTTTCTAAGGGTACAGTGGCTGTATGTATAGTACATTGTATTTACACCCCAACATCCAACGCGGCGTGTCCGGGGGTCTGCGTAACGCCGTATAGATGCAAAAAGATACAGACATCATGCTCTGCTTCGGCGTTTGCCGTGATTACGCTCACGCTCTGTGACAACGAACTTGTTCGGGTGCCTCTTTGAGCGGGTCTTGAAGCCTGACTTTGCCTGTTGGCCCCAGGGACTGCAGGGGATTCGATTACCCTTGGATTTACCACGCCCACCACCGTGAGGATGATCAACTAGAGAGCGTTAGACCTCTTGCTGAATTTTGGCTGGGGTTCGTGCATGTGAAACGTACCTGCGTTCATGGCAAGACCTCGGACCGTGGGCCTGATGCCGAGCCAGCGCTTGCGTCCGGCTTTACCCAGCTGGGTGAAGTGATAGTGAGGGTTGCTGGCAACACCCATCGTCGCACAAGCATCCGGACTGACCTTTCTTATCTCACCGCTCTGCAGCTTCACAACTACCTCCTTGCACTTCTTCCTCGTCTCTTCCTTGGAAATGACAATACCATATGTACCTGCACTACGGCAGAAAACAGCACCCTTGCCTGTGGTAGAACCAATGTTGTAGACTTGGGATCCCAAGGGAACCATTCGGATGGGTAAGCAATTGCCTCGGAACGCCGTCTTCGCAGCTAGCATGCCCGGGTCCAGGACGCCACCCATGCTCTTCAATAACTCCTGGGGAATACCGGAGCGGAAGCTCTCCACGTGGTCACCTTCTCGCATGCCCTCAGCAGCAATGATGTAGCTCTTTGTCTGGGTCTGGACGTTGGTGATGAGAGCAATGTGAGCTGTTCGGTTCGGGTCGTGCTCGATACGCTCAACAACGTGCTTGCCCGGCTCGGTACGGTTGAAGTCGACGATACGTATCCTTCGCTTGTGTCCTCCACCTCTGTGCCTGACCGTGACTCGTCCGGTACGGTTACGGCCACCTCGTCCCTGGCCTTTTTTGGGGAATGTGAGCTTCATGAACGGTCGGCCTTTCCAGAGATGGTCGTTGATCGGCCGCTTCAAGTGGCGGACACCGGGCGTGCGGGGTTTGTAGGTTCGCATGATAGCAGCGCCAGCGGCGGCTCGGCGCGAAGCCGGCTGTATGTTCCTAAACGTAGCATCTGGTGTGGAGACTGTGGCTGCCGAAGGGGAGGCGGCATTTTGCTTGCTGGAGATATTCTCGTGCAGCTTAGTGGCTGCCGTGGCATACGTTCGCCGCAGCAGACTGGAACACTGCTGCGTTTGAAAACGCACTGCCGGACGGAGCATGATGGGCGAGGGCGATAGACGGTGCCGTCCAAATGGGATGCTGCACGAGGACTAATTCATCAATGTCTCGCATCGGGACATCGAATGGGCTCTTGGCGGCACGCCTGAGCGTTCGGGCACGCACAGAGCGCTAGGCCGGATCGGGGAGCAGCGTCATGGCAACGCGCGACGAGACCCAGCGATCGAGCGCGCAGAAACACAAGAAACACAGCCCGCTCAGCGTAGAGACGCGACTGATCAAAGCCTAGGCTCGTGCGAGCAGATCGACCGCACCTAATCGACCGCGAGCAACGCGAAATTCACGTAAATTGGAGTTGTGGACGGCCCGCAGGTGGAGCGACCGCGTTCGTGCTCGTTGTTGACGTGGTGGTCCGCGCTAGCTCGAGACGCCTACCACGCAAAACAAGCAACCTCACGCCTCACGTCCTCCCAGCTTCGTCCCGTCGTCTACCACCGCTCACCGACATCCGCACGCCTTCATCCCTCGCGTTGGCCGGTCCAGCCTCGACCCCCTCTTGCTCGTCCCTTGGGCTGCAATTGACCCCACCGGCCAGGCTCCTTCCCTTCCTCTCATTCCTCACAGAGCATCGGTTTCCACGCTATAGTCTCCGATTCATGCTATTACGCCTCAACAAAGCTTTCCACGACTCGGCACTCCAGCCGTAACTAAAGCTCTTACCCCCAAGGCATCTTCGAGACTCTCAGTGTGAATTGCCCTCTGCCACACGCGTGGCAATCCCGCGTTCTCATCTTCTGCCGTGCTGACTAGCTGTAGCTGAGCCTCAACTCATCCCAAGTCTCCGTTCGACGTCGGATCTTCCCCCATCCACACAACATGCCACCCGTACGTTTGGCGAGCTTCCATCGACGTCTCGAACGGCAGATGCGTGGGATTGATTGCTAATTTTCACCAGGCTCGCACCGCTTCCAGGCGGACCGTGACAAATGAGAATGACGAGAATGCAGTCACTACGAGGATGACGCGAGCCAAAGCGGCTGCCATTGAGAAGCCTTCGGATGCGGGCATCAAGAAGGGTCTCGTCGCGAAGAAGGGTGCCGCTGTTACTGCCCAGCCACGCAAGCGTGCCGCACTCGGCGACATCAGCAATGCCGACAAGGGCAACGCGACCGAACGCGTTACCGATGGCAAGAAGCCAGCGTCCGAGTTTGTCTCCAAGACCAGCCATGCCCCCGGTGTGGTCAGAGCTGCCGCGAAGCCTGCTGTGACGCGTCCTGCTCTCGGCGACAAGGACACCAACATTGGCGGCAGAGACCTGAAGCGTTCCGCCAGTAAGACTGACGTCTCCGGGCCTGCGACGAAGAAGCGTACAAAGTCAGTCGACACTGACCGTCGTTCTTCCAAGGAAGATGAGGTCGTTGCCGACGAAAATGCCGCACCTGGCACCCACGAGGCTGTCAAGATCAAGGTCACAGAGACCGTCAAGATCAAGACCAAGGGCCAAGAAGCCGAGCAGGAGATCAAACGCGAGACACACGTGATTGAGGTTGGTGACGAAGATGACATGCTCGCACAGACTATCCGCGACATGGACGACGAAGACATGGGCGACCCGCTCATGGTGTCGGAGTATGTGTACGAGATCCTCGAGTACATGAAGGCGCTGGAAGAGAAGACGCAGCCGTCGGCCGACTACATGGCAGACCAGCCGGGGCTAGACTGGCGCATGCGCGGAGTGCTCGTGGACTGGCTGCTCGAGGTGCACACGCGCTTCCACCTGCTGCCCGAGACGTTCTACCTGACGGTCAACCTCATCGACCGCTTCCTGTCGCGCAAGCACGTGCAGATGGACCGCCTCCAGCTGGTGGGCGTGACTGCCATGTTCATCGCGTCCAAGTACGAGGAGGTGCTGTCGCCGCACATCAACAACTTTGTGCACGTGGCCGACAACGGGTTCACGGAGCAGGAGATTCTGCACGCGGAGCGGTACATGCTGCAGACGCTCGACTTCGACATCAGCTTCCCGAACCCGATGCACTTCATGCGGCGGATATCCAAGGCGGACCAGTACGACATCCACACGCGCACGCTGGCCAAGTACCTGCTGGAGATCAGCCTGCTGGACCACCGCTTCCTGCTCTACAAGCCGTCGATCAACGCGGCGGCGTCCATGTACCTCAGCCGCATGATCCTCGACAAGGGCGAGTGGGACGACGTGCTGGTGCACTACTCGGGCTACACGGAGGAGGACATCCAGCCGGCGGTGTCTGCCATGATCAACTACCTCCGCGCGCCGGTGCAGCACAACGCCTTCTACAAGAAGTACGCGGGCAAGAAGTTCCTCAAGGGTAAGTTGTCATCCCCGTGCATGTGCTGTGAGAACGCCGTGGACTAACTGTGTGTGCTACAGCGTCACTGCATGCTCGCCAGTGGGCCAAGCGGTACGGACAGGAGGGCTCGACCAGCACGCTGGAGGAGGCATGACTCTGCACTGGAGCTCCAGGGCGGGACCAGGGCGGTCACGCAAGCAGTGCATAGGGAGGTGGGGAAAGTATCATGACATGCAAGTGTAATGGCGTTCTATTGCTTTTTTGGGTACTGTTGCACGGCGTGCAGGGAGCAGGCGTGGCAGCAGGGTTAGTCAGGGCCGGCCGATGCTTTGCCTAACCTCGGGCATCGAAGAAGCTCGGCATGGCTGAGCAAGTCTGAGCCAGTCTGCGCAAGTCTGAGCTGAGCAAGTCTGCCCGCAGGATGCATGGCGAAAACTACAGCGGCGTAATATGGAAATGGCATCACACTATCACACCTGAAGCAGCTCCCACTCATACCATGTGCCCTTTTTTGGGGGGGGGGGGGGGGGGGGGGANGGGGGGGGAGAGACTGGACATGACTTGTGGCGCGGCGTGGGCGTGGCGGTGCGTGAGACCGCAAGCAGCGACTGTCAGCCACACGCATCTGGGACACCTGCAGCCGCTCTAGTTCTATGACAGCGCCGTCGTCATGGGATGCATTTAATTATGCGTGGCCAGCAGGACGTAATTCGTGTGCAGCCAGCGCCACGATGGCCAATGCGGGGAGGGCCACAAGCGAGTGTCAGCTAGGCAGCCGGATTACTGCAAAGCACTAGGGCTGGCAATCCCTGGCTGCTGACAATCGGCCCCCCTTTGTTAATAATGCGCAACCCGGCGCCGCAGGTGTAGACATCATCAGCATACCGTGTGGCTCAAAACATCCTTCCTTCCCTCCTGACGCCGGCACCGCTTGCTTCATCTACCCATGTCCGCATGCGCATGCGCCCAGCGACCGCCCACCACCTCCACCCTCGCATGCCCACATAGCGGGCGCCGCTGCCCTTGTCCGTGCCTTCCGCGACCGACGGACCCTGATCGATCATCCGGCCGCCGCACCTCGACAAGACCATAAGCCGCCTCCCCCACAGGCCTTCTACACCCCACCCCAATGGACTCGCAACACCAAGACTCGTCCTACGCGGACTCTGCCTACCAACAGCAGGCGCAGACACCCCACGACCCGCAGCGCAAAGCTTCCTTCAACGCCCAGAGCCTCGAGAGCACAGACCACAATGGCATCCCCAGGCTCAAGCGCACCGCCTGCATCCTGTGCCGGCGCCGCAAGCTCAGGTGCGACCAGATCAAACCAAAGTGCGGCACCTGCGAACGGTTGGGCCATGACTGCCAGTACGACGAGGGCGGCCGCAAGAAGAGTGGCCCCAAGCGCGGATACGTCAAAGCTCTCGAAGCTCGACTCGGTGCGTCCCACCACCCCTCCGTCTGTCGCACGCCGCCGTGATGCTAACCGACTGTACCTGAACAGCCCAGGTCGAAACAATGCTCAAGACCCAGGACATGACCGACTTCGGCATGGGTGACGGCGATGCCGTCTACGACGTTGATCTCGGCATCAGCGACCCACTGCCCGGCCCAGATCTCGGCCAGCTCACCCTGGCCGGCGAGTTGCAACGCAAGAATTCCAACAATGCCCACATGGTCACCTCGGACGCCTCAGCTTCTCAGCACAACTCGCCGCAGGCGCAGACCCAGACTCAGTTCACCGCCACACAGCCCAGCGATATTCAGGCCGACTTCTCCTTCGACATGATCGCCCTTGGGCTGGAAGAGCCACTTCCGACCCAGGATATTATGGATGACCTGTAAGTTTTCCCGAGCCACGCCCGCCGCAAAGCACCTTCAGCTGACACAATGCAGCAACAAACTCTATTTCGAAAAGGCGCACATGACGATGCCGATGATACACAAAGCCCGCTACTACGCAGCCATGGACTTGGCCCCAAACATGCGACCGCCCGTCTGCCTAAGGTATGCCATGTGGGCCTGTGCTGCCGGCGTTTCGTCAAAGTACGAGGCACTCGCCCCTCACTTCTATCTGCGTGCCCGCAAGTACCTCGAACTTGACGAGATGCGCGGCTTCGGCCAGGCCATCCTCACCCTCTCCCACTGCCAAACCTGGACCCTCGTGACCATGTACGAGTTCAAGAACATGTTCTTCCCTCGCGCGTGGATGTCGACGGGCCGCGCCACCCGGCTCTCGCAGATGCTAGGTCTGCACCGCATCGACGGCGCCGGCCTCGACGTCAAACAGACAATGGCTGAACCCAGGGATTGGACCGAAAAGGAGGAGAGGCGGAGGACCTTCTGGATGGCTTACTGGTGTGACCGATGCGCAAGCATCGGCACCGGCTGGCCCATGTCGCTCGAGGAGAAGGACATTCTCACCGACCTGCCCGCAACCGAGGACGAGTTCCAGGGCTGTCGGCCGGGGAAGACGACCACTCTCCAAGCTGCGCTTGAGTCGGTAGATCAGAATCTCTCGTCACCCGCAGGCGCCACTCTGATGGCTACCTTGTTCGGCCGTAACCTGACGCATCTACACCGTGCCGAGCCAGACGACAATGAAGAAGATCTCAACGGCAAATTTTGGCAGCGGCACCGGTGGATCGACAACACGCTACTCAACATAACACTCTCACTTCCCGACCATCTCAGACTTCCTTTTGGCATGATGGATCCCAACGTTGTATTCCTCAACATGTGCCTGCACAGCTCAACCATCTGCCTGCATCAAGCCGCCATCTTCAAAGCAGACAAGCATCGACTCCCCTCACACATCAGCGGCGAGAGCAAGATGCGCTGCATCGCTGCAGCTACCGAAATTGCGAGCATCATGCGCTCCGTCTGCCACATGGACAACACCACCATGAACCCCTTCACATCCTTCTGCCTCTATGTCTCTGCCCGAGTGTTTGTTCAGTACCTCAAGGCTCGGCCGGGAGACCAGCAAAGCCTGAGCTCACTCACCTTCCTCCTCACAGCCATGCACTCCATGACACGCAGGGCCGCCATAACAGAGTCCTTCATTGCACAACTGGAGCTGGACATGGAGGTTGCCAAGGTGCCCAATCCCTATCTGGCAAAGAAGGCGCAGGACGAAAACGAGGCGTCGGCAATGCCCTATCCACGTAACAACGTATTCCCACAAGATGGATCAAATTGGTCAACTGACCGCTCACACAACCTAAATGGTGGACCTGGCCTGTCCAAGGGTCCAGTTCTTCAGCAAAGTTCCTGTGGTAGCGGTGCAACGCTACTTTCTATGGAGCGACGGCTGGACCTGGACGACTTGCCGGGCTCAGCCATCAAGGGTCCAGCATTCCCGTATAGTCCTGGGGACGGGGGTGCTATCACCGGTCAGAAAACAATGGCAGTGAACCGTACGCGGCCAAATGCGCCGGCCGTGTACGATGGAATGTTCGACAACGATCAAACAAGATTTCAAGGCCAAGTCGTCGAGATGGATACATCACCCGACAGCAGTGGGATTGCCACTGGTGGTGAGCCGCGAGCCCAGTCGGCCGCAGCCTCTCGCGCAGATTCTACGGCCACGGGCATGACGAGCCCTCAGCAAGACCATGCCAACGCAACTCCCGAAAGCAATTCAGAAAATAAAGCACCAGGTGGGCAGTCAATGCGTCACTTTGGCAACCAAAGCGCCAGCACCAGCAACCCGTCTGGCCAGGTTGGAAATGGCAACTTTGCAACTCAAAATTTCTTCGCTACGTACAATCATAGCAGCCACCAACAGCCTGGACCAACCGGGCCATCTGCACAGCAGCAGCAACCAGCCTCGAGTGATGGGATGGGCAGCGCACATGACGGCTTTATGCCGGAGGGAAGCGGGTTCGGCTTCTCTCCGATGCCTTTCACTCCATCCGCTGGGATGGGGCAGGACTGGGACCAGGCCGCTACCGGCATGACACCCAACACACAGGCATGGAACGACATCATTGACAGCATTGGCGCAGGTGGCGCGCTTTGGGAGGGCGCTCCCGTCATGCAGGGAGGCAACAACAATAATGGGCGTCGGTGATGCTTTGGAAAGGATATCCCGATCGAGTCATGCGTGACTCTCTCATGGACGACAAACGGAACGGCACGGACATCGTAGGAACATAACTTGGGTACAGCTACGACGTTATGAGGCGATCGGAGGCGTATTGGATCTGTTAATCAAGTGTGCAAACATCACTGTAGAATAAATCCTCCATTCTATCTACACATGGACGAATTCTCTCGAAACCGTTCGTACTGAAGTCTACATGAGTGATTTTTGTCGGTGGGGTAGCTTGCAGTGCATTTTCATGATCAGTGGGCGGAAGGTCTCTGCTGAGGGTGCAACCCTGGATATTCGTGTATGAGGCCACACACGCATACACTGCAATGTTCAGCCACAATTTCGGAATCGACTGCAATTCCATCACTCGAACCTCCTTGTCGCAGATCGCATCACCTTGGATCAAGACTATGAATGCATCAGCTGATTATTCTCGGAGAATCTATAATCTGCAAGCTATATTTTGAAATGAAATATTCCCGCTAAGACCAGATTGCTCCTCAACGCAAGATTCCGACAACACTGAACATTTCAATGAGTCAATCCCCAACAAACCATCCGCCCTACTTATCAGTTCAGCAGAGATGGAAGAAAGTATTCCAGATCACCCACGTCTGCAGACGACAGATCAAGAAAGCAAATATCGAATAAGAAACATTAATTCATCATTGCAGTAAAGAAAGAAGTATGATTTGTCCATGTATGAAGCTCAGCATCACCACAAGACTCCAGGCTCGCAGAAGATGTCAACCACCGCTCATCACCCCCCTCAAGAAAAAGAGATACAAGTAACAAAAGTCGCACTTCAGAGCGACAAAGCGAAGCAAACACCCAGTGTGCCCCAATGTCTTCAACCCCAGAAGCCGGCGTGGCCGCCCCATTCGCGCCCATCCGCCGTTTTGAATCCCGCACCAGCTGCAAGCAGACAGCGCGGTAATGCAGTGTCGCAGCGACAAATCAGACGTTTGAACCCCCCCCAAAAGGAAACAAAAAACATTAAGAGAGGTTGGACCCAAGAAATGTCGGGAAGCGCAGGCCTCTATGCGAGGAGGGCGAGCAGGGCGCCGAGGAAGCCCAGAGCGTAGGGAGCGCTGTTGGCGGCGGCGGCGCCAGTGTACAGCGGGATGGTGCCGGTCTTGGTGGCGGTGCTGTTGCCAGTGCCGCTGCCGCTGCCGTAGGGGCAGTGGCCGTTGCAGACGGCGATGGTCGTCACCGCGGGCGAGGCGGGCTTACCGGGCTTGCCGGGGGTGCCGGGGGTACCGGGAGTACCAGGAGTGCCGGGGGTGCCGGGGGTGCCGGGAGTGCCAGGGGTGCCAGGAGTACCGCTGCCGCCGTTGCCACCGTTGCCGCCATTGCCACCGTTGCCGCCGTTTCCACCGCTGCCGCCATTGCCGCCGTTGCCTCCGTTGCCGCCATTTCCACCGTTGCCTCCATTGCCGCCGTTGCCTCCATTGCCACCGTTACCGCCGTTGCCACCGCTGCCGTTGTTGCAGCCGTAGCCGTAGCAGGGGACAGGGACGGAGCTGTGGCCGGGAACGGGGACGACGGAGCTGTGGCCGTAGACAGGGACCTCACCGGTGGGGGTGGGCAGGGGAACGACAATGTCGGTGGTGCAAGGAACCACACCGTCAGTGGTAGGGACGGGGGCAACGACACCGGTGGAGCCGTAGATGGGCGCGACCGGGAGAGGGGTCGGCTGGTAGACCGGCGGGATGATGGGCAGGGCGGTGCCGTTGGTGGCGAACGGAGGCGCAACCTGAGCGTTGGCAACGGCGACAGCCAGGGCGAGAGCAGCAGAGGATGACTTCATCTTGAATGTGGTGGGTGGAGTCAGGTGATTAGGGTGATTGGATATTTTGAAGTGCGACGAAAGTCTTGTAGTAAAGAGTGACTGTGGTTAAAAGAATGACTGTTGGAAGGTGAGGCGGCCTGCGAGTGGAGAGATGCTGCTGGAGTAGAAACTGGTCCCAGTGGTTGTGGCATTGTATTTATGTGATGCAGGCACGGACTGTGGTCGAGCCATCGGATATTTGTTGGTACAGTTGTTGTCAAACAAACGGGTGTGCTGATCCAAGATTGCGCTCAATGGGGTATTCCCCACAGCGCTTCTCGGAGAAGGCCACCTGAGTCTATGCGATTGTTTGTCTTGTTTAATAAGGCAATGCAGAAGCTCAGACCGTGCATGCACTCATCCGCGAGCGCCCGTTCATCAGCAGCAACAACCCAAAGGCGAGCTCACCTGTGGGTTTTAGTGTCTGTCAAAGATCAGCTGTGTCACTTTGATCATTCGATCAGCCTATCAACCAGCCTGCTGTGATGAAAAAATTAATGAGATTGCACAATTATAACCAAAGCTGGAGACTGGGCTCTTCGTGCCTCGAAGAGGCTGATGGTGCTTGGATAGTGCTAATGTCGGAGATTTGATGCCGCCAACAAGAGCAGCGAGAACAACAACACCCTGGACCCGATCCCAGTTGCCAAGCGTGTTTATCTCGGCTTAAAATGCCCCAGCATGAATGCGAACGACCCGACTGATGTGGATAGCTGGTTGGTGGTATTAATCGCCGACCACAAGCCCCAGCGGTCAGGGGGCTCAAAATCTCCGGCCTCTTGGATTTAATCACAACAAATCGACACAGTCTCGGCAAGCCCATATTTTAGTGAGATTTTCACGGGCCCGCCCGTGCCGGTGGCGGTGGATATTGTAGCGATAATGTAAGCTGGCATATGAATGTCTCAGGGAAGACTAGTCAACCAACTGCTGTGGCGTAATGTCTAATTGGACCCGGTCTTTTATTCCACCACCAATCCTGTGAGCCGCCGTTCTCCCTGTGACAGCCATTGGAGGAGTCAAGGATTGGGAATCTGCCCGGGCAGTACACCGCTGGTCTCCTCTGTGATATTGCGAAGAATCAAACCTCAGGATAGCACGATCGACTGCTGTGATCACCAACACACAGGCTCAGCATTACTGTGTTCAAATGGTTCTCCTTCAGCTCAATATGTCGGCAGGAACCTTCCTAGCATAACGTTGGAAGGAAAATCCCCTCAACGCACGCGATTCCCACCTGTCAAAGGATCTTTCGCGCCGTTGGTGCCGTATCTGTGCATGTGGGTTTCAGCCCATTCGAGATTTGACGGCACGACAATCAGCGAAAACATTTGTAGCGCACCACCTTACTTAATTTGGCCATCTGGTGGACGCTGCAGAGTCATGCCACGTGCAGTGCTCCTTTGGATGCGTGGCAAGCCTCATATAGCCCTTAAGTCAGGCCGTTTGCTTCGGACATAGGATACCCAGCACAGATCTGACTCTTTGGAAGAGCAGCTGATGGCCTTCCGTGTCAGGCCGCTTTGTTGAGCATATAAATTGTGGAAAAAGAAGGAGAAGTCGGTGCCAGCCCCAATGTCAGACAATGACGCAGGCACGGGACGCGGCTTGGCATTGACTCTAAGACGGAGGAACTCACTCCGCCGTGTCCGACGATGCCATGCACCCCAAGACGATCGCTGCGGACGCCGGAGACATGAAACTTCTTCGCTGGCATCCAGCCCCCAGATGGGACACGGCTCGTTGACATTTGCTTGTATTGTGCGCGTCATGGATTGCCGTGAGCCCTTGTGTCTGCTTTGCGGCCGAGTGACCTGTTGCACCGCCTCGTGGACAATTGGTCGGACGAGGAGGAACACAACTCACACCTAGGATGCATGCCAGTAGACATAAACCAGTGCCTTACCTTCAGGTTCGAGTATGAATGCTAGTACGCAAGATATGACCATTTGAACCTCAGTCACCCTTGAAAAGAAAATTCCCATTCAAGGCCCATTGAAAGGATAACCACCTACACCAACCCCATTCCAACAATAACCACCTACACCATTCCCATTCCCCCAGCGCCAACCAACAATGCCTGAACCAGTCTACCACGGCCCATCCTGCCTCCCCTATGGCACCGTCCCCGGCGCTGAGAGCTACGCCTACTCCCCATCCCTCAGCGCAGGCATCACCTTCAGCATCATCTTCGCCCTGATCACCCTACGCCACACCACGCACTACATCCACGCCCTCCTCGCCCCCGCCGCCTACCTCCCCACCACCGCCACCACCACCACCTCGTCCCCACCCTCCAAAACCCCAAAGCGCATCCACTACATGCTGCTGCTCATCGCCGGCGCCGCCCTCGAATGCACCGGCTGGATCGCCCGCGCCGTCGCCCACGCCTGCCCCTACTCGAGCCCGCTGGCGACGATGCAGATCTCGACGCTGATCATGGGGCCCGCGTGGACGCAGGCCGCCGTGTACGTCGCGTGCTGGGCGCTGGTGCTGCTGCTGGGCCGGCGCACGGTGCCCGTGCCCGCGACGCTGTACCTGTGGACGTCGTTTGCCGCGGACGTCGTGTGTCTCGGGCTGCAGGCGGCGGGCGGCGGGCTGGCGGGCTCGGCGGCGGCGGCGGGCGGCGACACGCGCACCGGCACGACGGTCATGGTCGTGGGCATCATTGCGCAGCTGGGCGTCGCGGTTGCGTTTTCCGCCGTGTTGGCGGTTGTCGTCTGGCGTGGGTGGAGTGGGCTGGTGGGGCGGGGCAGTGATCCGGCGGTGAGGAGAGTCGCGGCTGCGATGGTGGTGTGCACGGCGATGATGGTGCTGCGCGGCGTGTACAGGAGTATTGAGCTGGTGCAGGGGTGGAGGGGTTATTTGATCTCGCGTGAGGTGTATGTCATTGTGCTGGATGCGGCGCCTATGGTTGTTGCCATGGGTGCATTGGCTATTTTCACGCCAGCTGCGCTTCTGGTGCGTGCCGGAGTTGCCGAGGCAGAGGAAAATATGGTTAGAGCGAGCAAAGGTGCATGCAGTAGTGGTGAGAGCGTGCAGACCATCACTGTAGACGAGAAGGCGGAGAAGGTAGACGTTTAACAGTTGACGCCAGGTTAGCATTCTACCGGCGCCAAACATGAATTCAATACGATAGTGTCATGATACCACCATAATCATCACTAGATGTCCCTCAGCGTATCCTGTGTTTTATGAATGATCACGGTACTGATCCATATAGGAAGCATTGAGGTGGGCGCACGGTAGTAGTGCCTTGATTATATCCAATGTATATATCTTACATGACCACCCTTCACTCATCCTGCGGTGGTCAGGACATAACCCGTGACGGCATCGACGCGCTCTTTTGTCAGTCTCAACGCAACAGTCAGGATCTCTCTGGCACCCTCAGGCCACTCTTTCTGCATCCATTCCCAGTCTTCCCTCGTGAGCACCCAGCATACGGCGCCTTCATCCTGACTTTCAACCTTGACCGTTGCAGTCCGCTTCGTCTCGCTGAAGAATGGCAGCTCGCCGCACGTGGTGCCCGCCACAATCAGCTCGCTGTAATTACCCACAGGCAGATCGTATGCTGCTCGAAGAAAGCCTGATTCGACCAGGTAAAAGCCAGATGGCTCGTCGCCCGCACGGAAGACCACCGTACCATACGCATATTGTACCCGCGAGAAGAAGGGTAGTGCGCGGTGCCAGAAATCTTCAGACTGCGATGTGAGTTCGTGGAATGTCTGCAGAATAAGCGGGAGCGGCTGCTTGTATGAGGCCCACCGCTTAGGAGGATGAAGGGAATGCTGTGCCGTCGGCTGGTTGAGAGTTGTCGTAGCAGCTTCTTTCAGGAATCGTTGGCGTGGCGAACCAACCGAGCTGGAGAGAGCATTGACCCCACCCATGCCGTTCAAGCCTCCGTTTTTGCCAGGTATATCGAGAGATCCCTGCGACTTGGTTTGTGAAGCTTCCGTCGGGGAGTTCACGCCCGATCGTAGAACGTCCCGCTGTCGATAGAAAGCTTTGAGGAGCTCATTCTCGCAGAACTCTAGCGCTGCATTGAGGTTTTCGAAGAACTCGACGGCGCTATCGTCCTGCCAGAGGCCGACATTGCGCAGGGATTTGCCAACATCGGACTCCCGCTCGACACCGGATACTACCATGCGTACATCGCGGCGGCCGAGGATACGCTCCATGCGCGTGAACGCTTCAACTGCTGAATAGTCAATGCCATTGACGTGGGCAAGGTCGAAGATCAAGTAGCGGATTGCCTGGTGCTGGAAGACTTCTTCTTCAATCAAGGCACGAGACTGCTTCTCCACTTGAACGATGGAACCAAAGAAGAGGTATCCTGCCAGCTTTGTGACTATGGTTTGGTAACCGACCTCCCGTAGGAAATGTCTCTGCACTGGATGTCGCCTTACGGTAGATTCGACGACTTCGCCAGAGTATGTGGCTCTGATCGCAGACTTCTGACTCGTTTGCACAACGAAATTGAGGCACGCCAGCAAGATTCCAGCGAAAATGCCTGCCACGAAGTCGTAGACACCCATGATCAGAACGATTGCGAGCACAGTCAGATACTCGAGGCGGTTCATCTTTCCCCAAGTGTCGACTAAAGCTTCTTCGAGTAGCGCAATCCCCAAGTAGAAAATGAGCGCTCCAACGACCATGATTGGAACAAAGCCAATCATGCCTGGTCCGGCGACCAAGACACCAAAAGTGGCTGCGGCGAGTAGTATGCCAGCCAGGCGACTGTTGCCACCGTTGTGTATAAACATTTCACTGTTCACATACACCAAATAATTCTGGATGCTGCCAACGCATCCAGAGAGTGCGTTGGATAGACCGTGAGCGACCAGCTCGCGGTTGAGATTCAAGTCGTCCTCCTCTGCCGCAATCGCCAGCGCTGGTACGTTAATGGGAACGTGAAGGATACCGAAGAATGTGAGGGCAAACATGGCTGGAATCGTTGATGCAAGCGCTGTCCAGTCGACCACCGCGAAATCGTAGTAAGAGTAGAAGTGGTAAAAGGGTTCACTAGCAGCAACTTCTTTGAAAATCCAACCAGATTCTCGCATTAATTCCAGATTCAGAGTCGGCACCGCAAGGATGACAATGTAGAAGATGGCGGCGATGGAGACGAAAAAGGCAGGAACGACCCATGGAGCGTCTCGGAGTCGCTTCACGATCAACAATAGCACGGAAAGTAATAGAGGAATCACCCATAGCAAGATGGTGTCACCGCTGAACAACTTCTTCGCCGTTGGCAAGTCATACGACAGGCTACCATCCAGACGTGCGGAAACTTCGATGCCAGTCACAAAGAGGAAGAATCCGACGCCACCAATGCATCCAATAAGGATATGGCGAGGGAAGAAGCTCACCAACGACCCAAGCTTGAAGCAACCAAGGAGGAAGAAGACGATGCCGGTCAAGATGGAACTCATGGCATACGACGTGATGGTGGTCGCTAAGACAACCTCTGGTCTGCTTGTGCCTGTCCGGGCCATGATGGTGTAGGTCATTTTGTGGAAGAATGGCACCACTTCAATCATCTCTGACCCAACGGCGCCTTTGAAAATGCTTCCACCGCACGAGTAGACGAGTTGGGAGACTATGCAGCTGATGTAGAACATGGAAATGCCGTCAGAGCCTGTCTTCTCAAAGATTTGTTCGCCCAAAGGGAACAAAATCATGCCATAAGACAGGGCATCCAAAACGTTTAGAAGCAGGCCCAAAAAGACACACGGTAAGAGCCCGATGGGCTGCTTAATGCCTTTCTCCCAAACCGCACTTCGGTCCCAGCTCTTGGGATGGAAGACGATGTGGATGACATTGGTTGCACGCGCGCGCCCAGCAGATAGTATTTGCTGTAACTGGTTTCTTTTCTGAGGCCGTGCAGGTTGACCTTCTACATCTGGAAGATCTCCCGCAGGCTTTGAAGAAGGTGGGGAGAGCAGAGGTTTTGGTAGTAGCGGTGTAGCTTCGGACGGTATGAAGTGGGCATGGAGAGACGGCAGCATGTCTGCGGAGGATGTTGGAGCTGAAGACTGTGTATCTCGTTCACGTATTTGGTCGGCGAGGATGGAGCTACGATGCGACTGCGAGATTGTGACGGCGTCCTCATCGGGAGTTGGGGGCTCTGAGACTTCTTGAATCGATTCAGGGACGGTGGACCCACGGCGAAGTCGGTCGCCGTCGGCAAGGAACGAGGCTGAGGATTTTCGGCGAATGTCTGAGCTGGGGGAGGAGGAAGGGTCGGTGACGGCGGCGTCGAGGTTCTGCGGGAGTTCATTCTTCAAAGCCCACGATGCAATCTGGGCGGTTTCTTCGCGGACACCATGAGAGGAATACCATGCGGTCTCTAAGGTTTGGGAGTGAAGTGAGCCGGGATGCACAGGCTGCGGCAGACATCGAGGCATTATGCCGCAAGAGACTTACCGGAGGGAGCGTTTGCGGCGTGGTGGGAGAAGGATCTCGCAGGGGTGCGCTGCGAGAAGGATGAGGGCGTGGCACCGAGAAGTGCAGACCTGCTGCTGGCGATGGGGGCAGTTCTGCTGGCGCCAATTGGGCGAGCGTATGAGGCAGGGGGGTCCTGGGAGCTGCTGTCGAGCATGGCGGAGGACGTGGAACCGCTCCTCAGTCGAGGGAAAAGGCCAGACATGGCTATTGTCGAGGGCGTGGCATGTGCAGCTCTTGCGCGATCTGTTGCGTGCTTGTCACGTAGCTGTGGTGCACTTGGGCCCAGGTACGGTGCGGGGTGCTGAAGAAGCTTTCGAGGGCGCGGGCTTCCAGCGACAGGCCATTGGGTGCGGGCGAGCAATTTGCTGTGGAGACAGCACCGGACCTGGCACAGCAGTGATAAGGGCAGTCCATTCGAGGCAGGCCGATCGGCAGCAGTGACTAAACTTCTCCAGCCACGGCCAACTGCCACTACGGCAGAGCGGCCGTTGCCAAGCACAGAGCTTCCAACCAGTTCCTTGTATATGCATGACCAAGACTGCCTACTTCTGTCCACCTGGCGCGGCAGGAATTCTCGATACATTGCCGCACCATCGACATGGAATAGTCGCCGAACTAACATCTCACCAATAGTTGGCGAATGCATGGATTGGCCCCTCTCCCCCCCCCCCCCCCTGTTCTACCTTGGATGTGCTGCGCTTGGCCACACGTGCGTCTGTGCTGCAGGCAACAAACCTGCTTTGGCACTCGTGCCGTTCCGCCGCTTCCGACAATCGAGTAGCATCTGTGTGTGACAGATGGATCTTGATGCCCAACGCGCAGCCGCGTTGTCCTCACACTCTCCTGTAGGGTGGAAGTTACATGTCTGCTCTCTGGGATCGATTGGAAGTGCGCCGACTTGCATATCTTCGGAGACGAGGCACGCATTACCACCGCGCAGAGTGCGCTCCTGGCGTTGGAAAGTCAGATGCGATCCATGGACCGTAACTCTTGATAATTTCCACATCACCTTCACTCTAGTCGCTGAAGGTAGCCTTGCGCAATTAGCCTGTCGACGTCACCCTGGCGGACGTAGAATTGGCTGTTCTTCGTCAGGGTAATCGATCTGTATCAAGGCCGTCAGATTGTGCGAAAGAGGTAACTCGGTCACCTGACGAAACTTACCCGTACTCTGTTTGGATTTCGCCTGCGTCCTTGAGCACACGCACGTCGATAAAGAGATCTCGAGGCGGTTCAATGCTCCCCGTAAGGTCAATGTCGGTCCACTGCCCTTTGAAAGCTGCAAGTAGATCCGCATATTGTCGTACGTACTCTTCCTCCTCCGGACTAAGGCTGCCGACATCGCTCGACGCATCTGCTCCTTGAGGTCCTTGATCCTGCTGTCTTGGCGCAGAATTCTGTCGATCCATCACGTCCTCGCCATTCCAGCACATTTGCTCTAGACGTTGAGAACGCACCCGGTGATAGGCCAACAGGCAGCGCTTGTTGCGACGCATTGACAGATGGTTCACAAGGAGCGCACATGCCGTGGCAGGCTCTTCTGCCGGATTAAAGGAACCCGCGAATGGTAGCAGCAGCGCGTTCACGTCTCCATCCAGTTCGCGTACCTCACGCGTAATGTTGCGCACTAACTCCGTCTGGTACGGCGGCAGATGAGGAAGCCCGAGGGTCCGTTTGGCATGCTGCACCAGCTTCAAGCCTGCATCGCCGTACATTGTTGGGCCTCACTGCGTATTGTTGAAAGCGAATGATCCCGACGCGTGGAAATCATCACCTGAAGACGCGCTTTGGCAAAGGGCGGGGCTGAGGCTCCGCTGTGCCTTGGCGTCACTGACCGCACAAGCCCAGCTCACTGCTCGTGCCTTTCACCTTCACCGCCTCAGGTCGGCGCCGAAGATTCGATTACTGTCCAGAACGATGACTTTCAATATTCACATGGCGTGCTCTAACCATTTTTTGTATTAGAAGACGATCGCCTCTGACCCTGACCACGTTCTTGATCTCTATGCGAAAACGTCCTTCTTGACTCTGAGTTCTGTCCAGTCTCAGAGACTCGCATCATGTCTTATCAGGACCGTGGTGGGCGCGGCGGCCGTGGCGGTCGTGGTGGTGGACACCAAGGTGATGGCGAGAGTCATGCGGGCTACGGCAGCGGACGTGGTCGTGGAGATGACCATGGTGGTCGAGGAGGGCCAAGTCGTGGACGCGGAGAAGATCGCGGTGGCCGAGGAGGGCCGAGCCGTGGACGTGCAGATGATCGAGGCGGTCGAGGTGGCCCTGGTCGCGGTGGCCCTAGTCGTGGTGATCCTGGTCGTGGTGGCCCTGGTCGTGGTGGTCCTGGTCGTGGAGATTTTGTCCCCGGTCGACATGGCGGCCGACCTGGTCCGCGTGCCCCATTCCAAGCTCATGTACCGTATCGGTAAGACAGAGCATCTCTTCTGGTTTTTATACTCTGTTAATGACGCCATGCAGAAACGGAGAAGCACCTGAACCATCACCAGATGTCGCCAGACTCGAGAACGAAGTGGCACGGTCTCTTGCAGCCCCAAACATAGTCAAATCATTCGAACATTTATCGCTTGGCCAGGATCCTAAGCAAACTGTACAGTGGCAAACCACCCCTCTGCGACCCGCGTATGGTAACATAGGCCGGGAGGTACTTCTTTGGGCCAATTATCTGGCAGTGAGGCTTGCAAACAAGAAGCAGATCTGGCGCTACAGCATTGACATCCTCCCCTTGAAAGATGGCAAGCTAGGCTCACAAGCTGATGCACCTAAGTCTAAGAAACGGAAACGGATTGTCGAACTTCTTTTCGAAGAGCATTTCCAAAGCTGGCTAGGGTGCCTAGCCTCGGACTACAAGGCGAATATGTATGTCCCTTACGAGATTCCGGATATGCCTCTAGAAGTCGACATCGAATATCGTGCAGAGGGCGAGGATACTCCACCTCCAACCGGCTACAATATCTTCAAGTGCAGGGTTCAGTACACCAATACCTACCCCATCGACGACCTGAAGAATCATCTGAACTCATCCGAGGGTATCCTACAGACTGGAAGAAAGCAAGATGTTATTACTGCTTTGGACATCATTTTCCAGCAGTATCCCAACAAGCAAGCGCTTGATGCGTATTCAATGATGGCGTTCGGCAACGGCAAGTTCTACAGAATCCCTACTGATTCAGACAATGTTCCCAATCAAGATCTTGGCGGAGGTCTTCGTGCACTTCGTGGTTTCTTCATTTCTGCTCGCCCAGGGGCAGGGCGTTTGATGCTCAATGTGCAGGTCAAGAATGTTGCAATGTATGCACCATTGAATCTTGATGAGGTGATGGAGGCCTATCTGCATTCAAATGGAACCATGCCCGGACTGCAAAAATTTCTAAAGGGGGTTCGAGTTAGTACGACGCACCTTCCGCAGAGAAAAAATCGCGCTGGGCAAGTCGTTCTCCGCGCCAAGACGATACACAGTCTGGCACTTCGAAACCAGAATCGAGCCGAGATTGCAAGGGTTGAGGCTGACTATGGTACACCTACCCAAGTCAGCTTCTGGAAATCGGCAGGTACCGCTGGACCCATCCCTAGTTCGTCCTCGAAATCTGGTGGCAAGGCTTCTAAGGCTTCAAAGGGTGGACCAAAGGCAGGACCCGTCCTGCCCGGTGGATGGATCACTGTCGCGAAACATTTCCAGGACACGTACAACGTGCCAAATGCTCCCCAGGGCAAGCGGCCACTACCAGTCGTTAATGTTGGGACTTATGAAAAACCCAGCTATCTTCCCGCACATGTTTGCAAAGTGATTCCCAGCCAGCCATGCAAGACAAAGCTGAGCGCCAACCAGACGGCGCAAATGATTCGCTTTGCTGTGCGGCCCCCACAGCAAAATGCAACTTCTATAGCTGATGTGAGTCCGCATCATCTAGATCTGCAAAGCAACAATACCGTACTTTCTGCCTTCGGTCTCGATGTTCCGCAGGGCTTGATCACTGTCAAGGGCAGAATTCTACTTGCACCCGAGGTTAACTACCAGAGCAAGAAGATGAGAGCTAACGACGGACAATGGAACATGAGAGATATCAAATTCTTCAAGCAAAGCAAAGCTCCGAGGTGGGCCTTTGTCTATCTTTGCTACCGCCAGCCGAATGCAGACGAGAAAGATCGTTTGATGCACTACATCAATCCGTTCACAAACGAACTTCGTAGGCTTGGGGTCGGGCTCGAGGGTCCCCCAACCCCTATCGCACTGCAGAAGAACTCAGCAAACATTCGCAGAGACTTTGAGCAAAATCTCAAGGGCAAAGGCTACAGTATTGTGCTAGTCATCATCCAAGGAGGCCCTGACACACAAATCTACAACGCGGTCAAGGACGCCGGTGACCGTTTGTGTGGTGTTCATACCGTGTGTGTCACCCAGAGCAAGTTCATGAAAGGCCCGGACCTCGATTTGCAATACGCTGCAAACGTTGGTTTGAAGTTCAATCTGAAGTTGAAAGGTCACAATCAAGAGCTTGCTCCCGACAAACTTGGCTTTGTTAGCGAAGGGAAGACTATGCTTGTCGGAATTGACGTGACACACCCTTCTCCCGGATCTGCGTCTAATTCACCGTCTATCGCTGGATCCGTTGCGAGTATCAACAAACAAGCCGTGCAATACCTACCATCTATCTGGATTCAAGAGGGTCGACAGGAACAAGTTGATGGCCTCAGGCCAATGATGATGCGTCATCTGAAGCTTTGGAAGAAGCACAACGCGTCAGCATTGCCGGAAAATATCCTGGTATATCGTGATGGTGTGTCCGAAAGCCAGTACGATATGGTGCGCAACCGCGAGTTGAAAGCGATTCAGGAGGCATGTCAAGCAATGTACAAAGAGAAACAACCGAGAATCACCATAGTTGTGGTTGGTAAGCGTCACCACACGCGCTTCTACCCTACGTCCGAGGAAAACATGTCCAGGTCCGGCAATACGATGCCTGGGACAATAGTTGATCGAGGCGTCACCGAGGCACGTACGTGGGACTTCTTTCTGCAAGCCCACAACGCTCTCCATGGTACCGCTCGGCCTGCACACTACTTTGTGGTGCATGACGAGATCTTCACTGGCAAGAATGGGATCAAGCCTGCCGAGTATAAGCTCATGCCAAGGGCCACGACAGCCGCTGATGCCCTTGAGCAGCTCACGCACAATCTTTGCTACACATTTGGCCGCGCCACAAAGGCTGTCAGTATCTGTCCGCCAGCATATTATGCGGACCTGTTGTGTGAGCGTGCTCGCAGGTACATGGTGGATCTCTTCGAGCCAGGATCTGACCAAGCTACTGAAGTTTCCGGTCAGACGCCAAATCGTAGTGGTGCCTGGGCCGACGGCGACTTCGAGCAGCGTATGCCATCAGACATTTACGACTCCATGTTCTACATCTGAAGGCACTCTTCAATATACGGAAACATTTCAACGGCGTTCCGATCTCAAGGTTTTTGGTTTTTCTGTTCTTTTTGTTTGTTTTTGGTCTAGCATCCAACACGCCTGGTTCCTTAGAGCGACTCCTGCACGACTCTATGGCACAAAGATGCTTCCTGGCATTAGGTTATCGAATTTTTCGGCAACAAAAGACCTACGATTGACGAATGAATGATATTTTGGAGGCTTGCTACCAGCGCTTTGATGACTGTGGAACTGGTCAGCATAATCTACGACTCAGCCCTTTTGGGTGACGTTTTGGATATCAGCAACAATCATGAGATCGACATTTGGGCAAGACGAATAGCTATGAATTAAATTTGCACTCATGGTGTAGCACACTACCTCTCGCTTCTGACTGTGTTTGATCCTGGATCCCCGTGTGCCTCCGTCCTCGTGCACGACAAGTAAGTATCACTACCGTTAGGTGAGATGGCGTCATCTCACTTAGGACAACAAAAGTTACCTAAGAAGAACAGCTAGTGGTAACTTTCAGTTCCGCAAATGACATATTGGAGATGTCTGGATCGGCCTAAAGCTTGAGTCATGTTGATCGTGCGAAGTTGATGGCTGTTGGGGGCCAAACCATAAGGCTCATAGCATACATATCTCGCGCAACCCTTGCGTGGATACCACAAGAAAATCTGGCAACAGCTAAGTGTGCGCGTGGTGATTATTCCTCATTCATTGTTCCTTGCTAGGTAAAGACACTGTCTTGGTGATACGTGTACGATCGACCCCATCGTTAAGCATCATGGTTAACGAAACAACCACGTCGTCAGTCAACCCATTGACTCCGGAACTCGACGCCTTGGTGCTGGAACTGCTCGAAGAGTTTCATGTGCCGGGTTTGAGCATCGCCATTGTGCATGGCGCAGAGACATTCTCGAAGGTGTGTTTGCAGTCATATCGCCCACTCATCCCTTACTGTACCGACAATCTGCGCTGCCTCTTATCGTAATATTGCCGAATCGAAGATTCAGTTTGTAACAGGGCCGATGTAAAGTCATACCTAAACTCACATAATTGCAGGGCTACGGCCATGCTCGCATAGCCACGGTCCCATCGGAGCAGTCGGTGCCCATGACACCGCAAACGCTCCAATTTACAGCGAGCACCACGAAAGCGTTTACCGCACTCTCACTGGCCCAGATCGTACACACTGGCGATGACGACGCGCCTCAGGACGTGGAGTCGTCCACAACTGTCGACAATAGTCGGCCCAAAACGACGTGGCAAACGCCAGTCTCGCTGCTGTTGCCAGGTGACTTTGTGCTGCCGACGCAAGAACTGACAAACAACGTCACTGTGGAAGATATGTTGTCGCACCGCACGGGGATGCCGAGTTGTGATGATGCTGGCCTTGGTCTTCCTGGTGCGTTGCATGCCCTCCCTACCCTTTCAACACCCTATATCCTGTCCTGCTTACTTACATGTCGAGTAGCTGGAACCCGTGCCGACACGCCTCTATCGCTGACTAGGAAGATGCGATACTTTCCTCTGACCAAAAACATGGGTATCTCAGCTTTCCGTTCGACCTTCCACTACTCAAACACCATGTATAGCGCAGCCCATGCGCTCGCCGAATCACTCACGCAGCAGCCGCTGCATGCAACACTCCGCAAGCGAACGTGGGATGTACTGGGCATGAACCGCACGTTCTTGGGTATCGAGGATTTGGAAACGGCGATTGGCACCGAGTCAAATGAAACAAAGAAGGCCTCTCTCAACCTACCTACGGGATATCGTTGGGAGGACAACGAGCAGAGAAGCGTGGAGCTACCCTTCCGCGGTATGCCTGAGCAAAGCGGTGCAGGAGATATCATTTCATGCGTGGATGACTATGCACAGTGGATGCGCGCCGTGCTGACGCGAGACACGCGCATCCTGAGTAAGAAGGGATGGAGAGAGGTGCTACGGCCCCGGATTGTCGTATCTAATCCGAGCAAAGAGGATGACAAGGAGGACGGCGAGCATGAGGAAGAGTTGAAAGGCTTGAGTACTCTGACATATGCCCTGGGTTGGTTCGTGGAACACTATTGGGGAGAGAAGATTGTCAGCCACACTGGCGGTGACCCAGGCATTGCGTAAGTGAGACCATGCGGTCAAGGCCTCTTTACTATGAACATTTGTTACTGACACAATGGCTGAACAGGACGCTGGTGCATCTGCTGCCAGGCCAAAACTTTGGCATCGCCATCTTCACCAACGCGGAGGACGGGTACTCTGTCAACCGTATTCTATCGACCCGTCTGACAGACGACATTCTTGCCATTCCCGCCGATAAGCGCACTGATATGCTCAAGGTGCAGCGTAAAGAAATGGAGAAAGAGGCAAAGGAAGCTAAAGCAAACCTTTCGCTTGCGGCCAAGGTGGAAAGCTTGTTCTCTGGGTACGATGCAGAGTGCACGACGAAGGTTGCGCTAGGAGTAGCATTGGCGGACTGCAAAGGAACTTATACTCACAAGGGATATGGTGACTTGGACGTGAAAGTGCGCAGCGCAGCAGAGGTGCGACGTGCAAGAGGCATACTAGATGATGACAACACGAACGATAATGAAGTGTTGTTTGTGGGTGGTTACGACCGCACATATGGTTTTGAGCTCACTCTCTACCATGTCAACGCCACTTTCTTTGCCGTCGAGTACTGGTTTGGTAACGAAAAAAGGGTGAGTGGTTGGTGCAGAGGCGAGATTAAACTTGGAGTTGGAGGAGTGGTGGAGAGACTGGGGATCGGGTTTGAAGTCGACGATGAGGACGAGGACGAGGACGAGGACAATGAACTGGTGTGGTTTGAAAGGGCAACAGAGGGAAAAGCCCAAGGAAATGACTCCAAGTAGATACTGCTTCAGATCGGCCGTTAGAGCCGCTGTGCAAGCCGAAGAACTTGTCTGCAAACGCGCCTGCCAGTCCTGCAATGTAGCTGGACTGTTCGATATTAATCGTCCATACTGTAGAAAGACTGAAACCTCGAGTCAATGATGTCAGAGATATGTGGGGCGCAATCTTAAGCCAAGTATCAGACTCGTACGAGATCATTGTACGGCGTGGTGACCAAACCACGCCTGATTGGGCGCGAACAGGCACGCTAAACAGTGGGAGAGGCAGATAGCGGAAATAGTAGTTGTATTCGAAAGAACGCCTCGAGGGGCGTGATTTACAGTATACGCAGCGCGCATCAGCCCAGTCCTTGAACGGAGCAGAAAAGCGCGGCTACTCGGTTGGTAGAAACAGACAGGAAGAGTCGAGACTCTGAATGGGCCATGCGCGCGCGATCTACTGCGCCCGGATACATCGGCCGAGAGAATTAATCAAGGGTTCGGAGCAAGCGGTGCTAGCAAAGAGTGGGTATCATCGTGGCGGCTGGAGAGACAAAGTGGAGACGTCTACTTCTTGAGGATGATGTAGCTAGAGAGGCATGTCAGCACGGGCGCACCGGCGCAGGTGCGGGGATAAAACGTACACAGCGTGGATGATGCCGGGAATGTAACCCAAGATGGTCAACAGGATGTTGATCAGGAAGTCAGCGCCGCAGCCGGTCTCGAGGAAGACACCGACGGGGGGCAGGATGACGGCGAAGATGAGCTTGATGATGTCGGAGCCGGTGAAAGGCATGGCTGCGGTGTTCTAGTCGAGGATTGGGACGGTTGAACAGCTGTGGAGGTCAGTAGACGCTTCGGCTAGCTGAATAGCAGGCAGCATACATAGAGGGCTGGCAGGGGTTTGGCAAGCTTCAAGAGAGAGTTGCGATAGTGTCGGAACGTTATTGTGAAAGAGGGCAAAGGTTGGAGGCGGCTGGGAGAGGGCTGGCAGCCTTATAACATCACAGCTCATCCGAGCGCAACAAACGTCATCAGGGACCGTGTGGCGCATTTCGATCTTCACGCAAAACCAAGGCGGTGCATGCGTACGCGTCGGCAAGGATTGCTTCCCTTATTCCTCGGCCTCTGCTTGGCTGCTGGCCCACGAGCCACTATATTACGTCCCAGTTGCTATTTTGAGGCAATCTGGGGTACGCTGTTATCCAAGTCGTCCCGTGCGGCCTGGCGTAAGTGGAGAGCTCTCGTGCCTGTGAGCGATCTGCTGTGGCGCGCACTTTCTCGGATCCTACGGCTACGCAGAGCGGTATGCCTCACTATAATGATGCATCTGGAGGCAAAGACAGAAGCAAGAATCACCCTGGTGCAGGTAATAGGAAGAAGAAGGCACCGCGACCTGGTGCACGCATTCCGCAGCCTTCACTATTACAGGACACTGGCGAGGCTACCATAAAACCTGTGCCTTCGCGGGTGCCTTTAGCGCTGAACCAAAAGCTACTGGACATATTCGCAACTGCATTTCCAGATGTTTTGGATTTATCCTCATCGGACCCGTCGTCCAAACTTTCAACGTTGCTTCAGCAAATAAAGCAACACCTATATAACCGCGATTTTACTACCGCTTTTGGCTCGGACGATTATCTCAAAGCGTATGCTGCTCGTTGGAGTCCATCCCGAGCGTTGGGCTATGCAATGTTATTCGACGAGGTGTACGAGCATATCGACGAAAGTCTTACCATAAGCCCAGGCAGCAATATGGGGCGGAAACGGCATCACATTACGTCCATTGGGGGTGGCGCAGGCGCAGAGCTTGTAGGACTTGCTGGCATGTATCACTTGCGAAGCCTCATTGATGAGTCCTCATCTGAATTTTCCAATCTCCCAAGGCTTCCATTATCTCTCACCAGCCTCGATATGGCTGCCTGGTCTCCTATCCACAATGCTCTCCATAACGCCATTATCACGCCTCCAGCCCTCTCAAAATATGCATCCGCTACAGCCAAGACTACAAATAGTGCTCTGGTCTCTCCCGCTGAAGACTTCCAAAGTAAATGTCTGCAACTCGACGTCTTGGCAGCAGATCAGAGTCTCCGCATTCACCTTGAGGATGCGATCAAGACTAGCTCTCTCATTACTTTGATGTTTACACTGAATGAACTTTACAGTGTGAGTCTGGCACAGACGCAAGCGCTACTGGCGAACATTACTGCATGGACTGCAACGCGGAAGGGAACATTACTCCTCGTCGTTGACAGCCCGGGCAGCTACAGTGAAGTTGGCGTGGGGCCACAGAAAAAGAGCTATCCAATGAGATGGATGCTAGACCTGGCACTCCTCGGATCAGCCCCAGAGCAAGACGATAAGAGCTCTCCCTGGGAGAAAATCGTGAGCGAAGAATCGCGATGGTTCCGTTTGCCCCCAGCAGGACAGCTCAGATATCCGATTGATCTCGAGAACATGCGATTCCAAATGCATCTCTACCGACGACGGTGACATAGCGGACTTCTGTTTTTTTGATGTTAGAAGCATCGTCGACTAGCACAGGAGTGGGGGCTTGTGCTCGTGTCTCGCATCCTCGAAGCTTGAATTAGATTGACCCATGTGGGCTAGATATGAAGTGCTCTATATCTAGTCTCAACGTAGAATAACATGTCTCAGAACTTGGTCATCAGACCAATAATCCGCTGTTTACCGATAAGAACAATTGAATGGTATTCTTTGTCCACCAAGTCTATACGGAAGTGTGCTAGTCGACATCCTGAGGAGCACAAATACAAGAGGGGCAGCGAAAAGGAGAGGGTCCACCAGGTTGCCGAAGAGTGACCTCACCAAACATTACTAGTAAACCATCTTTGAAGCCACACAACTTATTCCCCCAGCATCAACTCTACACGACGCACACCCCAATACCCTTCCAATTTCTTGTGCAGCGCCAACCAAACCCCCTCCATCCCCGCGTCCGCCCCAACCATGCCGCACCACTGCCACTCCGAGCACTGCGACCACGACCACTCCTCCGACATCACCCCTGCACACACAAACTCCCTCCACGCACACATCGACTTCGCCGCCGTCCGCACCCTCAACGAAGCCACGCCCGGCGCCGGCCGCGCCATCCTCGAGAAGACGCCCGCCGACGGCCGCGCCCCGCCCCCGCCCTCCGCGCCCCCAGAACCTGTCCTACGCTCCGACGTCGACCCCCAGCTGCTCATCCACGTCCCCTTCACGGGCCAGGTGCGGCTGCACAGCATCGCGCTGCGTGCGCCCGCCGCGGGCGCCGCGTGTCCGCGCACGCTGCGCGTGTTCGCCAACATGGAGGAGCTGGACTTTGACGGGGTGGGGCGGGCGGCGGCGACGCAGACGCTGGAGGTGGCGTGTAGCGGGGAGGTGCAGGAGTTTGGGGTGAAGCGCGCGCTGTTCAATGCCGTGCGGTGCTTGACGCTGTTTGTGGAGGATAATTGGGGGGAGGCGGCGGTGGGTGCGGGGGGCGGTGGGGGGGAGGATGACGACGACGACGAAGTGAGCGAGCTGGCGTGGCTGGGGTTAAAGGGTGACTGGATGAAATTGAGCCGCGAGCCGGTCGAGGTGCTGTATGAGAGTGCGGCGCGGCCGAGCGATCATAAAGTCAAGGGCGAGGTGGGGGATATGGCGAGGACTGGGATGGGATTTGGTGGTGGTGGTGGGCCTCGGCCTGGGATGTGAAATGGCTATGAAAGGATTTAATTTCAATCATGAATCTATGAATTTTATGACAGTCTATGTAACGGCAAGCCTAGAACGCCATGCTAATTTTATCTGGAAAAGGCTCGCCAGTTTTCGTTACTTCGTCCAAGCCTGAGTCTGCTCACGCTGGCGATGTTCCCAGCAAGCTGCTACTCTCCTGCTCTGCTTCTTCTTCGATTGGCGCAACACGAATGTGTACCGTCTCTCTCCACACTCTGGGTTGCATACTCTCCCTCGAGACGTGATGCGCCAGCGTCCTCACGACTGTCGTGTCTTTGCGCCGGCGGATCAGAATGGCCTGAAGTGATCCTATCACGGCAACGCCTGCGCTGCACCACCATGCTAAGGGCGTGAAATCCATCTTCATGCCCATGCTGTATAGATACCCTGCGATTGGAGCTGCGAGACATCGACAGGCAGCACCGGTACTTGCGGCGAGGCCATTGATGCGTCCGAGGTAAGATGGGCCAGGAGATGCTTCCTTGATGAGGATGAGGAGTACCGGATACGCCAGGATTGAGAAAAGATTGCGGACCGCCAAGCACGCGTAGATGCCCGGATAGACCAACGATGGCGACAGTAGTAACAGTCCTGGCACAATGAAGTATGCGAATGGATGGCCAAACGTGACGAAGAGAAAGGTGTTCCAAATGCCCATTCCAGATACCATGAATGGGAACACAACGCCCTGAATCAAGAGAGCAATGACACCATTGAAGCTGAGGATGATGCCGACCTGCTGCGTGGTCAGACCGAGACCACCAGAGAGAGATTGCTGATTCTGGAACATCAAGAAACCAGCGCGTTCCTCTTGAAGAAAAATTGGCAGCAAATTATCGTAGGTCATTGAATGGTAGGTGAAAAGGCCAAGAGCAATGATGAGCATGACCAAATGGCGAGTGAACATGCTCGAACGCGCCGGCGCTTCTTTGCCATTTGGATACACATCCCATGTCTGTTCATCCGAAGTGATGACAGTGTTGAATGTGCCGTACGAGTCTCGTCGTAGGTCTGCTGGGGCATGCTCAGACGCTCCCCTGGGCTCAAGGGATGTGATGTGCATATCGTCGGCATCAACGACGGCGCAGTCGTTTAGATCATTGCTGATAAGCTCTGGATGCGTCTCCTTGACGAAGAGAGCACCTGCTATGATGGCCACAAGAAGAATGCTGGCGCAGATAACGTTGGGGAGCAAGTACGGGAATCTACCAAACAAGCCGTGCTTGGAGAAGAACTTGGGGAACGTCTCGGCAGGCGAGGAGAAGTAACCACCAATCGCAGGACCCACTATCGTACCGACGCTCCAGATGAAGGGCATGATGGCGTAAGCCTTTGCTGTTGGTATGTAGTCAATATCAAAGTCCCTAGAGCGGCTGTGAATGTTACTTACGCTCATGTTCTGGACACGTAACCAGCTCTGCGACCATGGTTTGAACGACACCGATATTTCCGTTCAAAAGACCGCCGAGGATCCTGCCGAAAAGCGCCATAGTGAACGAAGTAGAGCATCCTACGATCAGGAGCGATAAGATGGTGCCGGCACAGCCAGCGAGGAGAATGGGCTTTCGACCAAAACGATCCGACAACCCACCCCAGAACATGCCAGTTGCCGCCTCGGCAATGGAGAAGGCGGATATGAGGAGGCCTGCATAGAAAGCGGCATCATCTTTGTCGCCGACATCGAAGCGCAGGACAAGTTTCCAAGCGTACGGGAACTGTCGATCAGCTTTGGGAATTCAATCAGGTGGCATATTTTGAGGTGACTTACGATTGAAGTGACGGCGATTGGTTCGGCAAGACGAACGAGAGCTTTTCAAATGTCAGTGCAAACCACACGCCGAGGACGGCCGATACGCACCAAGCAATGCAAGCTGTGTGGTGGGAAAGGGTGGACGAGCGTTGGGCAAGAGTCTTGAAGATTGTGTAAGAGGCATGTCCTGCGACAGGCTTTGATCCTTACGGCAAACGCACGCGTCTTCGCGCAGGACGGGAAGTCTGCAGCTGCGAAGATGACGAGGCGGGCGCTGTGAAGCCTCGGTGGCGAGGCTGGTGTCGCGCAGGCAGATAAGAAGCAAGAGGACGGCGCTTTGGATGAGTCAATCAACACGAACGAGAATGAGATCGACGCAAACAAGCAAGAGGATACGTTATAGCAAGTGGCGAGGTAGAGAAAATGGCGATGTGTGACGTGGAGTGCGGGGACGAGAGAAAAGGCAGAAAGCCGAAGCGAAGGTGGAGGAAAAGTGGCCAAGCGCCGATTGCCAGCGCCCCAACACCAAGGCGCTGCAACGTCGTGCTATCTCTAGCGTTGACATCCATGCTGCGCTGATCGCCTGCCTCTTCCCCAATTATTTCGCTAGAGCAAGTCCCGCTGCTTTCCAGGCCATCTTCTGCCTCGTCCACCCCCATTGACCCAGAATGCCATTGGGGTCGGATGGGAATTGAGCATTCGCCAGGCACGTTGGCGCTACCGACGCCACTAGCGGCATCCGGCCGGAGCAAAGCGCAACTTTAATCGCCAAACGCTGCCCATTATTGGCTCACCAGTGGCAAGTGCCTGTCTGCTCCTATGGCGTGCCACATCTTTGCGGACTACAAGGCTTGACGGGAGGCGCTGGGCAGAGCGTGGTCTGTCATCGCCTGGCAAGTTCCATGTCTGTGGTAGGCATACTCCTGTTGGCAGATTGTGACAGATCACGTGCAAACACAGTGGCAAAGAGCATCACGAGGCAAAGCTCGTCACTATGCTATGGAGGTCTCAGTCTATCCCAACAAAGGCGCATATTTGCGCGCAAACCCGGATGTACCATAATGCGCTTTCATTATGCCTTGAACGCCGTGCTGATAATTGAGATGTCGACAAGGGGAAAGATCAATCACTTGGTCGCATGGACGCACGTGCCAAACTTCCACACTTGGTCAACATGCAGGTCTCGGTGACCCGTCGCAGCATCCGTAGCCTCGGAGAGAACGACCAGGTCTGCATCTGCTCCACTGTCCAGCGAGCCTTTCGTGCCATGCAGGCCCAACATTCGTGCTGGGGTCAGCGTGACCGTCTTAAGAGCCTCCGCGACGCCAACGCCAGACCAATTGAGAAAATTCGAGACGCACTCGATCAAAGTGATGGAGCTGCCCGCGATCTTGTCGGTCCCTTCCAGTGTCAGATGTGGCCCCTTCTTGACGATGCGGTCGCCGTTGGTCCAATCGTAGATGCCGTCCGGCAGGCCAACCAATCGCATGGCATCTGTGACGAGAATGAAGCCGTCCGGGTGCGAGTCAAACGCAATCTTGATGGCCGTAGGGTGTAGGTGAATGCCGTCGGCAATGATGCCGAAGTAAGGCCTCCATTGGCGTTCCGACTGGCCCAGCACTCCGAAGATGCCGGGGTTGCGATGGTGCAGGGGCCGCATCGCGTTGAAGAGATGGGTGATCATGGTGGCGCCCTTGGCCACCGCAGATGAAGCCTGCTCGTAATCTGCATCGGAGTGCCCGATAGAGTAGACGATGCCCCTATTGACAAGGTCGGGAATGGTCTGCGTCATCTTGCCTTGCTCCGGAGCAGCGGTGATCATGGTGACTGCTCGTTGCTGGTCCGGGCCAGGGCGGGAGTGCTGCTTGCTGGCCTGCATGTTTTCGGCTCCATAGCAGGCTTCAATGTCCCGCAGGCCATGCTCAGCGCTGATGAGCACTTCAGTGTTGTGGATGCCATTCTTCACAGGGTTCAAAAATGGTCCTAGAATGGTAGGGGTGAGCTAGGCTGGTCGCCAACGACCTCGCGTGCTGGGGAAGCTAACCTTCACAGTGGGCACCCAGCGATTCCGAGCCGTCCTCTGCGTCGCGTGGGCCACCGGATGGCCTCAAAAATGGCAGTGCCTGTAGGTGGTTGGTTAATTGGTGCGTCTTTGCCGTGGCGCGGCACAAGGTCACTGTAGGGGCAGCTTACGCTCTGGTAGACTTCCGGCTTCTGGCTGGTCAAAGTGGGCAGATATGAGGTCACTCCAGTCTTGACCAGGTCCTTGTTGACTTTGCGTAGGGTCTTGCCATAGTCCGACACATTTTCTGGCACCACGGAAAAGTCAAAGCCAAAGGCGCCATTCAGCTGCACGTCGATAAGGCCGGGCGCGACCAGGCGATCCTGCAGGTCTACAGTCTCGTCGGCAACATAACACTGCTGGAAAAAAAGCTCCTGGCTGCTGAGGATTTTCCCGGTGACAGATGACACATAAAGATCCTGCTTGACAATCTTATCGCCCGTGACCAGGCGGCAGTTGATGAAGCGGGTGATGCCTCTACGGGGCCCGTCGGCGTCGGCAGAGATCCAGGGGGCCATTTTGCAAGGGTCTGTCGTCTTGCCAGCGACGGCGAAGAAGAGGAGAATGCGAGTCCGCAGGCAGAGATAACCTCACCATGGTGGAGATCACGATATGGTAGCGGCCACAAACGTCACCCAGCAAATCCGACGAGCCAAAACCCAAACCGTTGCATCAAGCCCTTGCACGTTGCCCGCCCAGAGTCACAGGCGGCCCGGGAGCGAGTGTGCCACGCGCCTCTCGATGCAACCTCGCAGCGCCGATTCTGGCGCGGCATGTGGCCTGGGGCGCAGACCCTGGCTCTGGCCTACCATGTCCCCGTGAATCCTCCTCCACGCTACTACCTTGACATAGATGTTTCTCTGTCGCGCAAGGGCTTGATCCTCTGGTTTGCCAGCATCCTCGTTTGCCACGCTACCACCGCCGCCGCTGCTGCCGCTACCGGCAGCCTCGCTTGCTGGACTTCCGATTGCCCCGAGCTTTCTTTAGCCGCCTGTTGCGCCGCCCTCAGCTATGGCCTCTAACGGCCACCATAGACCAGCGGCGGATGAGCCCGCCCTGGATCCTATATGGGATGACATGGATAAGTTCGTGCGCAAGGGCCTCAATGCAAAATCCCCGGGCTAACCCGTACCAACAGAACGCTTGGCCAATTGTTTATGATGGGCTTTGATGGCACCACCATCACGCCTCACATCAGAGACCTTATCGAAAAGCAGCACCTTGGCTCCATCTTGCTGACTGCGAAGAATCTCGAGTGTAAGTAGACTCTGCTGCTATGGTCATGGTCACCTCTAAGGACGTGCAGCCGCCGAGCAGACCACCCGGCTCATCCTCGAGCTGCAGAAGATTGCATATGATGCCGGTCATCCCGTGCCTCTGGCAATCGCCATAGACCAAGAGAATGGAGGCGTCAACAGCTTGTACGATGAAATCTATGTCCGACAGTACCCGTCCGCCATGGGCATTGCCGCGACAGGCTCTACCGACCTCGCCTTCGAAGTCGCAAAGGCAACTGCCCAGGAAGTGTCTGCCTGTGGTATGTGCTGAAGCAGCTGCTGTCAATCCATGATCTAACATCTACAGGCATCAACTGGATCTTCGGCCCATGTCTGGACACTCTGTCGAATGCTCGGAACCAACCACTTGGAGTGCGAGCATTTTGTGACGATCCACAGCAGGTTTCCAAGTATGGCGTTGCATTCATGAAGGGCTACCAATCGGCCGGGTTGATGACCATGGGCAAGCATTTCCCTTCGTATGGTAATCTGGAATTCTTGGGCTCTGCACTTGACGTGCCTACCATTACCGAATCGCTCGAGCAACTTAGTCTTAGCGCGCTGGTTCCCTTTCGCAATGCCATCCGAGAAGGCCTCGACAGCATGATGGTAGGTGGTTGTGCCATGTCATCGGCCGGCCTTGAGGTCATGCACGCCTGTCTCTCGGAGCAGGTTGTCGACAATCTGCTGCGCGCCGACCTCGACTTCGACGGCGTGGTTGTGTCCGAATGCCTCGAGATGGAAGCCTTGAGCCACACCATTGGCATTGGCGGAGGTACAGTCATGGCTGTCAACGCCGGATGCGACCTTGTACTCCTATGCCGCAGTCCGCCTGTGCAGCAAGAGGCTATCAACGGCCTCAAGCTTGGCATTGAGAATTCAATGATTGGCAAGGACCGCATCCGCAAATCTTTGCAGCGCATCCTTCGCATGAAGAACAATTGCTCTACGTGTAACTGGCAGCATGCCCTGAACCCCCCTGGGCTATCGCTTCTGAGCACCATGCAGCCATCCCACACATCTCTCTCGACCAGAGCATACAACGAGTCCATTTCGGTAGTGAGAGATCGTAACCACCTACTTCCTCTGACCAACATCATCGGACCCGAAGACGAGCTCTTGTTGCTCACGCCGTTGGTCAGGCCCCTAGCAGCATCAGCTGCGGCCAAGGAGTTGACAGATGGCAGTCAGATCGCCACAGAAAGCAACATGAGCACGTCTCCTGAACCTCATCTGGGAGGTTGGGACAAGACGGCCGCCATTATGAGCGGAGAGCGAGTCTTCCGCGAGCTTGGGCGTTCTCTGGCTCGCCAGAGACATGGTAGAGTCCTCCACACGTCCTACACCTCAAATGGTGTGCGGCCTGTACATGAGAACCTCGTGACCCGTGCCAGTGCCGTCATCATTGTCACAGCTGACGCCAACCGCAACCTCTACCAGAATGGCTTTGCCAAACACATGGCCATGATCTGCAAGACAGCCGAGAAGGGCGAGAAACCTCTGATAGTGGTCTCGGTCTCCTCTCCATATGATTTCGCCCTGGACGTCGGGACCATCGGCACTTATATTTGTACGTACGACTTTACAGAAACCTCACTGAACTCGCTGGTTGGCGTTCTTTACGGAGAGCTGTCCCCAACAGGCCATTTGCCTGGGTCCATCAGCAAAAGCCAAAAGCTCTCTCAATCACGGCAGCATTGGCTGGTGGAGGCTTTCAATGAGGAGCGTGACGCCAATGCACTGGACGTCCTGATCAGCACAGTCGTTGACATTCAAACGGCTCAGTCTTCTCCGCTGTCAGGTGCATCCTCTTCGACATTTTTGCTTCACCATCCAGCAATTACCGAGCATCATTTTGTGGTTCGCAACAGCACAACTCAGCAGCTGTACGGCTTTTGCTCTACATATTACTTCAAGTCGTCCAACACGGGAGTGATAGGAGCACTCTTTGTCGATCCTTCTCGGCAAAAGCTTTCTATCGGGGCTTCGCTGCACAATAGAGCGATTCGCACGTTGCTACAACAAAAAGGCATCAAACGCTTTCAGCTAGGAACACGCCTGCCAGGCGCATACCTTGGCATCCCACTGGGTCGCACTCTGGGGTCCAAGCGCAGCCGTGGCTGGTTCGCCAACCTTGGCTGGAACACGGCCCTCTCTCGTCCCATCTGTAGCATGGTGGCACGCAATTTACTCGCCTGGACACCGCCAGACAGCGTAACCTGGAGTCTGCAGAGTGCGCAGCAGATGGCGGAGTTTGATCTAGTCTACGGGACAGAGTACGGCTCAGGGGTGTTGGACCACATCAAGACGAGCTCCCGACAAGGATTGACGGAAGTGTACAAGATGGCACTCGGCGACCCAGCAGCGTGCGGCATAATCCGTGCGAAGCGGCCCAGTGATGGGGCCGTTATTGGCACGGTCGTGCTGTACAACATGCGGTCGCAGCTCGCCGAATATGTGCCGGCGATGAAGGCGATGAACGAAGCGGTCGGCGGCATCACGAGCCCCGTGATATCGCCATCGGTTGGGGAGTATTCGACACTGCTTCAGAGCCTAGTGCTCTTGGGGCTGCGGCAGATCAAGCAGCAGGGCTGTAGTGCCTGCCTCATGGATCATGTAAGTCAGTCCGATGCGGCAAGGCTGGATCATATTATCTTCAGCCGGTCAGCCTTGCGCCGCTGACGAGATTTGTGCTGACAATCTGTGCCTCGCAGATGGACGGAGACGGGAACACGAGCTCGCTGACGGTGATGGGATTTGAGCTGCTGCACAGCTATGAGGAAATTTCTTGCGACGCAGCCACGTGGACGATGGTGCCACCGTCATGATTACATTGGCTGCAAGGCCCCAAGCGCATCTGCAGGCCCCCAAAGTCTAAATAATGCTAGTGGTGCAAGACGGGCTTTGTAGATCTGAGAAACTGGCGGTAAGATGGGGCCGTCTCATCACCAACAACCTCGATCAGGACGCCACACGTAGCGTGGATTGGGCTGAGTGAGACACTAGCGTGCAAGTGGACTTTCACCACGATGCACTAGTATCTTCCAGGTAGCTTCACTTTGCCATGGGAAGTACTCGTCTACATGAGAAGTACTGGTCTATTTGGGGAACACAGGCATGGCCAAGCATGTCGGATACTGGCGCCATGTGCAGAGCGGCAGCGCTGAAACCGCGCCGATCAAAGCCACGCGGGACAAGGAAACGGATGCTCGGGAACTAGATGCAAATCAGGGGATCGGACGCAGCGATCGGCTCGTGGCAATGGAGAATGCAGTGCTTGCTCGATTGGGGGCTATTTCGGGCAGGCGTCACGGGCGTAAGTGCTCGCGAGCATGGCGCTGGGCGGGGGCGATGAGAAGCGATGCGGATAGACACGAGTGCGATGAGCGCGTGGCGCAACGGCTGCACATGGCGCTCGCGGGAGCATGAACTGAAACAGATTGCGGGCTGAGGCTAAAAGCGCGAGGCAAAGGGGAGGCCCGCACGCTGATTGGGGGTGACTTGGGAGGAGGTGGTGAGGCCCGGTGTGGGTGCCATATGGAAGTAGGGCATGGGGTGCCCTGGGAAGGCAGCACGGAGCACTTGACGAGGCGGCGCAGGTTCAGAGGCGCAGGAAGCTGTCGATCGGAGTTTCACTGGTCCCTAAACGAACGAATGGAGAGGGAGTGCGCACGCCACGCGACAGACGGCGCCGGAGTGGTGAGCGGATACGGAAGGCCCATGCTTCTAGAATACGAGGCGATAAGCTCATTCGCCGGCGGCAGGCGAGGGTGCATCAAAGGCGATCAGTGTCTGAGTCGTGCCATGCTCCATCCATGGACCCTGCGCAATGCATGCCAGCCTGCCAGGCGGTGCAGGCAGTGGAGGAGAGGCCACGCCGGGCTGTCCCCCCTGCAATCTGTAGGGCAGGAAGCGCCCTGGAGCTCAGCCGGAGTTGCATGGGGGCCCGCCACATGGGCTCCACTGGCATGGGCAGCTGAATGCCAGCGCGGGCGCTGGAGCGAACGGGGGGAGAGCTTGAGCGCCAGATCTTCCTCCTCCTGCGAGCGCAGAGATACGCAGAGGCCCCATCCGAAGCCTCGCGCGTCTTCCAGGGAGCTATGCGTCGCCCCGGAGGCCCCGCGGCTGGTTAGCGGGACTTATCACGCGCTCGAGGTGGAAAGAGATCGACAGGCAGCGTACGCTCGGGGCTTGCGCTGCTTCGCCGCTCGCACACGGCTCCAGCGCTCCCACGTGTGGCCTGTCACGACCTGATGATCAGCGCTGTGAACCTGCTTCAAAGAGACAACCGTCCCCTCCCCCTCCCTCTGCGCGCAACCGATGTCCGGGTGTGCTGAGCATCAACCACTTCACCGACTCCCACCCTCCTTCTTCGCATCTACGCCCCGTGCCTGTGTCTATACGCGACCGTCGACGCCCATCCCGCCCACCTGCGTCAGAAGGGTCTCGCACACTTGCCCCCACACCCGACGACGCTAACGCTGCAGCGGCCGAAGGCCGAGCGCACCCGCTATCATCCTGCCTCCGTCGTCTCCTCTTTCTCTTCTGCTCTCCCAGCAGCCTTCTGTAGCCTTGCGCAGCTCAGCCTTTGCGCCTCACGTATTTATTTTCCCAATGTCGTCGCTGCATGAGCGGCCTGTTGCTATTCATAACCCCTTCCTCGACTCCGGAGACCTACACCGCCTGCCCGGCATGGACCACTTCGACGCCATGGCCATGTTCCCCATGAGCCTCGGCGACTCCTCCCAGCACCTGGGCCAGCCTTTCCACCACAACCTGGACCTCGAGCAGCAGCAACAACAGCAGCACCAGCAGCACCAACACATGGACTCGAACACTTTCGCAGCGTACGTCGGCCCTCCCGGCCTCGCGGCGGCCAACTCCGATACTGACATGCCCACCACCAGACCCTCTGACTTTCATGCTGATGGCAGCGTGCACGGCAGCGTGCCTCCCACGTCAGCGCGGCCGCACCTCTCGCGCGCCGCCACAAGCACATACGACGACATGTTCTCCGACATCCAGAGCACCGTCTTCGACGCAGCCAGCCTCGTCGAGACGGTCCAGCAAGACAGCCCGTCTCTGGACGGCGACAGCAAGTTGCTGGCCTTTTCTCTACCTGTCTACGGTTATGCACTGCTCGACTACACCTACCGCCGGACTTCCATTGCCCTCTCCGCTCAACTGCACGGCATGTTCTTCCTGGCCGAGAATCCCAATGCCGCCAACGCAGATGCTCCCCCTCCGCCTCGCGAGCTGACCTGCTATCGACGCAACCTCTTCTCCATCTCTGGCTCCATCGCTGTGCCCCGAAACCTGCGCTACATCCTCACCGAGCAGGGCGAGCAGATTCCCATCGTCGCCCACGAGCTTGCCCTGTCTGCGACAGAGTCGGTAGAAGGCAACCCCGTCAAGATCATCTCCGTGCCCTGGAAAACCCCCGCTGGCACCCAGCCGGGGTCCGAAGAGCGGCCGGAGAGAGAGCCTCCGTCGATTCCCCTTGACCTGATGGCCGGCTCAGAGATGGACCCCGACCTCGCCACCATCCCCATCTCATGGAAGCGCCTGCAATTCCGCATTGCTACGGCGAATAATGGAAGAAGAAAGGAGCTGCAGCAACACTTTGTCATCAAGCTCAGGGTCATGGCTCAGCTCTCCACTGGCCAGCGCGTTCCTATTGCAGAGGTCACCTCCAGCTCAATCATCGTGCGTGGCCGGAGCCCCCGCAACTTCCAACAGAAGAAGGAGGTGCCCGTCGGAAACAGCGGTTCGCGCCAGAAGAGCAACCACCAGCAGCAGCAACAGAAGCAGACGTCGGTTCCCGAGCCTACGCCTGCAAAGAGCGAGAACAACTTCGTCTTCGACCCCAGCGACTTGCAGCTCTCACCAGACTTCCTCGACTGGAAGGTGCCCACTGGCAACGTCAACGGCGCAATGACTGCTCTACCTGCCGACACATTCGCCATGCCCGCCGGTGTGAACATATATTCTCACTCTAGCCCTGACTTCAATCGAAAGCACTCTCCCCACGTCCCTGCCCCCATCAACCTCTTCCTGGCAGACGACGACCCAAGGAACGGCCTCATGTCGCCTCCCGAGAGACCAAACAAGAGGGCGCGCATGTCGTCTGCCAGCGAGACTGGACGGCCTCCCTTGCATTCGGCCTTTTCCGTCAGCACCCTCGCCGAAAGCGAGGAGTCTGCGGATCAGCTCTATGAATATTTCCCGCTCGGCATGGACGACTGGCAAGAGCCTGTCGACGCCGTCTACCGTCCGCATGTTGTGCACCACGTCAACATTGCGGATCCCAAGGTGAAATCGACCAACAAATCTCGCTCCAAGCGCTACTTTTCGTCCGAGGAGCAGACCTGAAGAGCCCTGTGCTCTGGTGCCTGCTGTGCATCTACACACGGACCTTCCATCTGCCAACTGCCGCGATACTGCGCCTGACTCGAGGGACAGCCGCTTCCCCAGAATGCGGTTGACACATCGAAATTGGCAGACCCACCCAACTTCCGGGACACGGGCTCGCGAGCAGCCACGCACTAGTGCGGGATCGCGGAAAGCGACCTGTGGCGCCCTCGACCCCTCACTAGCTCTTGGGGTGCGACTGGGCGGGACACCCGACCGCGTACGGGCTTTGAATCTCGGACTCTCCGAAGCCTGCGGAGGCCCAACCTGCAGCGCGACCGTTGTCTTGATGCGCATCGTCACCACCCTTCTTTGTTTCTTTCGCGGCGGCGGATGCCCGCGCGACGAGAGGAATGTGAGCGTCAGCTGCACGGGGCGTCCGCACCTCGTGTTCCATCGCAAATCACCACGCCTTCTTGGCCTATGAACACGAGGTGCGCTGCCGATCGCCATCCCCACCCCGGCGACTTCGCACATCGCTGGTCTTATCTCTCTCAATACGCCTTCATGATCGATGCGGCACAACTGTACCGGCTTCTATTTTTGGAGTCGGCTCAAATATGATTTTACGAACTTTCGGTGTTTCCCGGCGGGGCTTTGTTCTTGGTTTTGGGAGGGAGGGCGTTTGCGTGGCATAGGTTTGCTCTTGCATATGCGGGAAGCACCACGTGAGGGAATGTTGGATATGATGATGATACGTTCGCTACGGCCAACGTGATGGCTTACACGCTGCACATACAAAAGAGGCATACGCATGTACGGAACTTGCTTAATAGCGCAGACACAGCGTCGAAGGCGCGGTTGGGCGCACAAAATCTACGCACTATGCTGGCCACGTGCCATGATCGACATGCTTTGCCGTTCGCTCCGTCCCATCCTTCTCTTTCTTGCACACCGAGCAGCACTCACTCACTCGGCAAATTCGCTAGTGATTGTGTGTCTTTTAATTCGTTTGTACCAGCTGTGCTACGACAGTCTGGCGAGCTCTGAGAGCCTGTCTATGTTTGTGGTAACGTTGATTATTCCTCCCATCCTATGTCTAGTGCCTTGCGTGTACCACGTTCCACCACTCGTCGCGCCGACGACTACCTCTCCACGTGCGACCCAATAGCATGCAAATGCAATAGGCCCCTAAACACTGGCTTCCAGACTTCCGGAGTCTGTCAGCTCGGCTATGTCCGCTTACGCGCAGATTGGCCCCATGAGCGATGCCAGGGCATATCAGTCGATTCGCAGGTCGCGAAATCGACGATAATGAGCACGCCCGTCAGCAAGCCGCTCGGCGCGAGGGTATCGCTTCAGGATGGCTGAAAAGAAGAAACGATGCTGAAGAACATGACGGAAGACGCCGGGCGCAATGCTAGCTCGAAAGTTAAAAAAGAACAGCTGGCGTGAATAAAGTTTGGGATGTGAACGGCTGGGAGATGGGGGCCGCAATATGAGAACGTGGGGCCAGCGCCCCATTTCAAGCAGTTGGTATCCCGTAGCGTGAGGCGTTTGACCGCTCTAGCCACATCACTAGGTAGCAGGATGGATAGGGCACAGGAGTGCATCAGAAATTCTTAGTCCAACCCAATGTTGTGCCGTAACGTAAGACATCACACTTGCCACGCGAATGACAGTCTGCTTCTGTAACCTTCTGTGCCGATCCTGCTGAGGTGGACAGTTCGAAGATTGGAGGATTACAGAAGTCACAACCTGTGCAGGATGTGCGTGATGCAGGCACGTTCGCACCTGGCGAGGAGCGCCACAGACGGGCCGCTAGCCGTGCAGATCGCCCGATGGCTCGCCTGCCATCGCAATATGAGTGAGGCATCGTGCAAAGTGGACCAAGTGAGATATGCTAGCGGCGGATGACAGCGGAGCGTGCCCCAACGTTTAGTGGTGGTAGGGTGGGCTGAGCATAAGCAGAGTATGCGGAAGCGCCCAAGAAGACGCTTTTCGGATGTTAGGGCCTTTGTATGGTCGCATCCGTGCCAGCCACAGTTGTCATCGGCCGCAGATGCCAAGGCCATGGCGGCATTTTGTGGAGCAAGATTTCCGAAAGCAGGCTGACGCCAGCTCCTTGGTATATGAGGCTCTTCATGCCGCCAGCTCGTTGCTTGTGGGTTGCAAAACACTGCTTGACTCAAGTGCTTGGGCCAGCGCTGGGTTGCTTGAGGTCTCATTTGCAGTGCTTATCGAAGCGTCTGCCTTGGGGGAGAGATCACTCCTTGAAGAGTACTCAGGTTCAGTGACCGACAGGACTACAGCTTCCACTTCGCCGAACGCCGGGGCTTCTGCCTCCTCAGGAGGTGTAGGTTCGGAAAGAGCACACGGAAGTACCGTGTCGTCAACAGCCAAAACAGCATGTGCATCTGCTGTGGTGTCTTGCTTCAAAGCCATTGCGACTGGTGGAGGGGCAACAATGGAGCTATTCTGGCAACAGACCGCTACAGCAGCACCGAGCAGGGCACTCTCTTGGACCATTTCAAGGCGAATGCGGTCAGGCTTGCCTGTCAGCTCGTCCAGCCAGCGCTGCACACGGTTGCAAAAGCTGGGATACTTGTCCATGACCGAGCCAGTGCATCCAAGACAAGTGTCCTCGGCGTTTATGGGATCAATGCCCTCTTCTTCCAGGCGAAGCATCCACAGAGAATATAGGCTGACGGCAAGGTAAGCGGCTGCGCGACTGGACACGAGTTCTGTGATGCGCCGAACGTGTTGGATGTCACTGTAGGTATACGATGCCCCGCTAGGTAACGGGTGCGCCTGAGCCAAGCTGTGCAAGCTACGGAATAGCCTTGGTGATGTGTCGGCCTCAACTATTGACAACAGTTCCGCGCGGAGGTTGTAGGGCTCGAATCCCAAGGGAATTTCGCCGTTGAACAGGCCTGCGGTCTGGATAGCCTCGAGGAGCATGAGGCGGACGATTTCAGGTAAGTAGCGGCCCGAAGTCAGGTGCTCCAAGGGTTGGTAGTCTGGGCAGGGGTGGTTGAGGTTGAGTCTGTGGTCCCACCTTGAAATTGGAAATACACAGCGGCCAAACATGCTCAGCTCCGTGTTGACGATCACATGGTGCGCCTCCTGTAGCCAACTTTCGGGCCGAGCACCGAACTTTTGGCTTCCGATGGCACGAACGGGCAAGTGCACAGCAGCATTGAGACCGGTGCCCAGGATGAGGGACATGTGAGTGTTGGCCTCGACATAAGCCTTGGAAAGCAGACCAGCGTCACTGTCGTTGACTAGCGCGCGCATGTCGATCTTCATACCCTTTCCGGAACGAGTCAGAGGGTTGCATCTGAGTGACGTAGTGGGAAGGTACTTACTCTGCGCTGGCACGCGTCACTTACGAGATCTGCAACATTATGCCCGATCAGGCCGTCGGCAGATCGAAAGTTCTTACCCATCTGAAGCAGGTCACCGTCGCGGATCGATCGTTGTCTGGACGTACGGTCAGCATGTGCGTGCGCGGAAACGGTGAGAAAAGTGGAAAAAAGGGCACTGCACTCACGCGACAGGAAAGGACCAGGCCAATCCCATGGGTAATGGCCTCTCGCCGTAAAGCAGATGCTTCTCGTCGCGATCCGCGAACGCCTCTTCGACCTTCTCAGCCATCCAGTCGAAGAAGGCATGGCCTACCAAGGCGCGCACAGTATCATCTATGCGATAGTCCTTCTGCATGGATATGTTTGTGGCCTTTTCACCAGCGGACCGACCCATGAGTTCCACCAGGGCAACCCTGAACGTCGACCCCCCAACGTCGAGAGCGAGGAAGGATCCTGTCTCGCTGCCTGAAGGTAGCGTGTGGTGAAATGAAGGAAGCATGTTGGCAGAGCCAGCTCCCAGGCAGTCGCGAAGCTGCTCCCGCAACCTCGATGCATGGTATTGGAGATTCTCGATGTGAAGTGGGGCGCGGAAGTTTGTCTCGGCATCGGCACAGAACAAGTCCATGGACGAGGGTGACAGCTTCACGGTGTTGACGGTCTGAGTTGGAGGGGTTGAGGGTGGGCTGAGGATATGTGCGTGAGGCATCATGCTGGAGACCAACATGGCTGCTGGGAGGTAGCCGTAGGGAAAAAAGGTATCTCCGGAAGCTGAACCCAGAGAGGAGGAGGAGGAGGAGGAGGAGGAGGAGCGGGAGAGGGAGAGGGGCGGCGTCACAGGTATGAGTCGCGGAGGGAGAGAGATAGAGGTAGGTTTGTTGTTTCGTGAGCGTGAAAGACAGGAAGCAGGACAGAACGAATGGATGTCGTGCAGGAGGAGGCAAGAACGGTTTGTGGCGTTAAAGAAGAGAAAGAGGACGCGGGAGATCAAAGGCGACGCGGTTGCATTGTTCGATGGCGCGAGCGTTTGATCGTCCAGAGCAAGAGGCCGGGGGAGTGTGGGGATCGCGATGTGTATGCATGCGGCGAAGTAACGGTACAGGCAGCAGATCAGAGGGCAGTACGAAGAATAGCAGAAACGATAAGCGGCCGGGTGGTGACGACAGCGCAGGGCGGTTAATGGGGGAAACGGCAGCAGCCCGCGGGGGTGATGGGGGGAACTTGCGCAAGCAGCGCCGCGAGGTGTCATCCACCACCGAGCCAAATGCAACCGTGATGTTACATTCGTACGGCTCGCCGTGCACACTCAGGCCAAGCAACCTGTTTGTTTTCGTTGCAACTGCCGGCCAGCGCTTTGAATAGAACAGAACAGAACAGCGGCCAATGATGCTTGCCTGCCGCGCGGTGATACTGCGTGCGCATTTCATCGGCATCGCGTCTGTCGCTCGATTTTGTTCGACTACGTCCTCACACTCGCTGCTCCATCACGCTCCCAGATTCGGCGTGCGGCCAATGCCCTGCCTAGACCCGCCAGGTTCCATCTGCCAAGGAGGCCGAAGTGCAGTGCAGCGTCTCCCGATGCTACATGAAGACTACTGCCCCCGGCGCGTCTCCTTGCAACATGCACCGCAGCACGCTCCTTCTTCAAGCCCGCGTTGCTTATCTCGTCTGATGACCTGTGGCTGTTCCTTGGCCGGATGGTCTGGACCTCTGTACCGTGCCTGAGCCGCAATTCCTATTGATGACACCGTGACAGGAAAAAACATGCAGGGCAACATCCGATGACGGGGGCCACAGTGGTGAGTCTGTGCTCGCGAAGCCGGTCCGTTGGTCCCTTGTCGCGTGGCCCGGGTGCGCCACCGCGCCTCTTATGGCCCGCCGAGTGGGTGCGAGGTCTGGCCAAAGGGCCCAGAAGCCTCATCTAGCCTTTCTCAGGCACTGCAGACACCGGATGTTGTTGCGGACGCGCGCCCGCACGCAGCCAAAATACCACCTCGCGACGCCTCCTTGTGCCGTCCCGCGCCCTGACCATGACTCTTCTGCCGGCCTCCAGGGTCTCTACGTCCACGTGTTGGCGCCGCCGCTGCCGTCGGCCACTCACGCGGAGCCGCTTTATCTCTGTCCCCATGGGGCCGCGCATTGACACTGGTCCGATACCTCCCTGCGCGACTTTCTCGCTTGTGGCTGCCGGCTGCCAAGCCTAGAAACGATGTCTATGTACGAGCATCACGTCTTCCGAAGTCAAGGTACGAGAAGAAACATGACAGATCACGTACCAGTGCACAGGCATTTTGAGTCTGAATGGTGGCGTGCTGACCCTGGACCACTGGAGCTTGACATGCTGAGCTTGGCCCTTGTCGGATCGCTTGTCTTTCTATTGTGCCCCATGTACCAGGGTCTCAATGGCCCGTGTCAGCAGTGAGCCCGTGATTGCGAGCCTAATGCGTGATCTAATTGGATTTCAAGCTGTTCGGTCCAAATGAAAGGCGGATGGCGTAATCTTTTCATCCTTGAAATGGAAGTCTTATGACAGCTATGCATTCGGCGTGCTTTGATCTTTCAGACTCTTTACCAAGATGACTTTTCCTTCTCGACCCACATACAACGTTGTCGTCACCTCATTTTCTTTCTGGTTACAAGTGTGATATAAAGCCATGAGCGGAAAGTTTGCCCTGAAAGACTACTCAGCCTCGTTTAGACCTTGACACAGCATGACTCGCAACTTGGCAACCTTGTATGGTCCAGCATGATGAGCCGGCCTATCGCAAAATGTGTTCATTACCTTGCTAATCAAAGGAGATTCTGTTGTCCTGTATGGCCGCTGTGTACGATGTATAGATCCGCTACAAACTTGACGAGCGCATCCGTAAATCACATAACGAAAGGCACTGTCTCAGACTGAATGCCCGCTTGTCATGAAGCAACTTGGATCGGGTGGTCGCCTGGTGAGAATCGAAAACCAGTTGTCGAGCTAATTCGCCTATGACCCACAAAGTAAAGGGCGAACTAAAGGATAATTCATCACTGTTTCAATGTGATACTTTGAAATGCTAAAAACACAATCTTCACCCGAAGAAACCACCGCCATGGATATATTTGACCCTAAACAATCAATCGTTACGCGCCTACATTAATGGACCTTCTCCGTTTGCGGTGCGACCTCCTCAAACGTCTCATCAGAAAATGCAAGATCATGCTCCACACTGCTCTGGTCCTTGATCTTGAACAAGATCAGAGGAGCCGCAATGAGGAGCGAGCCCGCCAATAGTGCCCAGCAGGATGCAAGCATGTTCATGTAGGGGATGCCATCGTTGTCCAGCGCCCACGTCACGGCGGCACCAGCACTCTGGATACCCTTGTAGAAACCGGCATAGTTGGCAAGCTTGCGTCCGTTGTTGGTAAGGGCGCCCATGAACCAATACACGCAGGTCTGGAAAGCGGCGTCGTAGAAGCCGTAGAAGAGATACAGGAACATGGGACCGACGTATCCGTTGGAAGTCCAGTCGTACAGAAGTTCGAAATGGGGGTCATCAGGGTTGCTGATGAAGGTGACGTAGTCACGTGTATACGTCTTCTGGAAGGCGTATCCACCACCCCAGACACCGAAGGTGATTGCGAGAAGGGCGGCCCAGGCAGCCTTGGCGCGAGTGCTGCGGCGCATTGACTTGATGTCCAGGCAGTAGCCGAAGACCATGGCGCCGAGCATCTGCGCGGTCCAGTAGAGCAGATTGTTCAGTGCACGGGTGCGGGTGTTGAAGATGGCGCCGTTAACTTCATTGAATTGGTAGGTCGTGAACCAGTTGGACGACCAGAACATGGGGAACAACAGGAGAACCAAGGGATCCTCGCGAAATGTAAGACCGAGGCCCTTGATTTCAGACCACCAGGTGGGAGACTTCATGAGGATGACCCGGGAGCCATCCTTGCGGATAACGTCTTTTGAACGAACAAGGCAGCATGCGAGAACAGCGCCAAGGAATGTTAGAATGATGAACCCGATATAGGTACCGTCGCTGACGGTTGTTGCCTCCCTGGCATGGATATTTTGACCAAGCGGGATCAAGCTGCCAATGACACCGCCGAGGTTGAAGATGATCCAGAACCATGAAATGTATTTACCCTTTGAGCCCTCAGATGGGTAGCTCATCATGATGGCGCCCTGAGCAGTCCAGAGCATGCCGGCGCAGACACCCAGAAGGGCGCCGGCGAAGATGTTGAAGCCAGCGTTCTTGGTGTGCGAGTAAGCGAGGAAAGAGCAGGTGTAAATGCAGTAACCAATGCCGCCGAGCGACAGGGTTAGTTTGACACCAAGGCGATTGGCGATGGTTCCGGCGAAGAAGCCGACGACGGCAAAGGTGGAGTACAGGGCAGTGTTGGCCTTGTTGGCGGGGCCCTTGTCAACATTGCCTGCACCACCCAGGCCACCGAGCGCATTGAACATGCCGGGGCACAGGAAGCAGACAAAAGACACCATCAACAGCTGCACAGCTGGTGAGGCATACCATGGCAGCTTCTTGCCGAAAACCTTGAGCTGGCGGTACTTCTTTCCCGGTGGTAATTCAATGTGCTCGACCGGCACACGCTGCTCAAGAGAGTCGGGTGGGGAACTGGACCCCCAGGCCTCAGGCCCTTTCTCCATGTCCGACATGGTGTGAGCTGTCAGAACGGTGGTTAAGTGTGGCGAAGTGGTGCGGTGGGGATCGCAGGGAAGAGGACTACTTCTGGCCGGGGTTTGCGCGGGTGACAGGAAAGCTCCGAGAGACAAGTCGGAAACCCAGACAACGCGGAGAAGGGGACACGTCGAGATGTATAATAAGCGCGCAGCGGCGCGTGTACCACTCGATAAGAGGGGTAGTGGGCTGATAGGAGAGCGACCAGGATAGAAGTTCAGATGATACGCTGCACAAATTGCGGGGGATCCACCGAATTGCTAACAATAAGATGGCACACGACCAGCAAATCACTCGGGCTGAACGGCACACTGGGCGGCTTAGGGGTTGCAGTGGCCAGCAGGCGGTGGGGGCGGAGGCACAGCAGTGCCGAGATAGACCAAGCCAGCGGTGTAGGGGGCGTTCGTATCCCTGGTACGTCCAATGTAACGCTGGGAGTTGCAGGGGCCAAGGGCTGGGTGTGGCCCCGTATCCGTGCGAGCGAAAGTAGCGCATAGACGAAGGTTGATCTCTGCATCGACCAGTGGCCCCATTAGCCTCAGAGAATCAGTCTGATGTAATTGTGTCTGCAAGAACATTCTCCAACACGAATTCCACACGCACGCGCTCGACGATCTTGAGGCGGACAGAGATTGACGGCGTGTGAGTGGCGTTCGTCGTGATTCGCTGTGGAATGACACCCAAGGACCCTTCCGTTCCACGGGTGCCGCAAGTAACGTTGCTGGCGATGTAACGGGTGGCGTGGCGGCGTGTGGGAGCACCAGAAGTGAACCTCATGACGGCAGGCTCAGTAATTTTCTTTCCAAAGATAACAGTGCTTCAACTTCAAGTCTTCCAGGATCTTGACTTCTAGCTTTGCTTTTGACGTCTCACCGAGACCCATCTCAACCGTAGAAACCGCAAACTGAAATCCGCCCAGTTCACTACTGTTCCCGGTTTATCACGGTCAGCCTGTAGCTGGACATATCTGCACTTACCCGTTTCAAAACAGCCAGAATGTATGATTGTGTGCCCGCCATGTGTTTCACCTGTGAATCCCGCTAATGCTTTACGCTCAAGGCGTCTTATCGTCCGAGACACCAAAGGCGATGCGTCAGACTTCATTGCCGATTACATCATTGGTGAGATTACACGCCCTCTAGGAAGGGAATGAACGGGCCGGACATCTAGAGCAGTGTGCAACTAACACGTGCACAAAGACCGTATCAAGGCTTTTGAGCGTGGAAATCCGTCAAAGCCGTTTGTCCTGGGCCTGCCCACTGGAAGCAGCCCAGAGCTCATTTACAAGCGCCTCGTTCAGCGCCACAAAGCCGGCGACATCTCATTCAAGAATGTCGTGACCTTCAACATGGTATGAAGAAATGACTACTCGGCTGAGCCAAAAGATCTGACAGTCCCAGGATGAGTATGTCGGCATTGCAAGGGAGCACCCTGAGAGTTATCACAGCTTCATGTATAAGCACTTTTTTGCACATGTCGACATTTTACCGGCAAACGTCAATATCCTTGACGGCAATGCACCTGATCTCGAGGAAGAGTGCATGGCGTATGAGCAAAAGATTAAGCAAGCCGGTGGTATTGAGCTGTTCCTTGGCGGCATCGGTCCTGATGGTCACATTGCCTTCAACGAGCCCGGCTCTTCTCTCGCCAGTCGCACTCGTGTCAAGACCCTAGCGTACGACACCATCATTGCCAATTCGCGGTTCTTCAACAACGACATCTCGCAAGTGCCGAAGATGGCCTTGACTGTTGGTGTCGGTACAGTAATGGACGCCCGCGAGGTCCTGATTATCGTCACCGGACCACACAAGGCCCTTGCCCTCAAGAAATGCATTGAAGACGGCGTCAATCACATGTGGACTTTGTCGGCACTGCAGATGCACCCTCACGCAATGTGTGTTGTGGACGAAGACGCCACCCTCGAGCTGCAGGTCAAGACTGTCAAATATTTCAAGTCGATCGAGAAAGTTGCCAACGAGTGCAACATGACCCAAACTCTGGCTTCGCCAGTTGACCATCAGCAGAAGCAAATGGCCATTACTGAGAAGCTCGCCAGCCCGGGTGGCAGCCCCAAAGCATTGCCTTTCGCTCGTGCTGAGCCCACCCCACTCCAGATCCCAAGTCAGCCACCGAGGGCCACAACTCCTGAATTTACGCCTGATCGCATGTCTTCGCGCCTACCTGGTGTCGAAAACCCTTTCAGTCAGAACAGATCTCCAGCACAGGTTGCGAAGGTGTGAACATAATTATTACAGCGCCCTTAGAACAAACCATATCTCCTAGCCATCTGGACCTTGGATATCTTGTTATGTGAACAGAAGCATTGCATAGAATAATGTTACAGAGTATTTAATTATTGGCATATCTTCTTTGGCCACCTACGCGCTATGGGATTTTTTATTCAAGAAGCTGAGAATCAAAGTAGCCAGTATACTAGTTGTCTCGACGAAACCCCGACAAGGCTGTATTTGTGCTGGGATATATCTTTTGCATGACAAATGTTCTAGAGATTTACTTTCACGATGGTTACTCATGTCACTCCATGGGTGCTCGACTTGTACGTTGTGATTCATTCCACTAGTCCTCATATAGTGCAGCAGAGGTCTGCAGTAGCTCCGCATGTAAAATCTTGAAAGAGCCAAGAAGTCCTTCGAACCATCTTCGAATTTGAAAGCATGATGTGGAACGATAAATAGGATGTTCGGCTTAGTGTTGATTCTGGCATTGAGATTCATCAGTAAAGAAAGCAGCAAAAAATGGGGTTATCGACATACCAAGATCAGATACTGAGCTGCCCGTAGGAATATTTGAAGATCATTAGTTCTTTGGCTTGCCTGGGCAGTTGTGGACACCGCCTTTCGTCGTGTTCATCCACCCATTGCAAACATTGCATCGATCAGCCATTTCGCTATAAGGTCTTGACTTAAGACAATGGGGAGTGTGATCCTTTTTCTCTTGGATGTGGTTGGAAAGTAAGTATTGTGGACTGCTTGAAGATTGAAGGGATGAGTCGAGTAAAGAAGACGGAGAGTAAGTGGGGATGGACTCTGTTAAATAGTAAGTTCGATCTCAGGTGGCGCGGTTTTTCAACAAGCGCCGTCATGACAGGGTTAGCGGGCCACGTAAAATCAAAGATGCGGACAACCAATCTTTGACTGCCCGGGAACATTACGTTACGTAGTCGCACTCATGGTCCGTTTTCTAAGGCCCACATGACATGGTGGACAAGGCCAGGTATTAGGCCCAGCGCTTAAAGTGGAGACCGAAACAGGTAGCCTTGTCATGCTGTGGCCTTCAACGGATGTGAATGGAACTGACAAGGTTCGCGGTACGTTCTGATACCTAGCGTTCCCAGTCGGAGGTTTCAAGGGCATGCGTAGTGCGTGATAGCCCAGCTTAGGTCTTAAACGAGGTTGGTAGGAGGTTCAGTGCAACGCTGAAGCCGCTGCCCGTTAGAGAACTGCTGCCTATGGGCCAATTGAATAACGCGAAGTGGGGCTTTGCCAAGCCATGCGATCCGCTTGCGCGGCTATAGCGAGCTTGTTGTCCACTGAAAGGTAAGAGGTACTCGCAAGTCTGAAGAGACTTATTCAGTGAGCACTACGGACGTTCACTTGATTGGTTGTGACGGAAATTGTCGGAGTTTGAACCAAGCGGATTTGTGGTAAGTTGGTGGGCCTCTTGGCGCCATGGCCCGCGCCGCAAAGGCTTGGGCGACGGCTGTTTATAAACAGAACTCAAGCACGTCTACTTGTTCGTTCTGCAAATTTGAATATGAATCCTTACGAAGCTGATCCAAGAAAGATTCCTGAGGATGATAGATATGTCAAGGAACCTTTCTACGGTCGCTACCTCCCTCAACCAGAAGATTTCCAAGTTGATCGCGCTCAAATCCAGTCTTCGACCGCGAAAAGCATCGCATACTGGCAATCTGTTCTCTTGAAATGTGACTCCAGCAATTGTCTATACGACAATGAATTCGGTGGCAGGGACGTCTTTGCACTTGGAAGCATTATCGTCAAATCACGTCATCTCAAGCCTCTCCTACAGGAAGATTCAGAGCCAGAACGGGACTATTCTCTCGCGGACGCCAATGAAGTAAAAGCGATTACGCTAGCTAGAGCACTTTTGAATGGTACAGGAATTCAACTTCCGGAGATCCTATTTGCCGGCAAAGTAAGTAAGATCCGTTCTTGCAACGGCTCCGCACTGACGCGTGTGATGTACAGATTGCAGACCGGTCGGTCCTCATACAGTCACGCGTTCCTGGCGTAGGCCTGAATGTAGCTTGGCAGTATCTGTCTCCAACACAAAAACAAGGCTTCAAGGAGCAAGGGCGCGAATTTCTCCGACGTATCTATACTCATCAGGTCGATACCACAAATCCAACATATGTGGTACCGGATGACGACCCGGAACTACACCGCGGTATTCAAAGCCTGGAGAAAGATATTCTTTTTGGTGACAAGCAGCCCCTAACTATCACCAATGGTATTGGTCTCATGCACAATGACTTTACTCAATCAAACATTATCGTTGACAATGACCGGATCGTTGGGGTCGTTGATTGGGAAATGGCCGGCTTCTTCAGCTGGGAGCAAGCGGCAGAAGTGCATAAGCAAATTCGCGGGCCGAAAAGAGAAAATTTCAAGGCTCTTGATCTCCCTGAGGAACTGTTGAGCGATATCTTGTATTGGACTGATCTATATGATATTGCATAGATAAAAACTGCATGCTCTTGGCGCAGCCTCGAGTCAGCGACCAAAACACTTTAACTCGAGGTGTCTTGCAGGCAAATAAGTCAAAGCTGTGACCACCAAGGTCATTTGATTCGCGACGTCTCCGCCATTGTCTCCAATTGTTTTCGCAATAGGACCGATGAACCATGTTTCGCTCATTCCCATGCACCATGCAACGACGCCTAAGCCGAAAGCTGTTGCTGCACCGATGCCCAACGGCAGCTTAGACGGGTCATTCCATCCTTCCAGATCATAGTTCTCAAATTTTCCCTTGCGAAATATGTAGTGCTCCTCCAGCAAGATGATGGCGTAGCTCGTGCACCAGTATCCAAGCAGACTTAAAAAGTTCCGCAGATATGCATTTAGTTGTGCACGACCACCCAGTGCCAGTGCGATGATGCAAGCAAAACAAAAGATCGTCCAAAGAAAACGAGGTATCTTTGCGAATGGTCTTGCGAGCTGCTGGAAGGAAATGGCGCCGCTGTAGATGCTGATGACATTTCCATTGATGCCAGACAAGACAAAAAGCGTGAGGAGAAACTTGGCAAAGCCACGAGGATAGAGTATGTCCTGAACAAGGTAGCCTAGACCTTCATTCTCGTATGCATCCTGCCAGTCAGGTCGATTGTTGAAGCCAGATGCAACAACGCAGCCCGCGACCATACCAATGGAGGTGGGTATGGCGATGCCGAAAGAAGTCATTAGGAAGACCTTTAAGCGGCTGACATTGGTAGGGTAGTGGACATAGTAGTCGCTAGCGATAGGAGACCATGAAGCACTGGAACCGTAGACAACGGCCAACAAGCTGAGAACAGACCCAGAGAGTGTCGCGCCAGTGTGAGATGCAGGTGTCACGTCATCAGCGTACTTGCCAGTCTCACCAAAGATGATCATGAAGATGACGAAGAAGATTATCCAGGCATATCGCTCATACGCTAAGATGGCGTTCAGGCCAATGAACGAAATGACCAGCGCAACGACTGCGAGGATGACAATGCCGACAACCAAGGAGACGCGGCCGTCGGACACAGCAGTCAACGCAAGCCCCCCAGTGATGCATGCGACGGCAGCCCAGCATATTTGCTGGATGCCGTTCAGGAGCGCAACGAGTTTGTTTGGCCACCAACCGAAGCTGTACCGGCTCACACTGATCTGTCGCAAGCCCGTTGCTGCACCAAATGTGGCGCAAAACCCTGTCACAGTCCCGCCGAGAATGCAGGCGAAGATGGTAATTGGGATCGATTGCTTCAGACTGAGGCCAAACTCATGGCCAAGGAAGCCGATTGCAAAGCAAGAGGTGTTCATGGTGCCGCTTGCCCAGAGCAGTGCCATATTGAGCTGCTGAAACCATGGCACGTACTCCTTGTCCTCAGGATGTTTGCGGTCGATGGCTTTAGATTCGATACCGAATTTTCTGTCCAGGCGCATTTCCAAGTTGCGAAGCTTAGCAAAGACGCTGTCACTCTTCGGAAGAACAGAAATGTTTGACTCTTGGCTGCGTTCCGGACTGTAACCGTCGCTTGTGCCTATCTTAGATATTGTCTTTTCATCAACAACTTGAGAGACCATGCCATGGCCTACCTCTGGGTCGAGCGCCATATCAGGGTAGGAAACAAAACAGTACTGCTTAACAAGGCAAGAAAAGCTCGGAAACTGCCAGTCGGGTAGGGTGTGATGGTCTTTATAAGGTGGAGGATAGCGGGGCTTTGAGGCCTGCATTGAGGCCTTACCGTTGCATCAGACACTTAACACTTGGGCAGTATCCGAACAAACGGCACCTGCCAATTTTGTGCAGCACTTTAGCGTACCTACAAAGCCGGTGGTTTCGCTCTGCTTTTTAAAAGTTTTGTCGCTGTAGTTATTTTGTTGACCGAGGGCAGAAATCGTTTAACACTCCTTCAAAGAGTAGTGTATATCAAACAGATTGGGTTCCTTAACGTGTGGAAACATCGTGTCTCCAGCATTGCGACTATCAGGTAGCGAAACTGATTTATGATACCAAGAGTATCAGACCGTTCATAGTAGAAATTGACAAGCATGCAACCGACAAAACAAATTCGATGAAGCTTGTTGACGAGGCAAGGGCCGATGATTTCGACCACTAGCTTCCTTTCTCCATGAGAGCAAGATCTGTCTGATCGTGAATAGGCCCGCGAGTTGTACTTGCCTTGCAACGTGTGACATGACGTGGCTCCTACGCTTAGTGTCGCAGTGATGGCATTATGAAAGCGAAATCCAACGTTTCATATAGTGGGAAGTCACCCACTTGCATTAAGGATTATGAGATCACAACTGTTGCAGAAGCTAGTAGTAGTCACAGCTTGGTGGGCGAGACTGGCAGGGCAAAATCGCAGCGGAACAATTTTAAGGGGAATAAATGTTCGAGTAGCTGAGCGGTAAGCAGTACGCAACCTTGCACGACACATATATGCAACGCATGATGCTGCACAGTAAGAGAAGAAGCAGAGAGTAAAATAAATAAAATCAAAGAAAGTCCGTGCGTAATCACGTGCAGCTCATGTGCGTGGCCGCGCAAGGGTTGTGCCAAGCGCCGCCACTGGAGCGTCATGTGGCTGTGGAGCTTGATACACGTACCCCACAGGCAACAACGTTACAGAACCTTACAAATAAATCGCGGGGCCGTGTGAGCTGCAGCCAAAGCCAAGCAACCATGTCTGACTCGAAGACTCCAGAAAAGACCGTACGTGGAGGTAATTCCTTCAAGACTTACATCTCTCACTAACTCGCCTAGACTGCAGAGAAACAAGCAGAGAGTCCAACTACTGCCAGACCGATAGACTTCGACGACGACCAACAGGAATCGGGAGTCGTAGCAAAGGACGGTATTGAGACACCTACGAAACCTCCACGAACCAGTTCTCTTAAGCCAGACCGCAATGTTCGGTTTGAGGAAGGAGATGAAGCACCCCCACCAAAGCCACCGCGGCCCAACAGTCCAAACACGGAGGCAATGACTACCTTGAAGGAAGCGTTCCCAGACATCGAGCCCAAAGTCATTCACGCTGTCCTCGTTGCAAGCGGTGGACAGGTTGAGCCTGCTTTCAACGCCTTGCTCGGTATGCCAACGCCCTTGACCCACACAGAGCAGCCAATAGCTGACTACAAGTAGGAATGTCTGATCCAAACTTTCAGGAGGATGCGCCGCCGCCTCAGCCACCCCGTCCTTCGCAACAACGGCAGCAGGAGCAGCAGGACGAAATGTATGCTCGTCAGTTGGCTGAACACTACAGGTCGCAAGCTCAGCCACCACCTCCAGGGGGCCCTCGTCCTGCGGACAGGGACGGTGGAGACCGCGAATACAGTTTCTTCGAAGGTGCCGTCTCGTAATATCCCTTGTGCCACAAAACAACAGCTGACAACAAGCCCCAGACGAGCTGCCGGAAATTCGAGACCAATTGAGCAAGGGCTTCCGTGATACCCAGAAGACCATCAACAAATGGGTTACCAACTTCCGCAAGACAATCGATGGTGAGCCGGATTCTGACGAGGACGATCCAAGAATCGGCTCTTCCACACAGAGACCTCCACAGCGTCAGAACTTTGGGCCCAAGCAGTCTGATCAACTGCGCGGTATTCAGAGAAATGCAGACCAGATGAGATCATCCAGCGGAAGGAGAAGCACAGACAGGGAGCGCTATGACGCAGACCCAAGGGTACTGAGTGACAACTTCAATGAGCTTGAGCTTCATGATGCCGGTAAGATGTCCCCTAGCGATGCTGAATATCTTGTTAACTTGCCTGTTTTTATAAGAAGCAGAAGAACGCCCACCGCCCAAGCCTGCGCGACCTTTGGCCAACCCAGACCTCTTCAAGCCTACACCGCCTGTCCCATCTGGTCCTGTTGACGAAGTCGATGCCCTCTACGAGCAGCCTCCACCGCATAACAAGACCGCTGTACGCTCTCCATCTCCCAACTCTCAGACCGGTCCCAACGCTCCAACTCCTTCCTCAGGCAAATCGAAGAAGTGGCAGCCGCTCACGTCTGTCGCGCCCGCTCCAGAGGCCGAGAACGACGCCGATGATGACCCGTTCAAGCTCAACAGCGACGATGAAGAGGATGAGAAGGCGAAGAAAGAAGACCTGCTAAAGGAGGATACCGACAGACTAAAGTCAGCAGCGGAGAAGACAAGAAAGGAGAGCGAAAGTGCTGGAGATGCAAAGGATGACAAGAAGGAGCTTGGCGAGCATGAGCGATCAGGCAGTGTCGGAACCAGGAACACCGAGGCAGAGGAACTCATGAAGCAGGATGCAAAGTAGAAGGTACTCTAAGCAGTGTGCTCGATTCATCTATCGAGCAATCTTCGACTCTAAGCTGAAGCCAAGAATTCGTGCGTGTAAAACCGTACATGACCACAAAGGTGCTGTCATGCATCCTGCTCTATGTATGCTAGAAGCTGGCTTTCCTCCTTTCTCCAGTCCCTCAAAATGCCAATCCCAACATGCCAATCATACCTACTCCCGCCGCCCACTGCGCCCCGGATCCCACTCTCACACCGGCTCCAATAGACTGGATACTGCCTGCGGCACCAGTGGTACGCGTGGGGCCGCTGCCACTCGTCGACGTAGCGCCCGTCGGCAAAATAGTCATCACGACCGTGGACTTTGGCACATGCGGCGCCGTCCCCGGGGCCGTGACCATCGGTGGAGTCCCCGTCGGCAGCGTCCCGTTGCCCGGAATTGGGTACGGGGCCGTCTGATTTGAGCTCCCGCCTTGCGGCGCAGGGATCATGTTAGGCAGCTTCTCGAGATTGGCACACGCGATGCGTGTCTTGTTGGCGAGATGGACGACGACGGAGCGCGCGGAGCCGACGAACGCACGTGCGGCCGCGTCATCCTTCGAGCCGGCGTAGGTGCTGATGTAGGCGTCCGTGAAGGTGGTGGTGTAGACGCCTTCGTGGCCCATGGGGATGGCGCCGTGCTTGCCGGACAGGTCGCCGACCTGGCAGGATTCGGGCTTGCTGGAGTCGCACTTTGGGGTCTCGCCGCGGTCGTAGGGGTCGAGGTGGGTGAGGGCAGCGGTGCAGTTCAGGCTGCCGTCCTCGAGTTTGGGGACGGTATGCGTGTGGATGTGGTAGATGAATGGGCCACCAGTGGCGGGAAGGTTGCCGATGGAGAGAGTGACAGATGCTGGACCCATTGAGGACGGGGCAATGACCAGCGAACCGTTGACGCCGTAGGTTGTGTCGGTTTCGTAGAAGTTCGCGACATATGAGTGTCCTGGAGATGTGCTGAGGCCAGGTGCATCTGTGGTAGCGCCGTTGGAGAGATGAAGGACAGACGCGACCGTGAGTAAACTATGGAACTTCATAATGGGCAATGCAATAAATCAGAGTGTGTTCCTTTGTCTTAGTCTGGCGCGGCTTCCTGATGCAACGCAATCAATGTTCAGAAGATAATTTGAAAGAGAATGGAAACTTTATCGGCCAGCGATAACTAGTCTCTCGAAAATCACGGAGGCAAGCAAGGCAAGAAATGAATTTGAACAACGAGAATGGGGAATGAGGAATGAAAGTGGAAGCGCGAGGGGGTTAGGTGTTTGCCGCCGTAGCAACAGGGAGTATTGCTTCTAAAACACGGAGGAGCGCGTCATGTTTCAGGATGCGACACGCGCAGCCAGTCAGTGGCTGAGGCTGTGCGGATCACCATCAGCCCCCAGTTGGACGCTTGGATCGTCGAGGTCCTTGAATCAAAATAACGGGAGCCAAAGTGACATCCTAGAGACTGCGTACCTCCCAAATATGGCCCCGTCTCCAAGCGCAGTGTCACTTCCGCGAGTCAAAACTGTACAGGACACGCATCCGCAAGGCAAGTAAGTTGTAAGCGAGCTCTGAATTAGTTTACTTCTTTCTTAGGTAGCCCTGCTTTGTACACACAAAGGACCACCAAAGACCTCCACTAACTAAGCAAACGCAAAGCACAAAAACATCGCCGGAAAATGGAGGAAAGGCCATTGGATGCCATCCAGGCCGCTGCATGAATGGCGTCCCAAAACGACAACCACGACGTCGCACAGCAGCTAAGACCGAGATGCGCGCTTTTATCACGTCATAAACTCCGAAGAACTGCTAGGCAACAAGTTGTGGTAGTTCGTGACCACTGCGTGCAAAGAGGTGTAGGTGAAAGATGGATGAAGGATGGGGGCATCAAGGAGACGTTCATTTCTTGTATCTTCCGTCGCGTCCAGTGGCAGCGAACAGACTGGGGCCGGTGCACCATCTTAGTTGTGGCCTGCCTTGCGCAGAGAGTTGCTGAGCCACTCGAGACCCTCGTAGAGACCATCACCCGAGGTGGCACAGGTCGACTGAATATACCAGGCGCGCTGTCGCAGGCTGTGGAGGCCGAGCTTGTCTGTGATTTCCGCAGCGTTCATGGCGTTCTGTGCGCTTGTGTTAGCAGGGTGGATTGCAGAGCCATGGGATGAAGGAGGAATAACGTACAGGAAGATCCTGCTTGTTGGCAAAGACCAGGAGGAGAGCATCCCGGAGCTCGTCCTCGTTCAGCATACGCTGCAACTCCTCACGCGCCTCAACGACACGATCGCGATCGTTGCTGTCGACAACGAAAATAATGCCTTGGGTGTTCTGGAAGTAGTGCCTCCACAGAGGACGGATCTTGTCCTGTCCTCCGACATCCCACACGGTGAACTGGATGTTCTTGTACTCGACGGTCTCGACGTTGAAGCCTATGGGGATTGTTAGATGCTTGCAGATGGTTCAGGAAGCGGCATATGGAACTCACCGATTGTGGGAATGGTGGTGACGATTTCACCGAGCTTGAGCTTGTACAAGATCGTGGTTTTACCAGCGGCATCTAGACCAACCATCAGGATGCGCATCTCCTTCTTGCCCCAGAGCCTGTCGAAGAGTTTTGAGAATGTGAGACCCATGTTGACGGAAGGTTGGTGGAGTGTCGCGTGGGAATGTAAGGGGCAAGCAACAGAAAACCTGGAGAAGATCAATGTCAGCGCTGCAGCCTGGGAATGTCAAAGGACAATTGTCCTGAGCGATGCGATTAGGGAGTGAAGCATTGCAGGCAGCACTATAAGTAGATTGCCAGGGTGACGACCGGTGCCGTGGGAGGCGGCGTGGGTGGAGTCAGGATCGCGACTCCCCCCACTTCAGGGTCTGGACCGACAGGAGAATGGGCCAGAGAATGAGGGAGATGGCGACATACCTGTTGCGCGGGTGAGAAGGGAAGGGTGTGGGAGATGAGTAGCGGAGGCTGCACGATGAGGATCAATGCCGCAAAATGTTGGACGTGAGTGCGAGCGAAGCCACTTTGCCTCAACCTCAGCCTGGGCTGGGCACTCCTGAGCTAGTCGGCTGACTAAGCCAGCGACACGCATTCCTCCGCCAACCAGGCCGTCCCATTCCTTCAGCCTGCACCTTCAGGCGGGAATATTTTTGTGATCAGCAGATGAGATGCACAATTAACAGAAAGAAGTCCCACAAATTGCCGTGGGGACACTCGATCACTGTTCGATCTGGTGATCTTATGGTGCATGCGTACTTCAGCTACAGAGTGACTATGGATTGTCGGTAACGTTCAGTGATCCTCTAGCGATGGCAGACACAGATTACGCCGGCTCGATGCTGGCTTCGGCGTACAAGCCGCCATCACTGTTACCCATTGCAAAGTATCGCGACAAGCTGCTCTATACCATCGAAACCTTTCCCGTGACGGTTCTCATCGGTCAGACCGGCAGTGGGAAGACAACTCAGCTTCCGCAATATCTTGAACAGGCTGGATGGTGCGACGGAGGTAAGGTAGTAGCTGTCACTCAGGTGGGTAAGCGTAATGGAACATGACTTCCACCGGCATTTCTCGCTCACGTCATTAGCCTAGGCGAGTCGCTGCCACATCCGTCGCTACCAGAGTGGCCGAGGAGGTGCGTTGCGATATTGGCCAGGAAGTGGGATACTCAATCCGCTTTGAGGATCTCACATCAGAAAAGACAAGGATTAAGTTCCTAACCGACGGGTTGCTACTCAGAGAGGCGCTTGTGGACCCTCTGTTATCTCGTTATTCTGTCATCATGGTGGACGAAGCTCACGAGAGGTCGTTGAGTACAGATATCCTCCTTGGGGTTCTTAAAAAGATACGCAAGAAACGACCCGAGCTTAGGATAGTCGTCAGTAGCGCAACCTTGCAGGCTGAAGACTTCTTGAATTTCTTCACGGACACTGCGGAAGCTCATGATACAAGCTCGCCTCCTGGCGGCTCTCAGGGGCGCATTTTCCACCTCGGAGGCCGCATGTATCCCGTAGACATTCAGTATCTCGAACAACCTGCCGAGGACTACGTTGAGAGGACTCTGAAAACAGTCTTCGACATCCACTCAACAGAAGCTGAAGGCGACATACTGGTGTTCCTCACTGGCCGTGAGGAGATTGACCATGTAGTGGAGGAGATCGCAACTAGATCACAAGAACTGCATCACCAATCTCAGAAGCTTCAACCCTTGCCACTATATGCGGGGCTATCAAGTGATCAGCAAATGTATGTTTTCGAGCCGGCCACACCCAACACGCGGAAAGTCGTTGTTGCCACAAACATTGCCGAAGCATCTGTCACTATCGATGGGATCGTCTATGTGATAGATTGTGGGTATGTGAAACTACGGGCTTACAGTCCCTCCACTGGTATTGAAACCTTGACGGCCACACCAGTATCAAAGGCTTCTGCAACTCAACGCGCGGGTCGCGCCGGCCGCACAAAACCGGGCAAGTGTTTCCGAATATACACCTCTTCTGATTATGCAACTCTGCACGAAGCCACTCCTCCAGAGGTTCAGCGATCAAATCTGGCTCCAATTATCCTTCAGCTCAAGGCTCTAGGAATAGACAACGTTGCCCGCTTCGACTTTTTGACATCTCCACCAGCCGAACTCATGGTGCGAGCACTAGAGCTCTTATATTCCCTAGGCGCGCTTGATGACTATGCGAGGTTGACCAAGCCACTTGGCTCGCGCATGGCTGAGCTATCCATTGAACCTTTCATGGCCAAAGTTCTCCTGGTTGCCCCGGAATTTGGCTGTCTTAGTGAGATGCTAAGCATAGCAGCTATGGCTAGCCTGCAAGGAGCTGTCTGGTTCTCGCATGATGGAGAAAAGAAGGCCAGCGAAAGTGCCCGCCGTAAGTTTGCTGCGGAGGAGGGTGACCACCTCACACTTTTGAATGTCTACCAGGCATTCATTACAAAGGGCAAAAAGGACGCGGGATGGTGTCGAAACAATTACTTAAATTTCAAATCGATGACGAGAGCTGTCAGCATTAGGAACCAGCTAAGACGTTATCTTGAAAGGTTTGGTATCGATGTCTCGGAAAGTCTTGCACCTAGCGCCTTGCGTGTAGGCGGTCCGGACATAGGTGAGAAGATCAGGAGGTGCTTAACTACGGGTCTATTCTCCCAAGCTGCGAGGATGCAACCTGATGGGACATTCAAGACCGTCAATGGCGGGACTACGCTCCACGCCCACCCAAGCTCCTTGATGTTCAATCGCAAGGCCGACTGGGTCATTTTCCAAGAGGCCATGGAGACCGGCACCAAAATCTTCATCAGGGACGTTACCAAGATAGAAAAGGCGTGGTTGCTTGAATATGCTCCGAGCTTCTATAAAGTCAAGCAATGAGAAATCATTTCGCATGGTGTTTATCTGTCTCGGCTACTCTATAATGCATGGAGATCAACCCAGAAGTTGATGAACCTTGCAAAATTATCGACCCGGGGATGGTCGAGACTACACTGCAGCCGTCACACAGTCAGTGCTGTGCAACCACCGAGTCTGCCAAATGCCGTAACATCTGTGGCACTCCTTTTGCATCTTACGAAGCTGCATTTTCGACATCATGCGAGCTCTCGGTGCGTCGACTGGTGTCCTTCTCCTCGTAAGTTCGCTTCATCGTGGCCATGGCCAGGTCATCGAACAAGTTGTCGGCGCTGTATTCAAGCGGGAATAGCTTGCCTCTCCTCAACACCGTTGGACGTCTTGGTGGTCTCGGTTTGGATCAGCTCGTCTTTTGGTGCTGCAGGTAAGACTTCACCCTCTGGAGCAGTTGGCAGATTGGATGCGCCAGTCCTTTCCCGCTGCTCAGCTTCCAGCGCCCGCAGCTCGTCTTCGACTTCATCTTCCTCGGTCGCGCTCATCCTGCCTTCCAGCATCTCACTGATCTCTTTCTGATAGGCTTTCTGCTCTTCGCCCTCGCCGATCAGCTTCTCGACTTGCTCTACTCCACCCATCTCCTTTTGTATCTCTTTCAGCACCGCCGTGCCTTGCTGCAAGCCGAATAGCACATCTTTCTGGACAAGAGCAAACTCCACATCTGCGGTTAAGATCTCCAACTGAGCAAGCTGCTGATCTGTCCGTGACAACAATGTTTCTTGATATTTCTTACGACGCAGTGCTAGCAGAGCCCGCGGACGATCATTGGTTTGGAGGTGCTGTTTTGCGATCTCGTGCTCGCGATTTGTGAGGACAGTTATGCGTTTTTGGTATTGGTGTAGCTTATCGCGTTGGATCTTGAGGTCTAGTATTGCTCTACACAAAGTTAGCAATCGTAGATATGTTCTGTTGAGGTAGTCCGGACGATTGGCATGGTTGCGGGCAAGCTAATAAGCCTGTGCTAAGTGAAGTGGCTTGACTTACTTGTCTTGCGCTGTTACCTTGTTGGTACTGCTGGAATTGCCCATATCTTTATTGTGGCTATCTTGAGCGAACGAGCAAATCTGTGACCGTCTGTGCCCAAGTTGTCTCGTGCCGACCTCGAGTGATCAGCAATGCGACATGCAGGCTCCAGACCATCGTTACGTATGCGGGCGCGCCCGGAGATGGCCCGCTATCGATATGAAGCTGTTTGCTTGGCACTATGGTTACCCAGAACTTTTCCTCACCAGGCCAAGCACGATCTAGGTGGGACGGCGGTGGAGATTCATATGCGTTTCGATAGTGCATTACTCTCCCAAACAGGCAGCATTCTTCTTGAGTGGTTTGGTAACCCTAGGAGTAGCTGATGAACTCCACAATGACCGCTTCTCTTCGCCGCGACCAACACCCTCCAGAAAGACCAGTACCCTTAGCAATTGGCAGTATCCTTAGGATCCAGCAGTACAGTCGGCAGCTACCAGTTTCCTTCTAAACTTCCAATACTCCCCGCAGTGGTTGACACCCTTCAGATCGGATAATTCTTCTCACGGCAACTAGCACCTTCACACCGACCAGTACTTTTTACGGCCCCCTGTACTGTTCATTGCAAGTAGCACTCGTCGCAGATATCAGTCCTACTCAAACTGTACAACTCCTTCTGCGGAAACAGAATGGTGCCCCGAACATATCTTCGTCAAGGATTGGACCGAGACGTTCACCAAGTCATCACCCGTCTCCTAGAACGCGACGATGCGCCTGAAGTCTTGACTGTCAATATTGTTTATGAGCATATTCGACGCTCCAACTCTTCACTGAAGCGTAAAGGCAAACCATTGCTCGAGGATAGCATAGAAAAGGCGTTGTCCAGCATACAAGCGGATCAAGAAGGGGAAGACTCTGAGCTAGACGATGTGCCGCAAGACGACATTCCCATATCAGAGGAAAGAGACGCGAGCAACGCGATGAATAGGAGCATAATGAAGAGTATGAAGAAGCGCGCAGCCCAGGAAAGTACGCCGAAGGAAACAGCGGGTACCCCAGCACGAGATGTCAATGGTGACACACAAAGCAAGAAGCGAAAAGAGGCTACGTCTGACACCTCGAAAGAGCGCCCGGTGAAAAAGCCAAGATGGAAAGAGGCCCCTAGCACTGAACCTCCGACACACGTTACTCTGGCAGACTTTGGAGGCGTTGAGAACTTCATAGAAGCTTTCAAGGAGAATGTGATGCTTCCATTGCGTAAGCCAGAACTATATTTGACGGCAGGAATCAAGATTCCCCGCGGTATCCTTCTACATGGCCCGCCTGGTTGCGGCAAGACTATGTTGGCAGAAGCAGTTGCTGCTGAACTCAAGCTACCATTCCTGAAAATATCTGCACCCTCCATTGTCAGTGGTATGAGCGGTGAGAGTGAGAAGCAGCTGAGACAGCTTTTTGAACATGCTGTCAGTTTAGCGCCTTCTATCATGTTCATCGATGAGATCGATGCAATCACACCAAAGAGAGAAAGCGCAGCCCGCGAGATGGAGAGGAGAATAGTCGGCCAGCTTCTAACATGCCTGGATGATCTTGCGTTGGATAAGACAGGTGGCAAACCAGTCATTGTCCTCGCAGCTACGAACAGGCCAGATAGCTTGGATTCCGCTCTCCGCAGGGGCGGCAGATTCGACAAAGAGATCAACATCGGCGTACCGACTGCTCAGATACGACAGCAAATTCTGAAGGCACAGACACGCAATTCACAACTGTCCGCGGATATTGACTTTGCTGTTTTAGCAAAGATGACCCCTGGATTTGTTGGTGCTGATCTTGAATCATTGGTTTTCAAAGCCGGAGCTGCTTTTATTGCTCGTCACCTCAACACACTGGATACTATGGCTTCCCACGAAACATCTGCGGAAATCTCGACGACTGCAATCACTCCTATGCCTGATGATACATCTGACATTGACATGGAAGGCACACTTGTCACTTCTCGATCCGCGCACTTAGAGAACGTCCCTGAAAGTGTAGCCATCTTCCGTAAACTCGACCATTTCCTGCTCTCAGAAGACCAGAATATATTGGATACTTCCTCGACTAGTGCAATTACGATGGCAGACTTTCTTGCCGCTCTTCCAGATGTGCAACCGTCCGCAAAGCGTGAAGGTTTCGCCACGGTTCCAGAGACCACATGGGCCAACATTGGCGCCCTTACTCATGTTCGCACCCAGCTCCAAGAATGTATCGTCGAACCCATCAAGCATCCGCAGCGATACGAGCATCTCGGAATTGCTGCGCCTGCCGGCGTTCTTCTCTGGGGACCACCAGGTTGTGGTAAAACACTCTTGGCCAAGGCCGTTGCGAATGAATCTAAAGCAAATTTTATTTCCGTGAAAGGACCCGAACTGCTCAACAAGTATGTTGGCGAGAGCGAACGTGCTGTCCGGCAGGTGTTCTTTCGTGCCCGCAGCAGCACTCCATGCGTCATCTTCTTTGACGAGCTCGATGCTCTTGTACCGAAGCGTGATGCCGCACTTTCCGAGGCAAGTTCGCGCGTTGTCAACACCTTGCTCACTGAGCTCGACGGGTTAGGTGGGCGCGAAGGAATTTACGTCATTGCCGCCACAAATCGACCAGATACTATCGACCCAGCCATGCTGCGACCTGGACGGCTAGGAAAGCATCTATTCGTAGGACTTCCGGGTCCAGAGGAACGCGTTGAGATCTTACGCACCATTGTGGCGAGCAAACCTGTGCGTGGAGCGGGCCAGCTTGAGGCCATGGTCGCTCTGGCACGCGAATGTGATAAATTCAGCGGTGCTGATTTGACCAATCTCGTGTACGAAGCTGCTCTCATTGCGGCAAAGTCAGATGCAAAGTTTCTGGAGCTGGATCATATGGTGGAGGCCAGGAAGGGTGTCAAGCCGAGCGTCGGGCAGAACGACCTACGCGATTACGGCGAGTGGAACGAGAGACTATAGAGTATGGACAACAATATCCCCTTGACCACGGGTACGAAGGAGCACATGGCATCTACCTGCCGGCCCTCAGTTATTGCGTAATGGAGCACTCTCGGGACCATGCAGCATGTCTTAGCCGATGTACTACTTTGGTCGGCGTCAACACCGCCTCAAAAAACACACCAATAAGCGCCTCACGAAACACAGCCCCGCGATGATACCCCTCCGCTTACTTTAAGATACCACTTAGAATTGCTTTAGAAAAGAACCACGAGATGAAAGAGCGCCCACATATATTTAGCCAATCTAATAGTTGCTCACGGAGCCTAACAATTTATTATCAACATGAGCGTGCAAGAGCCAGACTCAGCCTTCTCGTTCGAAAGCCATATCAACGACTATCTCAATAATGCTGTGCATTCCCAAGACACTAGCGAAGAGGAACGGGCCTGTATTGTAAAGATACAGCGGTATCTGCTCGAGACGCTGCAAGAAGCTGGCGATGCTGGTGTGTGAGACAAGCTAAAACAACTATGGGGTATTGCCTTCCCTGCGGTCCTGGGCATTACCCGTATCCACCCCGATTCTCAGCGGCACTGGGAATGCACAGGAGAAAAAGAGCTACATGCTCTGGCTATGCTCCCCTTCAGACTTGGCGATTTGGCCGAAAATTTCCAAGTTGGGGCTGGGAGCGAGGACGTTTACGAAGTAGGTTCTCCAAGGCAATACTACTACTAAATGCTGACAATGTCAGGATGATGAGAGCCCTTACATGGGACTGAAGAAGCGTGAAGTCTCCGCTTTCCTGTTTTTTCTTTTAGAAAGGACAGGACTTTTCATGAGCAAGGACTTGGCTTGCTCCACAAGGGGCCCGATGAAGCGGACACCGCCATGGTAAGCTGGATGAGCCTCAACTTCTTCCTCTCTTCCGCCTACGGGGCGAGTCACAGCTTTGAAGAAGCAGATATCGAGATTTCGACGACAGCGCTAGTGTTGTCCTCGCTCTTGAGGAACAACGGCCGCTCGCCGCACGAGGTGCATCAGCAGGTGAAGCATTAGAGTCGTGGGTCCCTGCCCCAGCCATGTGGATGAGTAACAATGGCTTTAGGGTCGCAGACGAGGTCTACAAGAATGAGCTCTTAATGAAGACCGATGGCCCACCACCGAGACCCCTGGCCAAGAAGAAGGGAATCAAGAGTACTGATATCACCTTGAAGAGGTGGAAATTCTGGAAAGACTCGTTTCAGAAAGTGTGGGACCGGTCTATCGAGTACTATCACGGGCCCAACGCGCAGCCCGACGGTAGATCACTCATCGAAACTGGGTTGGCCGCCAAGGAAGGAACAGAGGCGATGGAGAAGGCTGAGAGCTTGTATGGTCCTGACGGCGAGCTTGCAGATCCAGAAAGCAAATGCAAAACGTGCTGTACTATCTTGTGACGGGATATATTTATTTGAGGCAGAGGTTCAGAATTGCAAGCGGTGACAATTATACTCTCGATTCGCGGCGCTGGGACGATATGGCGTCTTGGTATCAATTTGAGGTATGGTGCCGATTCCGCGCGTGCAAGCTTCACTGTCATCCAACAGATAAGAGCCAAAGAATTCAGCCAGGCCGAGGAATCATGATATTGCCCAGAATTACTGGCACAATTCCTGTGGAAATCCCCAGAAATCGTATTCTACAATCGAATCAGTGTGAAGCGGTGATGTTCAACGTACTGGGGGGTGAGGGACCAATGTACACTGTTGAGGCTATGCAGGACTCAATCTCAATCTGCTCACGCAGCACTGTGCAAGGTTCAGATGCGCATCTGTGCGGTTGTCACGCTCCAGATTACGCAGTACTCGTCCACTCTTGCAGCACAGCTCGTCATGTGGCGCCCCCCCAGATATGCGGTACTCCCTGAGCCCTGTAACAATCATCATCTTCAAGCAAGCGCTATCCAACAGGGATGACATTAGTATATCATCTAGCCTTTCGCCACATGTCTGTCAGCACTATAGCCGTGCTGACACTCATCGCGAATCCCACAAGCAAAGAATCGATCCTGATCCAGCCGACAGCAAAGCCAGGAATGAAAACATCGCAGCAATCCACGACAAGTGCTTTGTACAAAAGCCCCTTACGCACCGCTAGATCTTTATCATTTGCCGTCTGCCGAACGGTATCTCCAATGGCACCAGCAGCTTTCTCTTTCTCATCTTTGCGCGCCAGCGTGCCAGCATCAGGAGTCTTCCGCGGCCTCCCACGGCCCTTCTTCGCCGGCGTCTCCACCCCCGACGCAACCGCGCCCGTCACCAGCGTAGCCCCACCGCCCTCCGTCCCCGGAGTCCCCGGCGCCCCGAGCGTCGCGAGATCGAACAGACTCAGCACGATTGACGCGACGATCGCGTAGAGCCAGAACTTGTCGGCCTCGCGCTGCACCCACGCTCCCCAGGCAAAGCGCGTCAGCCCAATCATGTTGGTGATCGTCCACATCTCGGTGAAGGTGTAGCAGCCGAGCAGCGTGAACTTTGCCATCTCGATGCCCAGGCGCGTCTTCTCGCGTTGCACCTGCTTGCTCGTGGATGGCGTCGACAGGACCAGCACGCCGAAGCGGGCAAAGGCCAGGACGAAGCTGTCGATCCACTTGAAGAGGCGGAAGAAGCGGCGGGTGGTGGCGAGCTGGGCACGTGCGGCGAGGAGCGATGCAGGTGTGGGAAGGCCCGAGTTCTTGTCGAAGATGGGACTTAATGGTGAGGGGAGAGTGGCTGCAATCCAGAGGAGCGCGTGGACCATACGTAGGGACTTCTCCAGCGATGCTGCCGTTTGGTTATAGGAGGTTAGTCTGTGTTGTCGCGCACCACTAGAGATCACGTGAGAATGTAGCGCTGGCAGTGTGGCGCAAGGCTATGAGACAGCCTTGCGCCATATTGCCGTGCGAAGATTGCATTGAGCGCATAGAGGGAGCTTACCGGCATTGTTGGCAAAATTTGACAGCTGCACAAGCATGGCGATGGGTATAGGCCGTGTTACGCGTGCGTACACAGAAGGGAACTATCAGAACTTTCGATCGTCGAGCTGTCTTCACAGTAGCCAAAAGGAACGAATCTTACACCCTGAACTAGTCGTCGATTTCAATGTTCAAAGGTTATGGCACAAGACATAGTCAAACGCGTGAGGTCAACGACTAGCCAAGGCGTGTTCCAAGCGTGTTGAACTAGTGCGCTAGTTCCAAAAATTATCACGAGAGCCTCAATCATTACGAAAATCATCGGGACTTCATAGACCAAAATGGACTATTGGCGTAAATAACATCTGCGGTAGTCGTTTCGGCCCACAAAACTCCCAGGCCAGATGACAAGTCGAGTCGACTGTGTCTTGTCTGTCGCGAAGCGCTGTCCGGGAGACTAACCTCCCACTTAAAGCAGGCTTCGAGCGGTCTCAAGTCAACGGAGTTAGGCCTCAGTCATTTGTGAGAATCTGCGCTGGTTCACAGAGTAGGAATACTACGAATCCTCCGCGAAAACACAGGTTCAGATCTGGTCTGGCTATCCTCGCTACTCACAACATCCATGGCAGTACAGCTGTCGTTTTCCACGTTGTGAATACCTGCCAGACAAACCGCCATCAACATGGTGCGGTGACGTGCACCTCGACTGTGATAGTATAATGTGGGTACTCCTCCTCCTTCGTGACTGAACCCCTTTCTTATTACCATCATGCCATTCATGGTGCTCAAGAATCCAAAGTATGGTAGCACATGCCAACTCTTGTTGGAACAAGGCGGCAGCAGAATTCTTGCGTATTATTGTACAAGAGCTTGAACCGGGTTCGTATATGCCTGAAGTAGTGATGCCCGAATTTCAGTGTGGGCTGTGTGCGGCACTAGTCCACGTTACTGGTTGAAGGCTTACATTCTGGTAAGCGTAGCTGGAGTCAAAATGAGTATGTGGAATCGATGAATGGCTGTTGCTGATCGCCGGTACGCTCAAATCATGAGCTGGCGCACTGAAAGTAGAAATCTGGCCAAGCGTCATCATTCTAGACCCATTCTGACGGCCTTCAAGCCCGGAATGCTCGGGACTATGGTATTGTAAATCGTTATTTTCTCTTTGGCCAGAAATTGTCTCGTCAGTGACTGGAGTAGTCGAGCCTTGTACGTTCTTAGGTTGATGTTGAGGACCCTTGTGCACTTGGCAACCTTCACATGTGCAGCCCGGTCCGCACTGGCAAAAGCCTTGGTCATCCACACACGTAGGGCGTGGATCTTGGGCCATGACAAAAACTTGGTCATTGCCTGAAAATGGATGTAGGGTGAATGCTTGCTGATGTTGCCCAAACCCAGAATACAGCAGCGCATCGTGAGGATCGAAGCTACCAAAGTCGTGATAGCCAGGTTGAAGGGGGGCGTTCGAGTTGAGAGAAGGCAGCACCTGTTCGTCAAAAGTCCGTTGTAACCCGTCGATATGTTTCAAAGGAGGTTGTATGAACTGGTGGTATTCTTGATCTTGAGTGGGGTTGAATGGTGGAAACATTGGGTCATGACGTTGATCGAATGTCGCATCGGAGGAAAAATTCAAAGACTGGGCGAAGTGCGCTTGACCGAAGGCCTGCGGAGTCAAGCTCGCACGTTTACTGTCTTCTCTGGCTTGCAATACCGCCGATATGTGTTCATACGCCAATGCACGATCGTCTGCATAGTGCGGGTCGTTTTGCATAAATTCGGTGGCCTCGCGAACGTGATCCATCGTGGTGGCGTTAGCGGGATGCACTGCACAGCCGAGGCAAGAGCAGTCATCGCCACAGCAACAACCATCTTGGGTTGCGTCAAAGTTTTGTGACCCTGTTGCGTTCGATTTCGGGGAAGCGTGATTGGAGATGCTATCAGTCTTTCCTTGGAGGGTTTGTTGTTGGCGTAGCCTCAAAGAACCATTCGTTGGTCTTGCGTGTGATTGTGGCTGTACCTCCCGCTTCCAAGGAAATCTCTCCATTAATTGTTCCGCAGAAATCGAATCGAGGAAAGTCTGAAATTGGTCATCTGTCATGGTGTTGTAAGTTGTGTCATAGTTGACTTTGAGTGGGGCATAAGCAAAGATTTCCGGTTTGTCGACATTGGGATGGAGAGGCCGCGCTCCAGAAGCTGGTGATTGGAGCTGCATTTGCTTGGGCATTACTACTTTCTGGGGCTGGTGGCTGGACTTCGCCTCCTTGTTTTGGCAGCAACTTGGCTTGGCTGGGGATTCGGTGGGTGTCGTTACGCCCGTTCCGGACGTGGTTGGAGTCGACGAAGACGTTACCGAGCTTTGTTGTACAGCGTTGTCAAGTTGCGATAGGGTAGATCTACGTGAAATGCTGGCGCGCGGTGCGCGTATCTATGACGGGTAGTGAGCAAATAAAGTGTACGCATGGAGAAGATGAGCTACCTTTGGACCGGTTTTACCAACGCGAAATGCTTGTTCCGCACCTTTTCCTTTGGGATATGGTTGTGCTGCGGTCTGTTCCCAATCACTTTCCGGGATGACTCCACTGGGTGGACATTCGCAGCGACCTTGCAGACGGATTAGCCAAACATCACGTGACGAATATATTCTGAAACTTACTGTGTCCTGAGACGACATACGCTGGCTGAAGGTGGCTTGGAAGTGCTTCGGTGTGACCTCCTGGGGTATTCGAAGAGTTGTTCAGAGGACGGCCAGGCCTCCGAACTTCGATGAGAACTTTGTTGACGTGTGCACATTGCGATGAACGGTGACCGCGAATACACTCAAGGCTGTCACGCAGAAAGTCAGTGCCCAATCCATAAAACACTACAAGACCACTGCAGCAGGGTGGGAAGAAGGCATCCGTATATCTGCCGAGTCGGGGAGGATGAAGGGCGGCATCCATGCTGACAAACTTACCAGGCGACCTTGATCACGGTGTTATCCTTGGCAATAGTTGGCATTTTGATCCAGCACGAGACGTAGATCGAGAGAATGAAGGCCACGGGCAGAAGTGGTGTCCGCCTTGACAGAGCCAAGGTATAGGTAGAATCGTGGATTCTAAGCAGTGGGTTTCGTCCACATTGCCAGCACCAAATTGCTTGGCGGAAAACCTACTCGACGACGAAAGTAGACGCTGGCAAAAGTGATACACTCTGCGACCAGAAAAGCGGCAACGCCGGCGACAGTCAGAGGGTGGGGTAAGTCTCCGGTCAAGCAAAATCAAGACTGGTTAGGCAAGCGTGTGCTACGACCTTCGTTGGAAAACGCCGTTGGACCAGATATGTTCCGCAGAAAGAAAGCCGAGCAGGTTGACATGCACAGACAAGCCCTCAGCCAGCTTCCAGAAAGCCTTGGTCTCGGAGGGTGGGGGAATAGGCCAGCGCGACTGAGATGAGAAGGTTTCCGTGTAATGTGGCGACTGTTTCGAGGCGAATGAACTGCACGCCCCATCGCGTCAGTCCGGCAAAACCCGCGCGTGCTTGGCTTCTCCGCCGCTGCCGCCTGAAGCACCCAGGAGCTTTTTTTCTACCCTGGCCCATATACTCCTTTCGAAGTCGCGAAATAATTTAGTCCCTTTTCATGCTCTGAAAGCTGCCCAAACTGCGCTTTCCTTCCAGACAAAATTTCGCCATTTCTGAGCCTCAAACACAGTGTTACTTCTTGTAAAGCGGTGCAGCGTTAGGAATCAGTGACTCAATAGCAAGCCTGCCCACCTTGCCCACCGAGATTCTAGATTATATTTTCTCGCATCTCCAGCAGTCTGATGTCGCCTCTTTATGCCGCCTTTGTTCTCCCTTGCGCCAAATCGCCACAGCCACCCTTTATAAGCATGTTTACGTTTCACTTGACGCCTATGCATCGCAAAGGCCGATTCTACATGCTCTTGCACGAACACTAACGCAGAGAGAAGACTTGCAGCACGCGGTTGAGTCGGTCAAGCTTGTTGGCGGCCTTCCAGACGTGAGTGCAACGTCGTTTCATGGCTTAGTGTGGATCGGCCATTTAAATTTCGCTGTGGGCCAGAACATTTCCATCGATGAACTCACAATAGATATCTCTTCAAGGATGCCATGCCTTAAAGCTTTGGAACTAGGTATCAATTTTCTTACGGACTCCTCACATCTCAGCGGATTTCTGATGCACCAATGCAGTCCAGATGAAGAGGGTCGTGCACGATGGCCTGAACTAAGATTGGTGACACTTGGCAACGATCTGAGTACGGAAGGACAGAAACATCAACAAGTCGAGAGTGATGAAAAGTTTGAAGCAAACAGTCCCAATTCTTTGTACTCCGAACGACCAATACATCCAAATTTCTTCATGTCTTTTTTCTTGTTACCACACCTGACATATTTTGACACCATACTACCATTCAGCATGGCTGGATACACCTGGAAACGTCAAAGTCAGGTGATAGAAAGGGGTTTAGGGACTTTAAAACTACGGTCTACGTCATGTCGAGAAGACATTCTCCTGCACCTCCTGAAGGAAACACCAAAAATTCACCACCTTGAGTATGAGTATTTCTGGGATACCGGAAATCGCTATTACGGCTCAGATCTGCTCCCATCTCGAACACCGCAGCCGAGCGTTTTTCGAGATGCGTTGGATCTGATACAAGAGAATTTCGAGACTCTGACACTCAGAATTGAGATATGCAAGTACTACAACCATGGACATTTTCAAGACAACGAACCGCATGAACCCTTGACTTTAGATGGATCTTTAGGGTCTTTGACAAGCTTCATCAAGTTGAAACACCTCAATATAGCTATGGAAATCATCTTCGATCATGTTCCTCTCCCGAAAGACTCAGGTGTAGGTCTCTTCGATTGTCTTCCTGCCAGTATCGAGCATCTTGTTCTTTATGACGACGGAGGTACACCGCATGGTGGGAGTGATTGGAATTATTCCGACGCTTTCAAAGTCGTTCTTCAGGAGCTTTCAGAAGTGGACACTACTCAACGGGTGCCGAATTTGAGTTTAGTCATTTTCTCGTTTCGGTGGATTGGACCATGGCTCAGCATTAGAGAAAAGGCCAATGAACTCGTTTCGTCTTATGCGCCAATCTTCCAAGCCAAGAACATAGAGGTCAAGTTTACGTAGGTCATCAACGATTGGTTCTTGAAGCATTTACCAATGGATGAGCATAGAGAAGAGCCCATGGATCTCTACAACTTGGGCGTCATTTGAAATCTTGCTGATCATTCGATCAGATGCTGGCGCTCTTTCTGGCGTGTATACATTGCTATAATATTGCCGGGGTCAGCACCACTACCCGCGGTTTCATTCCCCTTGTTGCGGTACTCCTTAAATTCTCCTGTCGCAAAAGATGGTGTGTGAATTTGTGCATTAATGAGCTTTGAAAGCTGATTGGATATGTCCTCACCCGCGGGCAAAGCATTCAATTTGGGTGCAGCTATGCAGGAGTAAAACAATGACGAGCTGGACTATGATCTCCAAAATCTGGTTTCTGTTCATCAGTGACGTGGAAAGGCCCATATAGTTCCCCAATGATAACATGGAAAGAGACACTATAAATTGCACCCTCATCATAAACCAGGTGAAGCAGGGGAGAGTCTGCACCATTGCAGCCCGCACTATGGAGAAGATATAAAGTAGAATTGGTAGCATCTCCTCATACATGACCTTCCTCCTCCCTTTCAGTGATCTTTCTTCGATGTATGATGGTCGACCAGTTCGCGAGATTGAGCTGTCAGTGCGGAAGAATTCACTCCCAGGCAAAGGAGACCATAGTTAAAAGGAGACCGTAGTCGAAAGGTGAGCACCCCATGGGGTCGTCACTTAAAATTCGGCTTCTTTCCATCGTTCAGATATACTGCTCACGCGTGACCCATAGCGGGTGCTTCGAAAAAATGTCGGACGATGGTGCTGTGATCGATCTTTTCCAAGATCCTGAAGGATATTACGAGCCCGAAAAGCCGTGTACATTTCAGGACTATACCTTGAAAGACGGCCGTCACCTCAAGCTCCGCTTCGTGGGCCACGACCCTCTATGGGTAAGTACATCAGAGCAAATCGAAAGCAATATCAGAAAAACGAGATCTTTCCCGAAAGCCTATTTCCTCAAATATCATCCACGGTTCTAACTTTTGCGTTCTTCAAGGGGCATCTTCTGTGGAATGGCGGCAAGATCCTATCAGACTACCTGGAGTCACACGCTGCTTTCCACGTGAAAGACCGTAACATTCTCGAGCTCGGAGCAGGCGGAGGACTACCCAGTCTCGTCTGCGCCGTCCACGGCGCTCGCCGCGTCGTCGTTACGGACTTCCCGGACGCCGACCTCGTTGAAAACTTGCGGTACAATATCGCCAATTGCGCCCTTCTACCTAACCCCTCAAACATCAAGGCGGAAGGCTATCTCTGGGGTGCTGACACACAATCTTTGATTGCAGCAGCCGGCGACGTCCCCGAGCAGAGCGGTTCCAACGTCTTCGACACGGTCATCCTCGCTGACTTGATGTTCAATCACCACTGCCACCGAGACCTGCTTCGTACAGTCCAAGAAACACTTGCCAAAACCGCTACGGCCCGTGCATTTGTATTTTTCACCCCGTACCGGCCGTGGTTACTCGACGCGGATCTCAATTTTTTCAATCTCGCTCGTGAGGAGGTCACAGGACTCGTGGTAGAAGAACTGGGTACCTGGGAGATGGAGCGCGTCTTGTTTGAGGAAGATCCCGGAGACGAAAAGCTGCGGCGGACCGTCTTTGGCTTCGAGATCTCTTGGAAAGTGGTATGACTGGTACCGTAGAGCAAGCTTGTGCGCGAGGAGCCACCATTTGGTTTACTGGACCAGAGCAGGTGGCATTCCAAGAAGATGTCAGTCATCAAACCTCTAGATGACCCGATACTGTCCCAGTGGTCACTAGCCTCAATGATTGGGCAAGTAGCGGATCCTGCTCTCGCAGCACCACGACCCTGGTTGTTTCAATAGACCGGACAAGAATTACCTGAGCACGCCTCCTGGTCAAATCCATCAGGTAAAGCTGCACAGTGGGTACGAGGTGCAGGAAGCCATTGTGTTTAATCAATCAGAAGCTCCCTCCGGCAGTGCATAGAGGGTCGCGACGGAAAAGCCTCCCTGGAAAACTCAGGCAGCTCGAAGCATCAAACAGGAGAGATATGGAATGAGACAACGACACATAGATCGCTTTCTTACAGAGCTTAATAGAACCCGGGGAAACATCGCCGTGAAGTATGATGAATCTTGTGCTTTTGTATCTAGCAATGTTCATGGCTAGCTAAGCATATTTCTCCTTGCGACGTATTTTCGACATCCTTCAGCCCACCAGACAGCGTGCTGGACTCGCCGAATTAACCACAACTGCCTCTCTTACTGAGCCTTCTTGCTATCTGTGACTAGATGCTTTTGAATGAGGCTGCTCCCCACCTGAATGGTCTCATGCCAGCCCTTCTGCCTTCCCCAAAATCTGTCCTGCTGGCTTGCAGATCCACTGACTCTTGCTTCATCCTCCAAGTTTCGGCGATTGATCTCCGCATCCTTTTCAGCCATTGGCGCGATCCGTGCAGCTTGCTCGCCGAAACTTTCTTCAAGGTACTTGCGGCGAATACGGTATCGCTCAGCGCGCTCCTTCTGCCGTCCTGGAGAGTCAAGTTTAGAAATGACCGTGCGGACTGCCCAGCGTGAGAGCAGATACGAATGCTCGGAAAAGAAAACTGTCAAGAGAAGTGCCCAGCCTTTCAGACTTTCAGGTGAGCCTCCTGGGCCGAGCGTGTCTTGTTGAAACATGTAGACAATGGCGGCGGTGGTTATGCTACCAAGCCAAGTGAGGAAGCCGAGTGCGTCAAGCCAAGGACCAATGCTGTCTGCACGCCAGGGAATAGGTCGTTGCATCTCAGTGCATATTTTGGCAGCGTCTGTGCGCAATTCAATCCAGTTGTTGACGAGGAAGCTGACAGAGGTGAGCGGCCAAACGACGCTGAAAAGGGAGAGATAACCGTATTGGACAACCATCTCTCGATAGTCGGTGGTGACATCGTAGACCTCGAGCTCAGCCTCTTTACGGACACGGCTGAGGAAGGCTTTCTCCTCTGGAGCATCGTCCGCAGCAACATCAGCCAAGGTGTTTCCCCTGGCCTTTGCACGTGCAACCTTCATGTCCTTGTATTTGCTGGCCGCGCGACGTTTCAGTATGGGCACAATGACCTCAAGGAGTTGGTTGACAATTTGTGCGGTGACAGTGAAGTAGATGACCTGCTTCCTGAGCCTATCCGGGCTAATCTGGAAACCAACTTTCGGTGCTGTCATCTGAGCTTGCTTCTCAGCGAATGGTTTTACTGTCAGCTGGAAGACATCAAGGTAGGGTACCAAAATGCTGGCAAATGGTACATAGACGAAAGCCGTGAGCATGATTGGCATGTATGAGGAGATGAAGTTGAGAACAAAGATCTTCTGAGTGATGGCCGTATCGTAGTCAGCATCGGTTCTATAATTCTCGTATTTTGTGAGACGAGTCGCCATGCTTGTCAAGAGGCCCAGGAAAAGGGGCTGCATCGTTGTTATTATGCCCGTGGGAAGAAAGACCAAGAAGGATTTCCCGGGCCCATTGTAGACCTCGCCGACAAAGATTTCGATGGCGAAGCACGTTGCAATCAAGGAGCCAAGGACCAGAGCGCAAATGATGGCGAATGGGATCTGAAGGGCTTGTCTTTGGATACGCTTAGCTGACGGAAAGAACTCGATCAACTCCCCAGTTACAGGATCCTTGTGGGTACGCTCCGGGGCAAACTCGTGGCGCTTAGACTCGATCGAAGAGACGCCTCGGACACCCCAGCGGACGGCCAGATCGGTTTGTTGATGTCTCCAATATTCGACAAAACATGTGCAAAGCAGGCTGTTGACAATAGCATAGAAGGGAGAAAAGTAACCCAGCACAGTCCATGCCGCAGTACCAAAGGCAGCGATGCCGATCAGAGCAGTAAAGTATGATTGAGTGAAGGCAAAGTAGAAGGCCACCTTTTCGCCAAATCGATCTCTGATCTCATCGAGGTCATCAATGCTGAGGGTGTATTTGCGAGCCCACTTTTTGAGCCAGGCGTTGTTAAACGCATGGTCGTGCAGAGCGAAGATATTCTGGACGTTCGACCATTCGCCATGCTGTGAGGTAATGCCGGCGCCACCTTCATCCTGCGGATTTGTGATAAGTTGGTAAACAATGCGGAGTCTCTCGGCAGGATACAGCTGAGAACCCTCCGCAGAGTGTTCTTGCTCTTTCTCGGGTTGGGAAGCTCTGACGCCGTGGAGCCAGTCTTTGACCCTACAAGGTATTTAGCAATGATCGCAGAAGATAATAAATCAGAGTGGTTGACTACCTGGATCGATATATTTCACCGTATAGATGCTCTTTCGAAGCCAGTTTCGTGAAGATCAAGAGGGTGTTGTCTTCACCATTCCTGACTTCTGTTGTGATGCCAACAGATGCGAGAGCTTCAATAAGCTTTTCATACTGAGAAATGGCTCCAGCTTTGTCTATTGGTGCGTCAGAGGGCTACGCTAGAAGGCTTCACAGCTCTACTTACCCTTCTCGTCCACTTTGTACACGATAACGTAGTCGACATCCATGTTGGTGTCCATGCCAGGCTGGTCCTGTGGAGGCGCCATAGCTACTACGGGCTGATAGGCACCTGAAATCCCGCAATTTCAATAGAATGGTTTAAAGTTCAGACATGCAGTTGAGTAAAATAGTGTGGAGCATCAGGTCGAAACCACAAACAACCCACTGGTGTCAATGACCTTCAAGCGGGCAGCTACACGTCATCGCACGCACAGCGGCACCGTCCCTCGCCAACTCAGCCCAGCCTTGTCTACGATTTGTGCCCTACACTGCTGCGCACTCGTCGTGACGGCAATTACAACCAACAAAGCAGATAGCCTCAGATGCATGTCCGAATATGAGCGGTGCTCTGGGCCTCCGCCCACCCTTGTCGCCGTTTGACCCGCCCTCACTCCTTTGGGCCTTCCTCTCGTCCCCTCTCTCCTTCTTCGCGCGATCCATATACTCCTTTTTCCTGTACCTCCGACCCCGGCCAAGGCCAAGACATACCGCTCACCCTATTCGCGTCGTGTGCATCAGCGACACGCACACCCAGAAGAAACCGATTCCTGAAGGCGACCTCCTCATCCACGCTGGCGATCTGACCGATGCCGGAACTACGGCAGATCTTCAAGCACAGATAGACTGGCTACACTCGTTACCGCACACTCACAAGGTTGTTATAGCAGGCAATCATGACACGTGGTTGGACCCACGGTCTCGCCGTACGCTGGATCTGCCAGAGCAGCGCAAACAGGTTGACTGGAAGAGCTTAAATTACCTGCAGCATAGCAGCGTCACGCTCTCATTCCCGGCACAGGGGGGTCGGCGCCTGAATGTCTATGGTGCACCGCAGATACCGGCGTGCGGAGGGCCTGAGTTTGCTTTTCAGTATACACGAGGTCAGGACGCGTGGACTGGGACATTACCACGAGATATTGATGTGTTGGTGACGCATACGCCGCCACGCTGGCACTTGGATCTCCCACCTGGACTTGGTTGCGAATGGCTCCTGAAGGAGGTTTGGCGGATACGGCCACGACTGCACGTATTCGGACACATTCATGGGCAGCCTGGTACCCAGGCGGTGTGGTGGGACGAAGGGCAGTCTGCGTATGAGCGAATCTGTGACCGTAGCCAGAGACTTGTCATGGGAATCTTGAACCCTGCGACATGGGTTGACTTTGCAATCTTGGTTGGAAGCGGCATAAGGAGTGTTACGTGGACACTCCTCTGGGGCGGTATGCCAGGCAAGGGCGGCATCATGGTGAATGCAGCGCAGATGTGGGACGCGACAAAGAGCTTGGACAGCAACCCCAAGGTTGTGTTGATATAATACAAGTCATATTCGTAAATGATATCGACAGACGGCGGCCCACGGCTACTACTCCTTGCCGCCAGCCATGAGCATCTGTATTAACAAGAAACCAGCAATGGCCCACCAGTATTTCTGCAAGAAGCTTTTCTCTTCCACTTTGCCTGCCACCTTGCCCGTCGGATCCAGCACAACAGGCTTGTTGAGTACAGGTCTCGGTGCCGAATCTGCCTTCACCAGCTCCACGATCAATGGCTTGGTCGTGGCTTTGGCTTCCCTCTTCGCAGACCCGTTCTTTCCACTACCCTTGGCCACTTGCTCGGTAGCTTTGGTTTTCTGGACTGCCCCAAAACTAATGTGGTACATTTCCCCTTGGTCATCCACCTGTATTGATAGTTTCTGCTGCAGTGTTGGGTCGAAGCTTGCTGCGGAAGTTACAACACCAGCCCATTTCCCGTCCTGTGGGTCATAGAAGCCTACTCTGATTCGCTCTTCGGGAGTATAGGAGCCAGTGGGAGGTGTGTATTTCGAAATGGTGGATGTTAGGGCGGTGCTATCATAAGAGACTTGGGCGAGTTGTCCCGGCTTGGATGCGGAGAGAGGCCATGAGTAGATTGTGATTGATTTTGATGAGGATGCAGCAGATGTCAATGTGCTGAGCACCACGAGCGCAGAGGCTATGAGACGCATTGCAGTCTCTGATCAAGAACAAGACAGGCTGGTAAATGCCTTCGAGGTGGAATGCGTGAGCGTTTTGGTCAAGTCGTTGGTGAAATCATACTTACCAGGGTAACACCGGGTGGTATCAAGGACTCTAAGGGGCACTCATCTTTTTCATTGATTCGTAGTCACGTTGAGATGATACACTGGTTTTATGATACATTTGCCAAGAAACCAAGGAAGCATGATTAACACTAGTGCCGAAGAAGGACATCGAATGGAAGCCGGAATCGTGAAATACAAGTGAGACAGTAATAAGACATTGCCAACTCACGGAGTTAGTAAGAATCGCTGCAAGCTGCTCTAGATTACAGTCATGATCTTCTACCTCCAACCACATCACCTTTTCCATTCCGCGAAACCTCCGGATTCATGCATCGGAACATTCTACAGCTGAGCGCCAACCAGCTTGGCCCAGGCCTCGGTGCTGAAGGACTTGGGGCGCTCGATAGGAGCACCAACGGCGCGGTCGATGATGAGCTGGGGCAGGACACCAATGGCACGAGACACACCGAACAGGACGGTGTAGAAGTTCTGCTCAGTGAGGCCATAGTACTGGAGGAGGACACCGGAGTGGGCGTCAACGTTGGGGTAAGGGTTCTTGGTCTTGCCGTGCTCGGTCAGAACACCAGGGGCGATCTTGTAGACCTGGCTGACAAGCTTGAACAGGGGATCATCGGGCAGATGCTTGAGAGCAAACTCGCGCTGGGAGGTGTAGCGGGGGTCAGTCTTGCGCAGGACTGCGTGGCCGTAGCCGGGTACGACCTGGCCCGACTTGAGGGTCTCCCACAGGTAGTTCTTGATGTTTTCATCGGAGAGATCGGTGCCAACGGACTTCTTCATCTTCTGGAGCCAGTTGAGAACTTCCTGATTAGCCAAACCGTGCAGGGGGCCAGCGAGACCGTTGAGACCAGCAGCCAAGGACAGCATGGGGGAGGACAGGGCGCTGCCAACCAGGTGGGTGGTATGAGCGCTGACGTTGCCACCCTCATGGTCGGAGTGGATGGTCAGGTACAGGCGCATAAGCTCGACAAAGTCGGTATTGTCGGCGAAGCCAAGCTGGTTGGCCAGATTGTAGCCGTAGTCCTTGTCCTTCTGGACAGCGGCAACCTTGCCATCCTTGTAAACGTTGCGGTAGATACGAGCAGCGATGGTCGGTAGACGAGCGATCAAGTCCATGGAGTCCTCAAAGGTGTGTTGCCAGTACTCGGTCTTCTTGATGCCCTTAGCGTAAGCCTTGGAGAAGGCAGACTCGTGCTCGAGAGCGGTGACGGCGAGGGAGAACTGCGCCATGGGGTGGAGGTCGCTTGGGCAGCGATCGATGAGCTCCTCGACGAACTTGGGAACGTCGGAGCGCGCGGCCCACTCGGCGGACAGATCGCGAACCTGCTGCTCGGAAGGAACCTCACCGGTCAGGAGAAGCCAGAAGAGACCTGAGGCAGCTTGTCAGTATACTTCACTATCTTCGATTTATTCTTGTAAACACCAACCTTCGGGCAAGGGCTCGTTGCCACCTGGGGCCTTGGGCAGGAGTTCCTGGCATTCGGGAATCTGTTGGGCTTGAGTTAATAAATGTGGAGTGAAGCATAAAGTGAAGCGTAGAGCATTGGATCCTTACAGTCTTGCCACGGAAGCGAATGCCCTCTTCGGAGTCGAGGACGGAGCCCTGATGTTATGTTTAGCGAGTGTTGCGGAAGTGAGATAGTGATGGAGCTAACCTCCCACACGAGGGACTTGATTCCACGAGCACCACCATAAACCTGGTCGAGAGTGACCTCGCCAATGACCTTTGAACCGTAATCTCTGTGTTGATACTGTTAACATGACATCGGAGGCCGACGGCTAGCGGGGGGGCAGCGGACTTCTTGAGCTTCTTGATCTTCTCGATTTCGGCGGGGAGCTTCTCGGCGAAGGTGTCTTTCAGAGACTACGAGCGTGTCAGTGTTCGAGCCGGCAAGGTCAGAAGGGGGAGGGGGAGCTGGGCGGACCTTGGACTTGGAGGAGTAGCAGCGCAGACCAGTGAAGCCGACAGACTTCAGGTTTGATTGCGCATTGGTACGCAGAGACTGGCGCAGAACAGAGCTTCCGACCCTGAGGGAGGAAGCCATTCTGAAGCTACGGGTGATGGGATGGATAGGATTAAGTTTGGAGAGGGAAGGTGGACGAGAGCAAGGGAAAGGATCGCGGCCGCAATTATTTTGAGGCTCGAGCTTCGGGCGGACCAGGATCAGATCGGCGCTGGCCTGGATGACGGCGAGCGGGCCCCAACGACGTTGTCGACATCCACGACAAGCTGTTGTTGAGCATTTATTGGGCGTCCTGATCGCACAGGTTGCCGAAACGAAGATCGGCAATTGTTCTTGTTGTTATTCTACCATACACTTGAGATCCTGGGGAACATGGTGCTGGAAGAGGCCAATAGCAAGGAGCCAATGAACGGGAATTCAGCATCTGGGTGTCCCAACACCTCGTGCACAACCCAGAACCCGCACGTGTCCGCGTGCCCTGCCGCAAATTGGACCGGCCGGCGAGAAATAGAAAAGTCGTTGTCTCACCCGCCACTCCAGCCAAGGCGCGTGTCTCTCAATAATTTAATATCGACGACCCTTCCGTCGCCTTCGCCCTCACTTCCACCCCCGCGCATCTCACCCCTCACGCAGCACGCTCTTCTTTCTCTGCTTCATAGTTCTTGGAAATAGAGAGAGAGTGAGAGCACAGAATTTAGGCGTGACCAGCCTGGCCCTCTGCTCAGCTTAGCTGCTTCTTTCGCCGCCAGCTTTCCAAGGCCCCCTCCCTTCCTCCCTCCCTCTTAGAGTCTGGTTTGTTTCTGCAAGCTTCTTGGTTGGATCCTGCGCGCCAAGTGCCTTTCGTGCGTCTGTCGTACATCGTACAGTGACAACTGAACGCTCCTCCGCTGGTCTGTCCTAGGTCTGCATCTCGATAAGGATCTCTGTGCTTAGAACGCTGCGAACCAGCCGCTACCATGGCTGCCGTCGCAGAACTAGACGCTGCACTCCAAGCCCTCCGAGCCCTCAAGCCTCCTGGTGTAACCAAATCGCGCATCGCCTCCATCACCCAGCTCTGCGTCGAGAATGTCAAGGTACGTCGTCCCCACCCAGCTCCTTCAAGCCCGTTCACGCTAACCTCCATCCTTCCAGAATGAGTCGGTCTTGGTCCAGAAAATCTACACCCAGTTCAAGAGGACTCCGGCCACCCACAAGCTAGGCGTGCTCTATGTTGTAGACTCTGTAACCCGCCAGTGGATTGAGAAGGCAACTGCCTCAGGCGAGAACCTGACTGGTGGCAGCTCCAATGCCGACGGCACCTATGCCGCCGGCGTCCAGCGCATGACCGACCTGCTCCCGCTCCTCGTTAAGGATGTCATCTCCAGTGCCCCTGAAGACCAAAAGGTAAGCAAATAAGTTTTCCCCCCCTCATCTCCCGGCCCAGAGTACCTCTCGCGAGAGTAGCCCATGGACGCCATCTTGCCTGCCCACACGTTGCTGCCATTTAGACGAACACTTGCTCACGTGATGCCACAACCCGTAGGACAAGATCACCAAGCTCGTAGACATTTGGGACCGCGGCAACATCTTCCCCGCCAAGATGATTCAGGAGTTCAAGACTAAGCTTGATGCTCGTCCCTCGCCACGTAAGCCTGTCGCACAACCAGCAGGAAGTTATCCTGACAGCCATCCAGCTCCGACTTCGACCACACCCCTGGGCAATCCACCTCCACCGCAACTGCACCAGAGTGGCCCGTCGGCCTCGGAAATTCTGAGAGGTTTGACTGCTGCGACGTCACAGCAGCCCCCCTTCCAGGCCCCGACCAACGCCTTTCCTCAGCCGCCCCCCTTTCCCCTGCCTGCATTCCCAAACCTTTCCCAGCCGTCCTATCTCCCCCAGCAGCCTCAAATGCCCCAGCTCCCACAACCACCCACGACTGATTCAAACCCCGCAGCGGCAGCATTGCGTGCCCTGGAAGGCATGCTTCCACCAGGCGCTGCCCAAGACCCCGCACAGCTGCAGCATTGGATATCCATCCTGCAGGAGCTTCAGTCCCGCGGAGTCCCTCCTGACCAATGGCCCGAGGTCATTCGCATCATGAGCGAGCAACAGAAGGGTCCCCAGCAAGCTGCCGCCCAGTCACTGCCCCTACGATCAGACAGAGATCGTAGCCGCTCTCCGAATCGACGTCGCGGAAGTCCAGTCTACGAGACGTATGGCGGAGGGTACCGCCAGAGAAGCCCAATCCGCAACGACTCTCCAATCAAGGCGGCTGGGGGAGTAGGAGGAGGCAATGACCGCCCGAGACGGATCGAATATGACCCCAGCTTGCCGCAAGGGAACATCAAAGTTTACAGCCGCACACTGTTTATCGGAGGCTCGACTTGCGGAGAGGCAGAGCTCAGACGCATCTTCAGCCGCTTCGGAGAGGTGCAAACTTGCATCGCCCATCCCGAAAGACGTCATGCTTTCATCAAGATGAAGACACGTGCCGAGTCCCAGGCTGCTAAAGATGGCATGGACGCGACTCGCGATCCCGAGATCACAAGTCGTGTTCGATCCACCAGATGGGGTGTCGGATTCGGGCCGCGCGACTGCAGCGACTATGCGACAGGCATCAGCGTCATCCCGATCGACCGTCTGACCGAAGCTGACAAGAAGTGGACACTGACCGCAGAGTACGGTGGAACCGGGGGCAAGGCGATCGAGAGCAACATGGTGCTAGAAGAGCCCGACATCGAGATCGGAGCAGGTGTATCGTCCAAGGCCATTTCTCAGCGGCCCAGTCAACTCAACAACGACAAGGGACCTGCGAATCGACGCAACGAGGAGCGGCGTGGTGGAGAGCGGCGTGGCGGTTCCGGAGGACGCAACCGCAGCGACGTCAACAACATCCCGGTGGGCGGTGGCCAGCAGAACCAACAAGACCAGATGTCGATGGCACCTCAGCAAACAGCGTTCGCCATGCCGCAGATGTCGGCATTTCCAGCGCCGCCTGTACACTATGATCCCAGCGCGTTCAGTGGAATGCCGGCCGTACCAGGGTTTGGCTTCAACTTCATGAATGCGCCGCCGGGCACTTGAGCTGGAAATCTTTACTTTGCTTGATTCGTTCATGGCGGCACGTGTTGCCCACAGGGAAACGGCGTTGAAAGCATCTGCATATGGCGCAATGGTGGAGGACTGTACATAGCGGTCACTGGCGGCCCAGACCAAGACGGCAAGCTCTGCTGCATACCCCTGTTCGAGTAGTCATTCCCCCTGCAATGCGATACTAGTTTCCATTAACGCGCAAGCCGCACTGTAAATTATTGCCGAGCCCACGTGCACCTTGCTGGCAAACGCAGCTTCTATCCATTATGCTTTACCAATTAAGCGCGCCGAGTTCTGGAGCGAAAAGCTCACAAGGCCTAGGCGCAAAGCGTTATAGCGACAAGCCATGGGGGCTAGCCAAGCGAGGAAATGAGGAGCGGCGCTGGCTCCAACAGTAATTGCAGCCGTAGCCCCCCCTCTGAACGGTCGTAGCGCCACGACGAACTAGCCTCACCCGATGCGCGCCGGCCGGATTCAAGGGCTCGGTGCCTCACTCACTCTGCTCGAGCAAAACCAGCGGCGACAATGAACTCTCCTCGCCATCCGTAGCGCGGCACTCGGAGACGACAGGGTTCAGCTTGCCGTGCCTGCAAGTAGAGGCGCACCTGGTCGTCACCCCTGGCACAGTGTGGACCCCGGCGGAGAGCCCCACAAATCGCACTGCAATGGCCGGAGACTTATCACCACACGTGCTGCTGCGCGTCCCTCGCTGGCCCACCGCGACGCTGCCCAAGCTGTATCAAGCCTCAATCTTGAAACTCCTGGCTGTGCTGGCAATATGTTTCTTCATCTTGAGCTGGACCTGGATTCTGGATCCGCACCTCCCGGCATGGATCACTGGCTACGACGACTTCGTCCTGCCAGATGACATCGAGGCAAAGACGTACGAACGCTTCGACAAGCTGGTCAAGGAGGGCGGCGTTTTCTACGAAGAGACTGAGCCCGAGGTCTACACAGACAGGAACGGTTCGCAGTTCAAAGTAAGTGTCTTGCTTCTTGCTTCTTCTTGCTTCTTGCTTCTTGCTGGGAGATAGGGTCGGTGACGTGTAACGTGACTTGGCCTGGATAGATTGAGCAAAATAAGATATACCATGTGCTCTTTACCAACGGCCATCGTGCTAACCAAAAACTCCAAGTTCATTTTCCGCATAGCGCCGCACCTCATTGATGCCCTCCCCCTGGCCCCCATCAGCTCCGTGATCCGAAAACCAGGCTCACCAGAAGCGGAATTCTCTCAGCACGAACAGCGTTTCGACATTTCATTCCTCGACCCATCCCCCGAGCATGTAATATACAATTTCAGAGATACCCATCGTCTAATCCTTTCCCGAACATCGCTATATCGCCCTTCCCTCATCCTCGCAACGAACTCCAAGCTTCACACAAATGGATGGGATGCTGCTTTCACCATCCGAGAGAAGCCACCTCCTGCCATTCCGGAACCTGAGATCAAGCCAGTTGTGCAAGCCGCAGATGACACACCCACTGCACCATCTAACCCAGGTTCTTCTAGCCTTCGAAGGAGAGGTGCTGCCGCCCACGCAGAGCCTAAAGCTGCAGCGGTGGCAGACCCCGTCGGCGAGGGAGAAGCCGAGGATTCCACCACGTCAGACGAGGCAGAAGACATACCATCGAACGACGACAATCTCACGCCCGCAGACCTAAGCGCCGCCTGGGCCCTCATCCGCGCCTTCCGCGGCACCAAGCTCGTCATCTCGTACGACTGTGGCCTCAACGCCGGCGCCTTCACCTCCTCGCGGCCCGAGCATGAGGGTCTGCCCTCGGGTGTCAGGTACATGGAAGCTTTCCCGGCGCCAGAACGCCGCATCGGCCACTCGCTCTGGCCCGCGAGGGCACCAGCCACCCGGAACCCGCGGGCAAGCCCGGAGAAGCAGCCGGTGGCATGGAATATCCCCACGGTACCATTCGCACACCTCGTGATTCAGTACCCACCGTCCTCTGGCGTTGGTGTCATTGTGCGTACACATGCGCGCCTGCTTGCCCTGACGCGGCAGATACAAGAGGCTGCCGAGGTCGCGTCGCCGGACTACAATATGATCATGACGAGCGGCTGGATGGCGATGGTGCCGCGGCAGAAGAGCTCCCCCAACAGTCGCACCGGGGTGAAGGCGGAGGGCGAGAATGGACCATGGAGAGCGGGGGCGCAGGAGATGCTTGGGATGGTGGGGGTGCGGGATGATCTGGAGAGGGAACGGTGGGGGGACCTGGGTTATGGCGAATATCTGAAATGGCTCGGCATTCCCGGGGAGGTTGATTGAAGGACTTAATGTTTGAATGTATGAGAAGTATGACGGCTGTGTGGGCGTCAATGAATTGGCATGTATCACGTGGAATATAAGTGTAATGTTATCTTCGTCAATGCAATCATGGCCGACTGTAGGTCACGAGACACGAGGCTCCGGCTCAAGATCTTGCTCTTGCGTCAACCGATATCAGAGTATGTACCCTGCCCGCATGATCGCGGTCTGGCAAGCGCGAGGCTAGATTGCAGATCGGGCAAAGGAGACGAGTTTCGTTCTGTAGAGCGTTATGAGAGGCGCATCGGAGGCGGCCGACCCCGATCGGCGCTACCCTCCACCTGGACCGCGTCTGCAGCTTCGATAGCTAGGTCTGCTGCAGCGACCCAGAACGCCATGCTCCTGATAAGAGTCGCAGCGGGCACTCGATCACGTATATAACAGATCCACATGGCCGCCCCGGTCTCCCTGATCAAGCTTTCCGTTCTCTGGTGTCTGTGATCTCAACTTGCAGCCCCGCCGTGTGCCCCGCATCCACCCCACCAACCTGCCATTGACTCGCATCGTATTGCACTGTCACACCAGCAAACCAGCACAATGCCCACCGCAAAGGTCTCCTACGCCAAGTACGGCAAGGACAATGTCCGCATCTTGAAAGTCATCCGCGACACCTCCACCACCGTACATCTTCCCCTCCCATTGCCATGTGCGCCCAAGCTAACCCAGCCAGCCCCCCACGCACACGGTCGCCGAGTTCACAGTCAAGTCGATGCTCGAGGGCGACATCGAGACCTCCTACACGGCCGCAGACAACAGCGTCATCGTGCCGACCGACACGCAGAAGCAAACAGCCTACATCCTGGCCAAGCAGGCGCCGGTGCTGCCGGTCGAGCTCTACGCGGCGCGCCTGGCGCAGCACTTCCTCGACCGCTACGCACACCTCACCGTCGCGCGCGTCGACGTCACGCAGCACCGCTGGACGCGCATGCAAGTCGGCGGGGCGCCGCACCCGCACTCCTTCCACCGCGACGGGGCGGACACGCGCACCGTCAACGCCGTTGCGACGCGCGGCCAGGGCGTTGCGCTGCGCAGCGGCATCGCCGGCCTGCTGGTGCTCAAGTCGACGGGCAGCGCCTTCTACGGCTACGACACGGCGGACGCATACACGGTGCTGCCGGAGACGCAGGACCGCATCCTGAGCACCGAGGTCGAGTGCGGGTGGGCGTGGAGCGTGTTCGCGGGGCTGGCCGAGGTGCAGGCCGCGGCCGACGCGGGCAAGTTCGACGCGGCGTGGGAGGCGGCGCGGCGGATCACGCTCGAGACGTTTGCCGTCGAGGAGAGCCCCAGCGTGCAGAACACCATGTACAAGATGTGCGAGCAGATCTTGGCCGCCGTGCCCGAGACCACCGCCATTGACTACACCCTGCCCAACAAGCACTACTTTGAGATCAACCTCAGCTGGCACGAGGGCCTCAAGAACACCGGCAAGGATGCGGAGGTGTATGCGCCGCAGAGCGATCCCAATGGCCTCATCCACGTCGTTGTCTCGAGGGAGTAAGCGTGGTACTCGACGTGTCGTAGAAGCCCCTCCTGCTCCCAGCAAAGCAGTTAGGTCTGACATAAACGAGAGCGATGAGATTGAGATTGAGATTGAGAACAACGAAGCGCTACCCTCTACTCCCAAGTCAGGTAGCGTACTTTAGGCATTGGTGGAGCTGGGTCGGCCTCGCCCGTGGGACGACGGACCACGGTGAGTCCAGAGTCGGCGTTAGTATAGTTCATGAAGGCATATATGGAAATACGAAATTGCATGGGAATCATTTATTCTACTCTTAATGCTTTCCACCATGACCATGAATCAGCAGAGTCAGTCAGAGATGCGGCCAACTTCGCACGGCCATGCCGCATATCCTCTGTACGACCTGATCCGTCCCTTCGGTGGCAGCCTCATCTTCTAGGAACTTCTTCGCGACTAGTAGCCTGTTCTTATCCGTCGTGTTGAGTCCGAAGATGGGCGTATCTGGTTGCACGTGTGGAAAATCGGCTGCCTTGCCACCGAGATGGCGTGCCACGGCGATGCTGTAGAGGATGTCGCGATTCTCTTGCCCGTCTAAAAGACTACGAACCTGAGTAAGGATGTTATTGTGCTGATCGTCGGACGCACTAGGACCCTTGTCTATCGGCAGAGCCGCGAAGGAGCCCAACAGATTCCAGAAGCGGAGCTGGCGTGCTTGGTGTGTGCTGCTTGCTGCAGCGCTGTTGCTATGCTGGAGTGGGTTACCCTCAATCTGCTGTGCGGTAACGAGGTGCTCGAATATCGCCAGTCGTGCAACAACAGGCTGGAGCTCTTCGCGTTCCGCCGGGGCGACGCCGGGATTCGTCGCCGCCTTGCGTGCCATGAGCATCAGCTCCCAGACAGTGCGCGCTTCGGTGCTGGGCAGCTGATGCATAACCTCGAAGCTGCTGTCCGTCGTGTTGCGGAACAGCTCGACCATGCCTGCAAACATGTCTTTGATTCGATCGTCGCCCAAGAGGTGCTGCATGCCGTATTTTGAGTACCATTTGGTCTCGAAAAAGTCATCGATGCCACGAGCATATTCGTGGGCATAGAGATCTTTGATTTCTTGAATAGTTTCTGGAGTGATTGGTTCTGTAATCTTCGGGGTAGGTGGGTCGCGGCCGCCCATCATGTACAGGTCGCTGACTGTAATTGCTCGCTTGTCTGTTTCGCAGGTTAGACTTGACGCTCGGCACGAAGTGAAGATCTCGGCGGTTGAGCTCACCTTCAGATGACGCAGCATGATTTTCACCATCACCTTGCCCAGCGTCGCGTGACACGTCGTGCTGGAGATGAGGCGCAACAGCTGATGCCATATGGCGCGGTCTCTTGCCGACGAGCGCAGGGTCCAGGAACTGCTCTGTATTGTTATCCCAATCTGACTGTGCCGGTTTCGAGTCCGCCTTGCGCTTTTTCGCCTGAGCGGAGCCTTGGTTGAGGTTGCTTGAGTATTTTTGGAGTACGGTTGACTTCCACGGCTCCGGGAGGCTGTTGTAGTTAGACAGGGCACGAAGCGTGAGTGTAGGGGACGGGGATTCGGGTTTGCTGTGAGGGTCATAAACGCATTCGCGTCTGCCCTTTGAGCAGCGGACGCAAGCGGGGAGTCTTTCGTCACACTACCGCAGAGGTGCATCGTTAGCGATAGTCGTTGCGTCGAGGATTCGAGAACGGGAAGCTCCGTGCGCCGGCCGCGACAATCGGACGCGTCGACGCGACGAGGTGATGGTAGAAGGTGCTTGCTTGGAAGTGGGTACATACCTTGATCCTGCGCTTGCGACATGTCAGACAACCTGTGCGAACTCTTTTCTTGTCATTCGGAGGCTTCGCTTTCTTTGGACGTTCCATGCCAGGATCCACCGATGCGATCTGCTGGCCGCCATAGCGCAGCGCAGCAGCATATTCGGCCGGCGTAAGGCCCGGAATAGGGACTTGAGGATGTTGGTACGAGGGCGAGGATGCTGTTGTGCGCTTGCTTAGGCTCTGGGCCGTTTCTTGGGGTTGTGGTGTTGCAATGGCAGTTTCGATAGATTGGACTGGCGAGGTTGCAAGCTGGATGGGCCAGACTCAGTCAGCGCTGGCGGTCTTGAAAGCCGTGGGGGGTGAGCACTTGCAGATGATAGGCTTGATACCATATGCGAATCCTCTGAACGTTCCACTTTCATATGCGGAGGTCGGAACTCTGCGCGTGCTGTCTCGCGGGATCCCATGATGGATGGGAGGCACTGCAATTGGTGCAGAGCGACACGCCGCTGTTTGAATTGCAAGAATTGCTCGGAGAGGCCGGCAAAGCGCTACAAGGAGCTGCCTCGGCAGCGTCACGCAAGGCCATATGGGGAGTGGTGTAGCATGGAGAGATTTGTCGAGTGTGCAACGCGAGCCAACAGGGCTCGGCGGGGAGAAGAGGGCGCCGCCCCGCAAACTCGCTTGCCTCACTGAACTGTGCGAGGGTATATGAAGCATTGCAAACATTGATTTTATTCAATAACCGCTTGAGTTCCACTACATTCTTGGTAGCGTGAACGGCATCTATACTTGTCTCGTCTTCCAAAATCATGTTGGCTTTGTGCCAGTGGCCAAAGTGATCCTCTAGGATCTCAGTATCACCTTCTCAACGTGGCTTACGTATATGACAAGACCGTTTCCTTGTGCTATGGCCTCCAAGCCTAGCATCGCAGCTTCGGACACGAGCACACCTTTCACCAATTCCACTTGGTCGGTGATTGGAAACCAGCCGAGTAATGTAGTGCGGTCCGAAATCAATCTGCTGCTCCTTAGATATCCCGATAGGCCATCTGGATTGTCGGAAGTAATGCTCGTGGTTTGCTTTCAAGCATCGGCTGGCCCTTTCAACAGGTTCGTTGAGGTAAAGCTTTTGGAAGACCCAATTCCTGGCGTTCCATGCAGCACGTGCCGCGACTTTATGGGGATCTGTTGATTGCAGCAAAGTGCCCAATCGTCTCTTTCAAACCCCCCGCCCTCTACCTCGAGCGGCGAAGCCTGCCCCTCCGCGCCCGCTACCGTCTGGTCCACGCGGGCTACGGATAGTTTGGACCTCATTGGGTGTGCTCGGGCCTCCCCCATCCCTCTTTTGCAAGTAGACTGAGTCGGGTTTGGCCGAATATGCAGGGTCGTAGAGCTGCCTCTGGGTCTGAGTGGTTGCCCGGGCAGGTGACTGGTCGGCCGAAGAGGGCGTGTGTGAGCCCTGACCTTGTCCCCGGGTCCCACGGTTGCCCCCTCTACCATGGCGAGCTTTGCTGGTCCCGTTGGCATTGGTGCCGGCCGGGGAGGAGGTGCCTGATGTAGCCTCCTTTGCAACAGCGGGCGTGGGGGAGCCGAACAACTGCTCTCTGCGCTCGTTGTATCGTCGCTGCTTCTCCTCGCGCTCCAGCTTTGCCTTTTCCTGACGATCTTTGAGTGTGCGGACTTGCTCTCGCCGGGCCTCCTCCTCGCTGTCTGGATCGTCCTCTTGGTTGGCGCCATTGCTCAAGCTCATACCACCGATGCCCGCTTCAAGCGTGGTGCTTGGCTTCTCAGGCTTCTTTGGCTTCCTGCTGAGCACCTTGAGCTGAGGCTTGAGCTCCGACTTCAGCGGCACGCTGCTGGTCGCTTCAACGAAATGGAATGTCTCTGCATTTTGTGCCGAGTTCCACAGCGTTCGGTTGGCCTCTGCATGTTGTGCCCTGCGTTCCGCATGTGAAATCTTGGGTGCAGGGGCGTGGGCGGGCCGTGGGGCTGGCGGGGGCTGGCGGGCCTTTGAGTCGGCAACTGCCTCGTAGTCGTCGTCCCAGGCATTCGGTACGCGACTCATCGTGACGAAAGCAGTCGGGCAGCCTGCACATGAGTGAGAGCTAGTGGAACGCGGTGCTGGCCGACGGATTTGCAGAAAGAAATGCGGTGGTGACCTTACTTGAAGCGGCATGGTCGATTGCGGGGAGTGGAAGCCGGTGACCCTGTGGCGTTGAGGGAGAGAAAGGGAGAGAGAGCGCGCGCTCTGGATCGCGCTGCATATCTGCATCACCACTCGCGCCTGGTTGACTGTTGAGCGCCGAACTGAGAATGGCAGGTAAGGAGGATTCATTTCATTTGTTTCGCTTCCGTGCTTCAGCGCGTCTCCCTTTCGTCTCAGACATGGACCCGGGAGATGTCTTCCTTCACATGCATGCCCGTTCAAGGTCTTGAACCTTCTTGCGCGGCTACCAGTTGCGCACAAGACTTGCAAACAACACTTCTGGATCCATGTTTTGATCTTCCGACCCTTCCGTGCCCCGGCCGCTCTCCACTCTCTGAGCATCCACCTACTTCTTCGCCATGGAAGCTGCACGTTGTACTACACCAGTCTTGCCAGAGTCCTCTCTTGCCTCTTCGCAGGTCAACTCGCCCAATCTACCTGCAACAGGCCCCGCGGTCCCTCTTGAACCCAAAACCTCAACTGAATCGGTCTCTTGCAGTGTCAAGACCGCGACTGACGCAGATCTGAACCCTCCTGTCGACATGAGTGTCAAGGCTGGTTCCTCTTTGGAGGACTCGCTTCGCGCTATCAAGGAGGTCAGGGAGAATCCAGAGGACCACAAGTTTGTGCCACTTCTTCGCGATGGAGGCGACCAGACACCCAGAACTCTACCTAGTGCTGCGACTGGAGTTGGCGCCGGGCCGTCGACTGGCCAATCTTCGAGCCTGCCTTCGTTCGAGCTTTCCAACTCATCGCATTCGTCTGGCACCAAAGATTCACCACCCCCAGCATACGATGCAGGTCCTTCTTCACCAAGTTATTCCGAACCTGCTCAATCCGTCAAAGGCCCTCCTTCTCCTCTTACCGACGATGAGCAAGAGTCGCGCAGTTCAGTCACCCTCATGTCTGCCCCAGGAACGCTGGCCAACGAGACCGAGCGGAAGTACAAGCTGGGATCAGAAAACCCTTCTCTGTATGACCAGGCTTCTGGCCCGATGACTCCGGCCTCCTCTGAGGAAAACTTAGGCATGGAGCACCGCTCGCCCACTTATGGTAGCGTCGACTCCTTGCTCACGGCACTTCCACCGATGAGTATGGCTCCAGACAGCTTGCAAGCCCACGCGCGACGCGCAACTGGCAAGGGTCCAAGGAGGAACACCTTGCGCAGAGCGTTTGACGCCATTCGGCATCCATCAAGATTCTCACATGCTAACTTCTCCGATTCGACTCAAGACCAATCTGATACCGAAATGAGCACCTCACCCGCATTCAAGTCCACGAATCTTCCCAACGACATGGCCGAACAAATACCGCTGTCCGTGGCTGAGCCTTCCAACTCGAACACTGCCAACAACGGCAAATCCAGAGGCGGACAGAGCGGAACGACAGTGCACGTCCACGAGCCGACCGGCTACACGTGGACCCGTGAGGAGGATGCGCCAGGCTTCAGTTGGAAAAAGCGCAGCGCCGCTAAGGAGCGTGCTCAGGCAATGGAGGCATTGGTTGGGGCCGAGTCGGCCATTGGGCGTACGTTGAACCTTTTGTCAAACGTTTCCTGCTTTCATCGTTGAGGAAGCTTTTGAAATGGCTTGCTAACCATCAACCAGTCAAATACGGCGACATTGGGTTGGAAGCGGCCAAGGCCAAGGGGTACTGACCGGTCTCTCCGCGGCATTGACCAAGCAGATAGAGGTGACACTAGAAGCTAGCTGAATGACAAGCCAGACATACACATTGCCTCCGCTTCTCATTTCCGTAACATCCCAATTTCACTCAACCTCCAACTCAGGCCACAACACCACATCCTCCCCGTCCTCCCCATCACCACCCTCTCCCCCCTTCCCATCCTCCCCCCACTCAACCACCACCCCCTCCCCCTCCCCAGGCCAGTGCCCCCTCTCACGAAACCGCACCATCTCCCGCCCCATAGCAGCAACGACACTATCCGCCACCAGCGCCGCATCCCGCTCCCCACCACCCCTCCCCCCAGCAACCCTCACAGCCAACACCCCCGGCCGCCCGAGCGCAAACTCCAGCTCCACGCAGCGCAGCCGCCGCGCACCCAGCAGCCGCCGCAGCCCCTCCAGCACCGCCGCATACTCGCGCTGCACGGCGCGCAGCAGCGGCAGCAGCGGGAAGCGCGCGTCGTGCGGCGGCAGCGCGGGCGACCAGGCATCCGGGGCGAGCGCAAAGGGGACGCGGACGTGCGTTGAGGCGCGCAGCAGGGCGCGCGGCCGCGGGAGCAGGACGCTGAGCCAGGTCTGTGCCGTGGCGGGGGGAGACGGGTCAGTGTCTGTGTGTGTGGTGGTGCGTGGGGGGTAAAGTGCGAGAGAGAGACGGAGGGGAAGATGCACACGGGGAGCTGGAAGGGGGCTTACGTCGACGCGCACGCTGCGGCGGGCCCAGACGGCGCGGCAGTCTGCGTGGAGGAGGGCGCTGGTGCCGGCGAGGCCGAGGGTGAGAGGGGGCCAGAAGGTGGTGGGCGGTGTGTTGCGGGGGATGGCGTTGTCGAGGGCTTGCAGCGCGGCCGCGGGGAGGGTGAGAGTCAGGGGTGCATCTGGCGGGTCTGCCTCGGGGTCGGGGTTGCCCAAGGGAGCGAGGGTTGTGTAGGACAGTTCAGGGCATGGGGAAGCAGGATGCGAGTAATGCAGCACGTGAGATATTATCTGAAGTCGCAGCTCGGTGGGCAGCCCGAGCAACGTGTGGGGCGGAGGAGAAGACATCCTTTCGCGGAGGTACCGACTCTTACGATGCAAGTGGCTCTGCAGGTATCGAGATAAACCTCACGGCGGTCTTGGCGGATTGTGTTCGTAAGATACAGCGCACTCTTCTAGAACAGTGGATACAATGGAAGCGCCGGATCATATCAGCAGAGTCAAATCTCTAAGTCGAGATGTTCAAAGTTTAAATCTAAGGAGATGAAGTATAAAGGGACGCCGGAGACCAGTCAAAGAAGGCGCCAGGCCTCGATGACAGGCGCAAAGCACAAGCCTAGCAAAGGTGACATGGCATCGTCTAGGTTGATGAGGTATCCACAACATATCGAAACGCCAGATGCCATCCCGTGCCCTCCGCCGCAAAACGCCATGGCAACCTCGTAGGAGGATCTGCCGCATATCCCAATGACTCTGAAAGTCATGTAACGTGAAACCCCCGAACCGTCGTGCAAGATTTAAAAGATGATGAACCTGAATCGTTGAGAAGGCTGAAGCTGCAAATTACGCAGATGCCAGCCGCAAAGTACGCCGAGACTGGAAAGTGGTAGTCCCGAATGAAAGCAAGAGTCCAGAAATATGGGACTACATGTCCATATTGATATACTCGTCTTCTTCCTTGAATTCGAGTGAAGAGCGGCCGTCGTTGGTGTCATTGGTGTAGGTCCAAAATTGGTGGTCAAGATTACCCTCTCCGCCGTTCTGTACCATGACATTGCCCTCTGAGCCATCGTTGTGAACAGACACACCGGATGGATCGGTATGCCCGGGAACCCAGAGGTTGGATCCGTGCCGTCTTGAATAGTCGAATGAGTCCACAGAGTTGCGCTGGAAGCATTCTAGAAGCTCTGTGCGCATGCGGTTCTCTTCGTCTGAAATCTGGATGGGCGCTTGGCCTCCGAGGCTCTCAATAGTTTCTTGCATGACGCTCTCGCGATGCATCAAGCGATTCAGAAGCCACATGAGATCTTTAGTCCAACCCACTGAGCTGTTCAGCACATCGCCCTTCGCCGGCGCTTTGTCTTTGTCGTCGATGGGAAGGCCTTGGGTGATTCCACCTGCAGCTCTTCGTCCGTTGCCGCCGGCAAGTAGAGAGGTAGCTTGTGGTGGAGACATGCCACTCCCGGAAATGTTCGGAGGCAGCGATGTGTTGCTGTTGAGAGCGCGGCGAATGTTGTCATCTTCCAGGCGATGCGGGGGAACGAGGCGGGAGAGAGTTGTGATTTGGTTGTTGATGTTGTTGCGACGCTTGCGCTCAACCTCATTGTGCGAGGCGCGGCGTCGCGCCTTCTTGTCTTCCATCGACGGGCGAGCCTTGCCGTGGCTGACTGCCATGGCGCTAGGTGGCGACATGGTGTTGCCTTTGTTCAGTACTTCAGATATCTGGGCATGCTGTCCACCGGCTGGTGAAGAAAGAGGAGAATCAATGTATGAGTAACCACTGCCGATGCTGCTATCCCACTGCTGTGACCCACTTTTCCGGTGGCCTGCTATCGCTTGATTGACTGCCATGGGCTGACTCGGAAAGCTCCCTGAGTCAGGCGTGCCAATTTGGAGGTTGCCCATTCCCGGGGTCATTGGAGTCATGGGGCTTTTTGACAGTGAAGATGAGGTGCGAGTTTCAGTTGCAAACCCGGGCCTCGTTGCAGCTGCAGAGCCTTGCACTTGGCCCATTTGACGTGCTGGTTGCCACTGGGAGAAGTCAAAGCCATTGACGAAAGGACTCATGATGGGTTGGCCGTCGGGCGTGTTGGAATAAGTTTGCTGGAAGCTCTGCTGGTGTGACCTGGTGGGCATCTGCATGGGGTTATTGCTGAAGCTCTGCGGCGTGGGAAACTGCGCTTGACTGTTTGCGCTGTGCATATTGGAGGTGTTGCCCTGGTCGCCAAGGTCAAGCGAACCCATCAAGTCGTCGTCTGTGACTCCGGAATTTCCGGCAATGAAGCTGGAAGACATGTTGTTGGAGTTGAAGTTCCGTTGAGAACTGGAAGCGTGTGCGGGGTCGAAGTCGTCGGCAGCGCCATTCCAGGAACCGTAAGTCTGGCCGTGGGAGTTGTTGAGGTGTGAGGTGTTTATGAACTGTTGGCCGGGTGAGAAGTGGAACTCATCCGGCTCATCTTTGATGTAGGGTACGGGCGATGTGATGCCGCTCATGGCGAACGCTGAGCCGCAGGACGCGGTGGCAGGAGAGGCTGTACGTGCGCCGCTTGGGAGGCAGCTGCACGGGGATGTTCAATAGTCGGGGCGTGCTAGGCAAAAAGATGCGGTAGCAGCGTCGGAAAGACCGGCGAGGCAGGCCAGGTAGGGCAGGATGAGGTTGCGCTCTGCGAGTGAGACGGTTAGTGTCTGGACAGCAGCAGGGCAGGGCAGGATCGCGCAACAAGTGGCAGTGCGCAGGCACTGGCGGAGAAAAAAGGTCACAACGTCTATGCAGGAGCAGCAACCAACCAGAGGCCGACGTGGATTAATGCATGCGCAGAACGGGCGAGAGGCTTGCCTGGCAGAACCCAGAGAGAGGGCCGCAGCCGGGCACAGGGCGCGGCGATATTGAGGGCGCAGCTGAGGGTGTGGAGAGTAGGAGAAGTTGCAACTTACGGTCGTGCTCTTTGGAGACGCTGTGACTATTCTTGGAGACGTGGTCCCACAGTCAGGGCGCTGCTGGTCTGCGACTCGAGCTGCTGGATCAGTCGGGGATGCCGGTAGGGGCTGCCTTGGGCGTGACGTTGCGTGACGTCTGTTGCAGAGGAGCGTGGGAAGAGATGGTCTGTGGCCAGGCACAAGCCTAATGGGTGGCGGTGTGAGACTTATGGCAGGAAGGCCACGGATGCTGCGGGCCGATGATGTCGAGATGATGCTGCGGCACAGGGTTCAAAAGGCCCAGCGGTGGCAACGTGCGCAGCGAGATTGAAAAGCAGCCCCGGAATAGGCAGAGCTCGCAACGACGTTGTGCAATTTAATTGATGAAGGTGCTATAAGTGGTGGTAGCGGTGGTGGTGGTGGTGGTGGTCTGGGGTTTAGTAGCGGGGCTGCGGCGTGGGGTTCGCTGCAGATCGGCAGCTAGGATTGGCCGACGCGAGACTGAGAGAACTTGGCCGCTGAATGGCAAAAAGGGAGCGGTGACGCAGCAACAGCCGAATCACGGCGGCAATTGAGGGCTTTTAGGATGCTGCAGGGTCCCGTCGGTGCTGGCGAGGCGGCGTTCTCAGGTGGCACGTCCGCAAGAGTAAAGCGAGGCGAGGCCCCCCGTCGGCAAAGCAGGCTTGGGCCCAGAGTGTCCACGAATCGCGCGCTGCACAACAGCGGCTCGCACGTCCAGGGGGGGGAAAATAAATATTTAATGGCGGCTGTCTCTGCTGCACGTCAGCCTGAATGCTCGGGCAATACTATACTGAGGTACTCTCGCACCGGCAGCGTGTGGGACGGCGGATGAAGGATACGGCTGCTCTGCGCTGCTGCTGCTGCTGCTTCTTCTTCACGCTGGCGTTCTGACTATATGGCAAGCAAACCGACGGCCACTATGGCGGGCGGCTGTGAGGGAGCTGCTTCTATTATAGTCCAGCCTGAGGCTCTCTTCTGGCTCGGTACCAACACACCCACCCTCCGCGCAGTTGGGAAGCAGATGACATCCGACCTGAGACAGACCTGGACTGCACCCTTCGCGGTGCTCCCCTGCACTTTCCCACACCCTCTTTCCGCCGCCCGGCAATCGTGCTGCAGCCAATCACGTCGCAGAAGCAGGCACCGCCATGCCTGCCCGCCACCGACGACGCTCCGGCGCAGATCACGGGCAGATCGCAGCCTTTGTCACTTGCATGCGCTCGCTCGTGAATGACCTGCATCATGCGGGAGCCTCTGGCCGCGGTGGAGGACAAAGGGCATCGAAGGGTCAACCCGCCGCTAGAGAGCCGTGTGGCGCGTCCGTGGGTCGGCTTGGCGCCACCAGGCTCCCGCCGCGCATCCCTTGCCAGACGTCCGTCCATGCACATCATCTCATCAAGCTTTGCAAGATTCCAGAGATCTGCAAGCAGAAGTGCATATTGCTCGACCCCTCGCGTTCGTCCTGACTTGCTGCAGCACAGCATGGCGTCGGCGTCCTTCCGCGATTCCATGAGCTCGCTGGGCTGGTCACGCCGCGACAATGATCTGCCTGTGCGCACCGGCCCGTCCGCGTCGACCCCCATCTTGTCGACCATCCAGCAGTACAACCCGTTTAGCCACGGCGCCATCAGACTGCCCACCTCGGAGCCCGGAGCTCCTCTGCCGGCGCCGAGCGCGCGCGAGGAGCGAGAGGGCTATTTTGCGCGTGAGTTGATGACCCTGTGCCCCCCCCATGTACCGCCTAGCTCCACACCATCTTCACGATATGCTGGTTCGGTGTACCTCCCCTTGGGCCCCCCCCCCAAGGTTTCCTTCACACCCTTTCGCTGCAGTGACAAATTCTTAGCGCCTGAAATGTCTCGCTGACGCGTTGACAGTCAGTCGGTGGGATCGCATTTTGGTCTTTGGTGGCCTAAATTTGGCTGCTTTGGCGCTCTTTGTCGTCTGCTTCACCCTATTTCCTGTCATGGCGATGAAACCCCGAAAATTTGCCATCTTGTGAGTCTCTCCGCCGCCTCCTTTTGATGTTCATGCGCAATCTTGTGCGCTCGTGACCTGTCCATCCCTGTTGTGCATTCCCTGAAGCCTCTGTCAATCGGCGCGTCCTGCGCCCACTTTCTCCAGTCGATCAACAACGATAAGGAGGCAGAGTGCGATCGTTGCGTAGCTGCGAGGCTGTGCACAGACCAGGCAGCCGGGTTTCGAGCATGTGGCCTCGTCGCTGAGGATGTCCAAATTTGTACTAACCTGTCCGCATAGATGGACGATGGCGTCAGTTCTGTTCATCTCGTCTTGGGCAGTCATGATGGGACCGGTACCATATGGTAAGTGGTCCCTGAATCCTCACGCGCACCATGATCGACACCTGACCGGACTATAGTGAAGCACCTTACTTCTGGACCGCGCCTACCCTTTACCGCCGCCTACTTTGGATCCATTGCTTTAACACTGTACTTTTCACTCGGAGTAAGTCCCTTTGACTGCATCACCTCATGGTCGATGTCTGCATTTTCCAGCCTGCATTCTGCAACCTGCAATATTCGACGGACACCATTAGTAAGGCAAAGCAAGCTGACACTCGGCGCAGTTGAAGAGCACGCTCCTGACATTGCTGTCGTCCATTGCACAGCTACTGGCTCTGGTGTGGTACCTGGTGTCGTACTTTCCAATGGGTAGCCAAGGTCTTCGATTCGCCGCAAACGTTGGTACCAGCCGCGTCGCTGCGTGGATGACTGGTTGATGTTCGACGGCGGATGGAGAGCGTCGGTGGCCACGATTCGCATACTAAATCACAGCACACGATGGAAGCGGGCGTTTTTGTTATTGCTCTATGTACATTACATTTTTACCCACGCCAAAAAATCCACGGACCATGGCGCATCTATTCCGGGGTCTCGTGTTCCCTCGTGCCCTGGCCATATCCTATAGAGGAGAGTAGGGCTGACCCGCGATCCAACTGGCCGAGCATAAAAAAAAAGTCATGGCCTCCAATCCTGGGCCAGGCAGCTTGAGGTGCTGACCATCTCTGCGCCGCTACAATAACAGGCTGGGTAGGGGAGGAGACTGCATCCGGTAGCCTGTGGCGCTGTGCATTTCTTGAGATTGTAGGAACAGCTAGAGATCGCTATCCCCGTAGGTCTGGTATTGTGTAAAGCCGCTCGGCTCATACCGCGGCGCGGCCAAGACTTCTGTCACGGCGTTTGCAATGCGAATTTACCTGAGGAACTTTACCTCTGACGATCCGCGAAGCTCCTCCTCTCACACTGCCTTTTTCCCTTTGCTGTGACGCCCCTCACCTCCTCCGTCCTGCAGGTTTCGCTCTCCTCAGTCTGTCGCCGTGCGCCATATCTTGCAGCACCGACACGCGTGGACCTGCTTGCCCCGCTCACGCTTCGCCCTCCACACATCCTCTGCTTCCTCACATCCCTCAATTTTGTCCCGGTAAAATCCACCTCGGCCCATCAGCCGCAATCCATCTCTCGTGCTGTCACGGTACAGCATCACGCTCCCTCGCACGACTCCTGTCATACACTAGGCCCTGATCCTTCTCCGTCGAAAAGGTTCGTTCGCAACCATGCTGCTTCACGCCGTCCTGCCGTCACCCCGAGCTTCTCAGGACTCCGAAATGCTGCTTCGCCTGCGCCTGCGCCTGCGCATCGCGTGCCTGCAGTCACAATCCGCTCTTCTGTTCCATCCTTCACCATGTGTTCCAAGTTCTGATTCTTGTATTATATAGTCTTCTCGTCAGTCAGCACGTACAGACGCCCTTTGCGTCGAGCACAACTTACCACGCCATCCTCTCGGATACAACTCCTGTCGACCGCATCAAGACTATTCGACTGATTGAGACCGATCTGGTACCACTGCATCGCACTATAAGCTACTCTCAGCTCTCACGTCGAATTCGAGCAGCCCGTGCTCCACGCTCACCTCGTCCCTAAGCGATCACTGTTTCGCAGCTTGCTCGTTCGTTCTGTTGATTCTGCTGTTCTCCATCACATAGTGCTAACTGTTCTGCTGCAGCCTGTACTTCACACATCTGTGCGGAGAGGTTTTTTTCACCTCTCCGGACGTGGACTCACTCCTTGAGAGACGAGCTCCTTTGTTGCGCCTGCGGGCAAATCACTAGCGGTTGAAGTGATTCAGACGATTTTTTGAAGCATCCACCGCTGGCCATGGCTAATACGAGCGGAGATTCTGCCACCGACGCAAACCAAGTCCCTGTCTTTTCGTACGCACAAGCCGCCAAAGGCAAGTCTACCTCTGCTATGACGTCGCCTTCCCCGGCACATCCTGCTGCCTCCATGGCAGAAACTAGCCCATCCTTGGTTGCGAGTGAGTCAAAGGTTGCCTGGGCTGATGATGCTGCCGATGCGAACACTGTGGTGGATGAGCAAGAAAGCCTGCCAAATGGTGATCACTCAAAAGACGACGTTGTCGATGTCGTTGAAAGCCAGAGGAAAGATTCGGGAGCGATCTCTCCGACCCAGCTTTTCGATGGCTCCTCTGCGTCTACCGCACGCGACGATGAAATCTCCACCCCGAACACGCAGCCTGAATCGGCGTGGGACGCCAAGAGCGATGTCACTACCTCTGCACCCAAAAAAGACGGCGAGCGCTCCAGTCGCCGTGGGAAGAAGGACAAGGAATCTAAGGAGGAAAAGTTGTTGCCAGAAAACTTCAAGGAAGCGCCTCCTCCTCCTGTGAATTTCTGGGCTTTGAGAGCGCAGACGACGGCTCCAAAAGCAACACCTGCAAGCAACATCAAGCAAACTTCACCTGCCGAAACACAATCCTCCATCGAGGAGAAGTCGGCTTCGAAATCACAAGTTCCAACCCGAGTTCCCGGACCCCGGCCAGTTAAAGCAGGCGCTCTACCATCGGTGAATGACACTGTTTCTTGGCCTACACCGTTGACGGCTCAGTCCAGCGAAGAGAAGAAAAAGACCACATCGCAAGAAAAGCCCGACAAGTCAGAGTCGGGTACTGCCTCTGGCAAGAAAAGCGAATGGGTGCACATTCCGTTCACGCCAAGCGTCAAGTTTGAAACCCCAATGCCCGTCACAGGTCGGAGACCAGGTGGACGCCCATCCACTCGCGGTGCACGCGGCGGCGGCGCTGCTTCTGGCGGAGACCGCGCAAGCCGTGCTGCAAACAGCTCCGAGTCTGCGGCCGATACATCGGAAAGGAACGGCAGGTCATCTTCCTTGCCAGGAAAGGTGAATGGCCATCTCAACCCGAACCAAGGCCACGGCCCCAGTCAGACATCTGCAACGTTACCGTTCGCCAAACCAGATTCAGGGTTTGTCAAGAGTCAAGGAGTAGCCAGTGGAACCAGATCTGCACAAGCAGACAGCTCGCAAAAGCTAGATTCAGATATCGGCACAACTATGCCCGGCCAGAACCGATCCAGGAGATCTACTTCCACTCAACAAGATGCCACCGAAGACGTAGGAAGTCGATACCAGCAGAAGTGGAAGAGTTCGAGGTCTGTTGAAGGTGGTACGCTATCTTTGGGGGAGCAAGAAGCCGTCGACGGTACAACCAACGGCAAGGCGAGTCACACCACTCGTAAGAGTGAAGTATCCAACAATAGATCAACCGAAGCTGGCCCTTCGCCCCAGCATGACCGTGGAGAGACCCGTCGTGGAGGACGGGGTGGCACCCGTGGCCGCGGTGGATTCAACGCACATCCTTCAAATGGACATTCCCCGTCTTCACAAATTATGCCTCCGCATTCTGCGAAGGCTGGATCCTTCCAGCTCCAGTATGCTCAACCTTTCACGCCCTTTCCACCAAATGCCCGCGGCGGCTACCGTGGCTCAACACCAAGGTCTGCTTCTATCCCTTCACCCTACTATCACGGCTACGGCTTCCCTGCGCCTTACGATTACATGCACAACATGTATCCTACAAGTCCGGCCGAGCCGGTAGAAGCACAAATGCAGCTCATGATGCTCTCAAATGGGGTAGCCGCGCAGCTGAACTACTACTTTTCCCTTGACAACCTAATCAAGGACATGTTTCTTCGCAGCCAGATGGATTCGCAAGGCTTTGTCTTCTTGTCTGTGATTGGCGACTTCAAGCGGATGAAACAGTACACAAACGGCAGCATCGACCTGATTCGCACCGTTTGCAGCCAATCCCCGCACTTTGAAATGCGTCCTGATGCTGAAGGCAAAGACAAGGTCCGCATCCGCGACGGATGGGAGCAGTGGATTCTGCCAATGGACCAACGTCATGAAGCATCGCGGGTTGAAGGTCCTCCACCTTTGAAGGATCAGTCGGGGCCTCGCTCGCCCATGTCACCTGCCAAGGGCATGCCATCTTTCGCTTCAGACGCTTTTTACCCCGCACAGTTTGGCACTTCAAGTGGCTTCTCCCCAATGCAAGTCGGCTCGCCAGTGAACGGGTTTGCTGGCAACCACAAGGCATCAAACAGGCACTCCTTGTCTGCTGTCGGAAACGAATTCTTCACTCCCCAGCAAAGCTTCCATCTGACAAACGGCTCCGGTCATCGCCATGAGACGGCCGACTCTTTCCCCGATGAACAGATTAGGCAACTGACTGTTGTTGTCCGTGAGGAAGGAGACGCTTCCTCAAAGCCGATGTTTGTCAACGAGTCCTCTCGAACCTTCTCCCACGGCTCAATCGACGGCGAAACTTTGCAAGACCAAGAGCCACAGCATGAAGGCGAGGGTGAGACCAAGGTCAATGGCTCTGACGACCGGTCAGTGAAGACTGAGCAGTAGTTGTGAGAAAACGCCTCCACTAACATCCGGGGATAGAGATCACAGAGAAAGGATAGCGGAGTTCAAGAAGACGCTCACGTCTCGCCCACCTGTCAAGAATGATAGACAGCCGGAGGTGGGCTTGTTTTGGATCAAGGAGAAGGATGACCCTCAGGCTATTCCAGCCGGCACTGTATCCGAACCATACGATCATATTCACGCAAAAGCTATACAACAACGACAAATTTCCGCCGAAGGCGAATGCCCATATGATTTGGGTGTGCTATATCAGTTCTGGTCACATTTTCTGATACGCAATTTCAACACTTCCATGTACCTCGAGTTCCGGCAGCTGGCCCACGAGGATGCAACCATCAAAAAAATAAACAATGGCATGACAAGCCTGATCACATACTATGGTGCTTCTTTGGCGAGCCAACATATCATTCGCGATTCAGTCCTCGAGCACTATGTTCAGCTCGTCAGGAACGAGGACCCGGGAAAGGATCGGCCAGCGTTCAGGCAGATGCGAAAGTCCTGGCGTGATGGATCGCTTAACATGCGCAACCGGAAGAAGCTCATCGAAGTTGTGGATGCAGAGCTGAAGGCTCAACTTGAGGGATAATTCTTATCCTCTCTTGTGCTCTGGGTACGGCCTCTGCTTCGTCTGATTCTCGACCATCTTCTCTGTGCGAACGAATCATTCCCACTTGCAGCCTCAGCGGTACCACATGTGTCTCCTTCTTGCTAGATCAATCAGCCATGGCGTTCTGGGAATTAAAAAAAAAGCGCCAGGAATTTGGACACTGTCTTTCTGTCACCATTCGACCACGTCTTGCTCCGCGTGCGACTCGGATTTTCTAACCAACCTGCATTCACAGGTTTCTTTTTCCTTTCTTCCTTTCACTTCAACGAAATCCTGCTTTACGGCATGGAAGTTGCATATTGCACTGCATCAGCATGGACGATGCGAGTCCGGGCCACGGACAGCACCACAGAACAAGAGCGTTGAGCTAAAAGGCGTTTGACAGGATTTTTTTCTTCAAAATTGAGCAGGATGGGAATGTTACCAGCCTGCTACCGAGCGCCGAGACTAAGCTATTCCATATAGCATAATGTCGTTGACGATTGCACGCAAGGCAAAGGACAGGCAGATAGCGCCTGATGTATCTTGTACACTTTGTGCCGCTCGTGTCGCAACACGAGCGGGACCAACAGAATCCAACACTTGAAAAGTCTTTGAAATGCGCCACGACGAAGTGAACCGTCTCCTCTGTAAAATTTGGGCCATGAACTTCAACATGACAACGGTAGCGCACAGACCATTCGAGAGTGAAAAAGTCTTGGCAGGTCACGTCCGCCTGAGCCGCGCGCAACTTCAATGTTCGCGTTTGCTGGCCAGTCCACTGCACGGCGCCCGGCTTTTGTTCCATAGCGCTTCGCGAGGCTCCTGCGCATACTCGACGTATCTTCAAGGCTATATATCCGCTCATTGTAATCTTGCCCCTTCCTTCCTTCCTCCGGCAGCAGCTTGACAAAGCCTGCGGGCGATCTCGCGTCCCTACCAAACCCATCATGCCGTCGCGCAAGCGTGGTCATGATGAGGTCGACCATTCCGAAATGGCCGGAGAACCGTCCCTCTTGCAGCGCGTTCGCAATAGCTGGCAGTTTGCAAGTTTGATGCAGTACATCCAAATATTCGGCGACGCTGCAAAAATACCTGAAAAGGTTGACGTTGATGTACGTTTTCTTCAGCCAACCCCACTGGCCATCTTAGACACAAGCCACGCATACCTTGCTTACACCATAAACTTTACAGATGCTTGAGGAGGAGTGCCTCAAGGTTCCCCACTCCGAAGAACTCACAGAAATTGGCCTGTGCATGCTCAGGATGGTCTCATCTCATCGTGGCTTGACGTAAGCACCATGATACTTACAATTCCTCCTGTGACGTGTCAACTAATTGATGCCAGACCCGAGATCTTCGATGAATACACTCGCCGCCAGTACGTCGCAAAGGCTCCACATCGAAACCCATTTGGCGAAGAAGAGATGCCCCACCGCTTTGCCGACATGGACATCATCGCTCGACTTGATGTGTTGTGTCAACTCTCTGTTTGGACATTCTTCAACGAAGATCGTATGAGAGATCGTATGGCCGAGAAGGATACTTCTGAGCAAGCAATGAGCTGGGTGAGTCCGCAGTCTTGCTTGAGGCGAGGAACTTTCACTGACTCTTTTTTTTTTTTTAAAGCGTTCCCACCCCGTGGGCTGGGACGCCCAGGAGCGCGAGTATTACGTTCTCGATGACAATCGACTTTATCGGATGACCAGACCAAGCCTCCCGCCCCCACCAAAGGCTAAGCCCAAGGCAAAGCCGAAGCCAAAAAAGGCCATCCCGCCAAAGCCACGAGGCTCACGATCCAGCAAGCGTCAGAAAGTTCTCAACGGCGAAGACGATGATGAGAACGAGACCACGATTGAAATCAAAGACGACGAGGAACAGGAAGACGCCGAGACAGAGCTCATCGAGCCTGAGGATAATGGCTTGGGCGGCTCCAAGTGGGAGCTCCTGGCTATTACTCTTGAAGAGTACCGTGCGGTCATGGATCCCTTTAGAAAAAGTCGAGATCCCGACGAGAAGGCGCTCTACAAGTTCCTCGAGCAGGAGAGTTTGCCGGCGCTGGAGAGAGCAGCTGCAAGCTCGGCCAGAAAGGCAGCGCAAAGGCAGCGCGAGCTGGAAGCTCTGGCCAAGATGGCGAATGCAAAGCGGTCAAGCCGCATCTCGTCTCGTCAGCAGCAGCTGAAAGAAGCGGAAGAGGCACTTGCTGCAGAGCATAAGAAGAAGGAGGAGCTTGCCGAAGCTCATCGTGAGCTGGAGAGGCAGACCAAGATGGAAGCTGAACGTGAATCCCGCATGATGACACGCGAGCAGCGAATCAAAGATCGCGAGATGAAGCGTATCCTGCAAGAAGAAGTACTCGAACAACTTCGTGCTGGCAGCGAACAGTCAGAAGGTCAAGAGGGGCGCATGTCTGAACGCAACAGGAAGGCCAAGCTGGAGAAGAGCCAGAAGGAGCTTGACGAACTACTGGAAGAAGACGAGAACTGGGATTTCGACTGTGCTGTCTGCGGCGTGCACGGCAAGAACCTTGACGATGGCACCCACAGCGTGGCATGCGAGAAGTGCGGCGTCTGGCAGCACAGCGCTTGCCATGGCATCAGCGAGGAGAAGGCCGAGAGTGATGATTTTCACTTTGTCTGCGCTGCTTGCTCGAAGCCAAAGCCAAAGCCCAAAGTTAAGCAGGAAGACAAGCCGGCCCCCCTACCGGTCAATGGTCACGCTCCCGAGCAAGGCAAGGCAGTGCAAACTGCTCCTGTCAAGGCCGTCTTTCAGCCGACTCGGGCCTTGGAAAATGGCCAGCAACAGATGCGTCCTCAGCATTCTGGAACGCAAGTTCCCCAGCAGCAACCCACCTATTACCCTCAACCTCCGCCACCATATCATGTCAACGGTCACAGTCACCACAACGGTATATCACCCGCCCCTCAGTATCCGCCGCACAGCTTCCAGCAGCCTTACGCCGCACCGAGCTGGCAGCCTCCGTCTTCCCCATCGAAACCAATTACCCCTCACCATACTCACCACAACCATATCGACCGCACTTATCCTCAACCACCGCAGCAGCAGCTGCGGCAGACACCCACTTCTCAACGATCTCCTTCCTTTGAACATGCTGCAGCCGGGTCTCCAACGCCGTCTCTATCCGCAACGCAGGGCAATACTAATGTGCGGTTCTCACCGACCCAACCTCAGTCCGGCTCCTTTACAGGCAGCTTGGCGTACACGCCTGTCTCCAACAAACCAAGTGCTGCGGCCTACTCGCCTACCAAGAAGATTGGATCATCGCCACCGCAGCCCCAAATAGCACGCCTGAACTCGCCCTTGACGTCCACCACTGGCACGAACCCCTCTCCGTATGCATTGAATGCAGGTTCCTTCGCCGCAGGCCGGCCACCTAGCTCGCAAGCTTCAGTCATACCGGATGCAGCAGCCGGCGTGTCACCCGTCAAACATGATGTTGCGAGCAGTCCTGCGGCCCCGGCGAGTTCCTCATCCCACCAGACTGGGCTTGGGATTTCCAGCTATCCGCTCGCGGCTCCCTCACACCCTCCTGGTGGAAGTCCTGCAAACAGCTTCGCTGGAGCAGGAAGCATGGGCACCGCACCCACCCTGTCGCCAAATGTTAATGCCGGCGCTACAAATCTAAACCCACCGGTGAAGAAAGCATCGCCATCGCTCCCCAGCATTTCAGCAATCCTGCCGTCTCTGCCAGCGAGCAGTCCTAATGCCCCGCTGCCTCAAACGTCCAACGGACAGCACAATAACGGCCCAAGACCATGAGCTGATCCTTGGCGCTGTACGACGGAATAGAAATGCTGTTGGATGAAACGTGCAGCTATGCTAGACATGGTATGAAGTTTGGATAAGAGAGCCGAATTTGGTTCAACGGCACCTTGCCGATCGTTGGGCAACCATGGACGAGTCCAGAACGCCATATCCTAGACACAATTCCATGGGTCTCCATGACACCGACATAAAAATACACTCTACCTTTCGTAGCCGTTGTTTGCGTCCTCTCCTTGATTGCCCAGTGCTTTAGCTGCTGTCCACTTACTCCTAAGCATGGGCGTGTTCCCCCTTCTCCGTCCATCAGCATGCCATGAGGACATCCATCAGATCCTGTCAGGCGCTATAGTCCCAACGCAGACCCTGTTGTCGCAAGGCAGCGCACAGACTGACGCCGGTAAATGGGCGTCACTGATCTGCCGCCCGTCCTGACCGATGCTAGTCGTCGCCAGCCGGACAGCCGGATCACGGTGCCCATGGAAAAGTCCACTCCCCAGTGGGTGACAGGGAACATATTTCTAGGGTATAGCAGGGGTGATGACCGACGCTGACTCGCGGTCGGCGTGCAGACAAGCTGTTACACGTTGGGAAGACGTGAAGTGAGTACGCATCGCATACATTGGACAGAGTTATGCGGCTCTGGGGAGACGTTTGCTTAGCAGACCAGCAAAGGTGACTGGACGCATGTTGGACGGTACGTGGCAGCGATCGACGCAGCAAAAGGGGGACGCGGTCGTGGGGGCGTGACAACGTTTCCGCCCCGGGACCAGCCGCCAACCCCTGCGCCGGTCCGTGCGCCTTTTTATGCACAACGGGCGGGCGTGTGCGCAGGGGCCCGTGCTGCCATGATGGCGCCATATTCTACAAAGTCTTCCATGCTGCCGTGCATGCCGATAGACTGTTGAAGGCTCTCAACTGTGATTAAAGTTATCACTTCACACACCAGAACAAGGTTCACTGTGCCACGACCCCAGTCATTCTCGGGAATATGCTCTTCCGGCCCACGGCAGGAAAACTTGCCATTTCCGCGGCGGTAGCGATAGCAAGAGTAAAGTGATAAAGTCAGTAAGATTGTGCAGAAGCGGCCCTGAAACTCCTTCGCTTGGTCGTACAGATCATTCCTATCGTAAAAACATGTCCACATAACTCTTTGCTCGTCGTCATCGTCGTCGTCCGCTCTCCACCATGCAAAACATTTTGTAAATCTTCGATGCGTTCGTTCAAGTCGTGCCCCCAACTGAATGTTCTCATTGCTACTGATTTTTGATCAGTGCATAGTCTTTCACAGGTGGCTCGCCTTTGGTTTTAGGTCCGGACAGTAGTATGCCAGCGACCAGGTCACCCAGGAGAGCCCTCAAGGTAGTGACCAGATTGGCGTCCATGTCGGGGGCTGTTGGGATCTCGCATGTGCTGTTCTGCATGGTGCTGCGTACTACATTGAGGTTAGCGGCGCCGCCATTGTCAAGGGCGTTAATGGCGACCCGGAAAGTCGCATGATCTACCAGCATGCCAGTGTGGTCGACGTTGCTGGTTGGACAGAATTCCTGCACGCTGGCGGTCACAGCCCCGCCGGGAAGGAGGGCATTTGGCCCTGGAGGAAGCACCACGCCGTCGGAGGCTGTGTAAATTGTGGTTGTCGGGACAAATGTGCCCTTCTTATAATTTAGCGCTCTGTAAAAGTCACTCCCAGCGGCTTGCTGCCAGAGTGCAGAAGTGCACAGCAGTACACTAAGAGCGTTCGTCAAATCCAGCGTGCACAGCTGGTAGAGAAATGAGCTACTGTCGACGCCAGACATGTCTGGTGAGAGTGCGATGAACGATTTGATAATCTTGCGGGTCGATGGCCAGAAGCGAAGGGCCCACTGCACGTCTGGCCCGCCCTGAGAATGCGAGATGACGCCAATCTGCTTGCCGCCAGCCATTGATGACAGATAGTGAATGTTGTATGCTACTGAAGATTAGATTTCTCGGCTTCTCAACAGAATGCGGGACCTCGCTCAGAGAGCACTGACCAATGTAAGCAGCGCTGACTTGCATGTCCCCCATAGACCTATCGGGTAGGTCGATGTAGCATGGGGTGTATCCCTGCGCCTGGAGAGCAGGCACATAGCCAGCAGCCCATGACTCAGACCCGGTGGATCCAGTTCCGTGGACAAGGAGCACGGGCTTCGAGGTCGCGTTGGCTGCGGTTGGGCAGGTGAGAATGCCACTGAGTGCTGCTGTAGAAACACCGTATGCTGGATCCCCTCTGAAGACGAAACCAGGGGCGCTTCTGCTCGACAGAGGTATGGACTGTACGAGCCTGGCAAAGAGGGGCAGAAGGGTGAGAAGCGAAGAGTGCATGGCAATATACCACATTCGCCCCGAATGTTTTTTTAGGGCTTTTTATTTCTTCTGGCAACAGGAACGATCATAAAATCATAGTCACAAGGCTTACCAGAGCTTACGGCAGGACTGCTAGAGGGGCCGGTATACTACATATAGGCTCCCGCTCTCGCGGTCTTCTGGTGGAATGCGAAGCATTAGGCTCGGACTTCGTCATCGAGGGTAAGATCTGCGTCACTGGTGGGCGCGCTCCAAAGGTCTGGGCAGCGCTAGGGTGGGGAACAGCGATCGGCCAGAAGTGCGTGGTTGGCACTTGTGCGGGAACAGTGAGTAGCCGGCACAGCCATCGACCATTTCGTCAGTAGCGAGGCCACAAGCAGCAAGGCTGAGTGAGGCTAAAGCTAAAGGAGCAAGACTGACCCTGGAGCTACGCCGGAAGGAAGTGCAGGAAGATTTTATGCAAGCGAATGTGCAGATCTACAGGGTCGGGAGGTCGGCAACAGTGGGGGTTGCTGATCGCCGGGCTGGTCATGGCTAAGCGCTTCGCTGAGCCTGCAAGACACGTAAGATGATGCCATAGCCCAGCAGGCGAGGCACGGCAGTCGTGAAAGACAGCGTGCCGGAGCTGGTGGAGACGAGAGGGTCGACATCTGTCCGGACGCATGAGGTGGGAAGAAGAAGAAGGCGCCGTCCGCCCGCCGGCCAGTCAGCCTGGTTGCAGGGCGCCGGGCGTGGCTGAGATGGCAGCAGACCCTTATCGTCTATTCTGGAAAATCAGTTGACGTTGGTGATCTTGCGGAGGTTACTGTGTGACCATCACATCTGTTTCTCCAAGTCACGCGAAACACCCACTGCCGCAGTGCGTTCCGCAGTGCCATCATGCTGTGACAATCATCTGACCGCCACGGATGCTCCTCCGAGCCTTCTGCTGCCCCACCCTGGCTTGACTTGACTTGACGGCACCGCAGGCAGCGACGGCCAGCACCGCCCCACTCTGTGCATCTACCGCAGAGCCTCGCGTCTCCCCCATCTCCGTCCGATCTACAATCGTCGCACCATGTCGACCGAATTCATCTCCATGCAGCCGCCACCGGGCAAGGCCGCCCTCGCACAGTTCGTACGTGGCAAGCCCCACAGCGAGCAACCTGACACCGTCCCCACCACCTTCCTCGAGGCCATGTCTGTGCGCGAGCCTGTCTTCGTAAAGGAGCAGAACGTTCCACTCGAGAACGAGCTCGACGACGACGACCACCGCAGCTGGCACTGGGTAACTTTCGTCTCGGCTGGCGCCCCAAAGAACGCCCCGGCCTCAAACACGGAGCACCGTGGCAGCACCGCTGCACGCATGGCTGCTGCCACCATCCGTCTCGTCCCTCCGCCTCACGAACATCACGATGCCCCCTCCTCCGATATAGTACCAGATGTCAAGACCCACACCAGAAATATCAGTACCGATAGCGCTGAAGGTGAGCCATACATAAAGCTCGGTCGCCTTGCAACCCTTGAACCCTTTCGCGGGATCGGCCTGGGCAGGCTGCTCGTTGACAGCGCCCTCGCCTGGGCCAGTGAGCACCCGGACGAGATTCTCCCGCCCATCAGCGCCACAGATCGCGAGGCCGCACGCCTCGAGGCTTCCGAGGATGAGCGTGACGCCCTGGCTCACGAATGGGACAAGGAGCGCTGGAGGGGTCTCGTGCTCGTCCATGCCCAGACCTCCGTGCAACACTTTTGGGAGAAGAATGGCTTCACTCTAGATAAGGATATGGGCGAGTGGGACGAAGAGGGCATCATGCACGTAGGCATGTGGAGGAGGATCCCTCTCAGAGGTAGGAGGATGAGCGGGCCAATTGACGCCATATCTTAGATATGTCTGACGATGACTGCGCCCCACAGCATGTCTCCTGTTCACACCCTGGCTGACCCGGCCAGGAGGTACCGTTGACCGAGCATAGATATAGGCGTAGGATTCACATTTCAGAAAAGCAAGTGCTTCTATATAACATTGCATGAATGCTCTCAGGTCAACCAGAGCATCACACAGTACCACAATATTATCCTCTTTACAGCTTATTGCGGCTAGGGCCAATGCATTTGTGCATCCTCGTTCTCCAAGCGATGAATTTGTGCAACACAAAATCCACACACCCATCAGGTCTCGCTAGTCCCACCCCGCACCTGTTAGTCTGTTAGCGGATCAGGAAAAACCGTTTGCCGGATAAGACGCCAAAGATAGCGGTAATCCGTGCACGACCACACACCAACACAACGACCAGGTTGCCTAGATTGGAGTCAACTGCAACGGTACCAAATTTGGGTCAAGCATTAAAGCAGTCGGCGTGTCAGCTTATCTGTTGTGCTATTATTGCGATTGCGCACTATCAACGAGTTGCAGTGGTGATCAGCGAGCTAAGGAGTGGGAGTGACGTAGTTCGAGGCTGATGTCTGCGGCTTTACATCATCTGGGCGAATGTGGGGAACATGTTGCATGTTTTAATGCTGCAGAGTGGAAGAGATGTTGATTGGATTCATAGTATAAGTGTATGATAGTTATGCTCGTTCTGAGCCAGTTCGCTGCCGCAGCTTCCGACCGGGGATACTGCATGAGGGAAGCGGCTCTAGGCGCTCCCCCTCATGTCTCGTTTGGTGTCAATGAGTCGTTCATAACATGGCATCACGGCGGTCCAGGAAAAGAATTCTGGTACACCAAAAGGATGTTTTGATACATTTGGATAGGTGTTTCCCTGCGACCTTCTTGGTCTTCTTGCGGGTGATGTGCGTTGCACAGCTTCAACATTACCTGGATTCGAGCAAGATCAATACAGGAGGGGAGATATCTATGATTACACTGTGGTTAATGCTACCTTTCAAATAGCTAACAGCAATCATCTGCCTTGAAATATTCAAGGGAAATATTGAAAGTAAATATTGATGGAGCACAGACTCAGCCCACTTAGCAACGCGTAGCGAGACGCGTTTTCAGGGTCTCCGTTTGGACTCATGACGTAGCAAGAGTTTGTCCTGCGATCGACCCATTGCGCGGTCATCAGGTCTACTAGTTGCAATTTTTCAGCCAAGCCGTTGCCAATACAGCAGGTGATTGCTGTCACTCAGAATTACAGACCCGGAAGCGGCTAATAGCCATGTACACCATTGGCCGATAGCATGCGGCTCAAGCGGGATGACATGTCGATGTCGTCGGTGCATGCCTGCTCAAGCTTCTCGTTCCGGCTTGACCTTGCAAGTGCCTGAAGTAGACTTGAAAGGGGTTTCAAAGCAGTCAATCTCCTTCATGTGGTAGATCATTTGAGTGACATTGCAATCATGGCCTCCAACTTGTCCCAACTGAAGGATTTCATCAGCGTAAGTATTGAGAGCTTGAGTTCAATGGATAGTAGCTCACCCATGCCCCAGTACCTAGCAACAGTCAAAGGCGATCTCTCAAACATCACCGCCCCCCCTTTCGTTCTCTCCACCAAATCCGTCACCGAGATCCCCGCAGCCTGGGCCGAGCACCAAGACCTCTTCCTCGCTCCAGCCTCCGCCCCGACGCCGGAGCTCCGCGCCCTCGCCGTCCTGAAAAACTTCCTCTGCTCCCTCAAGCGCCAACAATACACCGGCCGCAGCGAAGACGAAGGAGTCAAGAAGCCCCTCAACGCCTTCCTCGGCGAAATCTTCATCGCCCAGTTCGACGGCGACGCCGGCACCAAGCTCGTCTCCGAGCAGGTCTCGCACCACCCGCCCGTCACGGCCTGCTACCTGTGGAACGAGCAGCATGGCGTCAGCGCGGAAGGCTACGTCGCGCAGGAAACCACCTTCTCGCCCGCGCACGGCGTCGTCGTCAAGCAGCTCGGCCACGCCGTCATCCACCTCGCCGCGCACGACGAGGACTACCTCATGACCCTGCCGACGCTGCACGTCAAGGGCATCGTCACCGGCTCGCCGTACCCGGAGCTCGGCGGGCAGATGCACATCGTTAGTAGCTCGGGCCTTACCGCGCGAATCTCGTTTGAAGGCAAGAAGCTGCTCGGGCTAGGCGGGAAGAAGAACGTCGTGGATGCGCTGCTGTATCGCACGGCCGATGGGCCGGAGAAGCCGCTATACGAGGTCGAGGGCCAATGGAATGGGAAGATGGCAGTCACTGTGCGGGATGAGCAGAGCGCAGAGAATGGAAAGGTGATTGACGAGTTCGACGTCAACGAGCTGCCCACGGCGACGCTGACCGTCGTGCCCGATGATCAGCAAAGTCCGTGGGAGACGCGCCGGGCGTGGGGCCCGACGATCAAGGGTATCGAAGCTGGCGATATGAAGGCCACGTCAGAAGAAAAGACCAAGATAGAAGAAGGCCAAAGGGCGCTGCGAAAACGATTCCCAGAGGTTGCGGATGGAGGGGGCACTGAGTGGGAAAGGGTGTACTTCGCCCGCGAGACGAGCGACCCTATCTTCGAGCGGCTGGCAGCACCCATAGGAGAGGCCTTGGACCAAGAAAAGACGGCAGGAGTGTGGAAGTTCAAGGGGCGAGAAGCTGCGGACAAGGCGACTGCAGATAGGAGATTCCACCAAGGATTCGTCCCGACGGGTGAAGCTGTAGCAGCTACATGATTCAACCGCAGTGGCATTTTGGAGAAAAGTATAAGCTAGACAAGTTACAAAGATCATGAGACAAAAGTGCTAGACCTGCAGAGAAGTCAGCGTATATGGCGGTGAAAACTTGACAGCATCAATTTTTACAGAAAGCTGTTATGTGGAGCATATCTATGCGCTAAATGCATATCAGCAAAATCGAAAAGTATGAAGGCTGGGTATCGAAAAGACAGTCGTTATATCGTGCTCGCTTCACAGTATTCCCTCGACCCAGATCTCGAGCTTGCCCATCTCTGAGCTCTCCCTCTGCGCCTCATCCTTGGCCCCTAGCACTACGGCGTCTAGGTCTTCCTGATCTCCCATCGTGATAAGATCACCGTCTTCGTCTCGCGTCTTGACCCTCACTTTGTGCGGGCCTCCCAGGTCGAACTTCTTGCTAACGGCGTCGAGAAGCTCGTTGAACTGTATCGCGGACGGCGCCATGACGTAGCGCATATCCTCCTTGTAGTGCGCTTTGATGCGAATCTTCTTCACCTGCACCTCGTCGTCATATCTCTCCCGATCTTCCAGCACCTCTGCAGTCACAGAATGTGACCGCGCGTTGGTGGGCGGTCTGCGGGAGGACGACCGCGCACGTTGCCGCATCGTCGAACGCTCCGATCTCACACGAGAGCGTGAAGGTGCGGCAGCCGTGTCCGAGCCGGAGTTGAATGATGCCTCAGCTTCCGCCTCGGCTTCTGCGTCTTCGCTGATGAAGTCGTGATCGCGAGCGCCACGACTCACGCGAGGAATCGCGTGCGAGCGACTTGCGGATCGGTTGCGCATTCGTTCATTTGTCGTCATAGACAAATCACTATCTCGTTCTGGTGATTGATAATAGGTTTTCTTGAGATGCCTAGGGTCAAAATCCGCATCGACAGACCCAAAGAGCCCGTGCTCGGAGGAGGGCTTGTAGTTTTCATGCAAGCGTTCGTTCTGCAACATATCGGAGCTGCTAGTCGTCCGTCCTTCTCCTTTGTCCGAGCCAGAATAATGCCGGTGATTCTCGGGTGGCCGTTCAGACTGGGCGCGAGCAGGTCGACGTCTTGGAGGGGAGCTCTCTCGAGTTCTGAAAGTGTCAAGCGCTGAGCCGCCAAGAGCGAGGTCCAGGGATGGTGGCGGACGGCGAGTGGACGATTGTGAGCGTCCAGAGCTCCGAATCGAAAGAGATTTCGTAGGATCGGCCGGGGAGGTTTGAGAACGAGGCAAAGGAGGCATAGCTTTCTGGAAATCCTCTGGAGGAGGTGTCGGCGGGAATAGATTGCGATGGACGGGCGGCTCGGACTGTTGGCGGGCGGTGTGGAGGGTACGGGAGGAAAGGTTGGACTTGACAAGCTGTGACGCAGCATACGATAGTTGCCCGGGTGGGCGATCATCGCGAGCCCAGATATCGTGGGAAACCTTGCGTCGATGAGCTGGAGCATCGGGGTTGGATGCCGCGACCAGACGAGCTTTGCCCAGGTAATCTCTTGTTTGTACGTTTTTGACCTTGGCCTCGGAAGGGCGGAAGACTATGCCTACAGGGATGGAGAAAACGGTGTAGCCTTCGGCTTTCTCCTTGATGGCTTCGTCAATCACATCATGATCAGGTACGGCCTTTTCCTTGCCAGCGAATATTAAATCTTGCATGCCGGTATCATTGGCTTGGAGGTAGATGTAACAGAGTCCACGATTGAACAGAGCCTCGCATGAGTGCAATTTGAACTTGAGGCCGAGCTGCTCGTAATCGATATTTCGGTTGCCGCGGAGGTAAAGGAGAGTATCGTTGAAGTTGGCTAAAGCCTCCTCGAAGTCGCCCAGGAGGAAATTGGAGACGCCTTGCTGAAAGTATGCAATGGCGAGATACTGGTCAAGCCCGGTGGCTCGCTGGTAGTAGGCAACCTAGATCCGAGCAAGTCAGTGGCCTGTCGTCAGGTAGTACTGTTCGTGGACTGCTCACCGCTTCCTCGTGTGAACCCAGCGCAGCTTTGATCACGCCACAGTTGAAGAGGATCTTAGATGTTTCTTCAATGGGACGAAAGGTCTCGACGGCAGCTTCAAACTCGTTGTTGTCGTACTGCTGCAATGCTGCCACCCAAGTTTCAATCTCCTGCGCTGGATGTCAGTGGCGGCAACCTTTTGAAAATCCCAAGCGACTGACCTGTTTCATCGACATGTTTGCGGCACCTGTATGCGCCCTTGGGCGGAATGTCTAGATTGTGCTCCAGGAGCAGAGGAAACAGTCGGTCGAGGTTCCCAACGAGGGCGGGGCTGGTCTGCCAGGCTTTGCGTGGAAGCTACAGGCACGGGTGTGGCTTGCTTTCGTGCAGCGCATGGAATCGGATGATCGGCAGCGGGAAGACGACGCTGGCGGGCGCTTATACCGTGATGGGCACGGCAGTCACAGTGGGGGCGCAGGGGAGCCGTGACAATGCGTGCGCAGCAACTGAGCGGCGCAGAGTGAGTCCTGGCGCATATGTAGTTTCGCAACACATGCCCAGGGGGCAGATGGATGGCCAGGACGTCTGGACCGGTCGTTGCTCGGGGCTCTAGTCAGTCGAGATGAGTGGCTGCATGGGGCAGGTATTGGTCTTGGAGCCCCTGCGGCATTCGATTGGTGAGGGCGCAGCGTGGTGTCGGCGTGCCGCGACGCCGTGGGCGCTTACACGTTCCGTTGCCGCTTTCCGGGGCCTGTCACATCCTCGAACCAGGCATGTAGACCAATGCCGGCGCGTGCACGCTCCCGTGGGGTCCGACATTGGAGGAAGCAACCGACACCTGTTTTCTGGAGAAGGGAAGAGGAAGATGCAGAAATGTTGAGCGGCGGCGTTGCTGCTAGCTGACATGTATGCCGCTCCCCCTCATTCCTTCTACTACGCCGCACGCTCAGATTGGCCGGGTTACGTGGATTATGAAGCGTGGGCGGGTGTTTTGACCATTCAACTGGCTCGGCCCGCGTGGAAATCTAGCTGCTGCAAGCCTCTCGATCCTTTTCCGAACACGCGGAATAAGCCACTGTTTACTAAGTGCCATGTGGGGTAATTTATTCACGGGAAGATATGGTTGGATATGACAGTCCCCCTTTATGAGGTAAATCATGAGGCTTTCAGATCATACCCCGACCGGTCTGTTCCTGCCGCTCCTCCCAGACGGTCTTTCCAGAGCAAGAGCACACAGTCTTATCATTGTCCCAAACGCCAGCACTTCTTGCAATCACTCCAACCAGAGTGTCGGGGTCGTCCTTGTTGAAGGCTTCCTTCTGCCTGGACACCACAATGCTTCTTCCAATCATCTCCCATATATGTATAGGCTTGTCCAGAAACACTGTCGCCACACCCCCCTTGTTCACTTCCAGTGTCCCAAGCACACCTCTTAATGCTGACTTCTCCTCTGGCCGGGGAGCGTCCCAGATGCCGCCTGTAGATTCTGGGCCACGCGAGATGTCGCCGCTTTCTCGGATTGTCGCATGGTAGATGCCCGGCGACAAGCCGCGGATGCTGAGATCAATGACGGTCATGGATGGTGCGACTTGAACCATTCGTACTAGGCCGCGCACGTAGTCGGGTATCTTAGCATGGGTCTCGAGAATGCATACTGCCGCACCTGTAGGGGTTAGTCGGTTTACTCAGTGTCCTCGCAAGACTGTGTGCGCTCACTGTCTGCCGAGCCACTCCCTCGCAGGATAGCGTCGCGACCAGTGTCTTGTATAGCTTTGACGATGGCCGACGGTGCCACGGTACCTTCCACAGAAACGAGCTGGGTCGTCAAATCTGCCTTCACATGGTTGATGCCTTTGAGCTCATGCAGAGAGCTCGTGACGCTGTTTACGCAGTCCTCGCAGCTGAGGGGCACATTGAACGTTGTCTTGTCCAGTTGTTAGTCGCCGCTTGGAGAGTCATATTGTCTTGTGCTGACCTCGAATGACGGAATTCCCATGATTTTTCTAGAGGCGACCAACAGTAATAACAAGACAAAAAGAATCAAAGTACAATGTCGGCAGATTGGCGAGCACAAGAGCGTGCGATTGCTAAGCATCTTTCACGGCGAGGAATGACATAGGTGCCACGAGTTTCTTCAACCAAGCATACCCTGCACCCAGAACGCCAGCGACTTTCAAGAACACAGCCGTCAATTGATGAAGCACGCATTTCATTGCAGTCTTTCCTTTTACACCAGCATTCTCAATTGTCTGTCAAAGTCTTTACAGGGCTGAAAGTGGTACACGCAGCATAAGACGCTTTCTCCTTTCGATACAGCATCAACCGGCGCTGCCATTCATCGTCACTAAATTTCTCTCATCGACATCGGCAGCATGTCTCAGACGGTTGGCAGGGTACTCCATTTCAGTTCCGAGAATCACCGTCGCATACAGGTCCACTAATACCATCTCAGACGCGCCTCGCGTATGCGCGCGCCTGGCATCATATCGACCTTTCCTCAGATCCGCGGCCCCTTGGACGTCTCGCATCGCGCATTGCCCTCACTCTCATGGGCAAGCACAAGCCCATCTATTCGCCTGCTATCGACTGCGGGGATTATGTTGTCGCTACCGGTTGCCATGATCTGCACGTTACAGGCAAGAAGCGCGAGCAGAAGCTTTACTACACACATACCACCCGGCCCGGCTCGCTGAAGTCAATGACACTGGAGAGGCTACAAGAGAAATGGGGCGGTGCTGAGGTGTTGAGGAGAGCAGTGAGGGGCATGCTACCTAAGAATAAGCTCAGAGATGGGCGAATGGCGCGGCTGAAGGCTTTTGAAGGATTGGCACACCCGTACGCGCAGAACTTGTTAAAGAGCAACGGCGAGGGCAAGATCCGAGAAATCCCAGCGGTGACGAAAACTCTGGAGTCAGCCGCGGTGGCGGGCGTGGAAGTAAAGCAAGAAGAGGCTACTTCATCATAGCATAGCCAGCATTTGGCATCAGCGCGGCGTTACTTGGGTCTAGAAACGTATGAAGTGAGGTCATTCCATGTATCAGTACGAGTAACTTCGAGCGGAGTTTTTCTACGGACAGATACTCTGATCCAGTTTGCTCCATGTGAACACTGCCAAGTGCCGTAGCTTCTCAAAAAAGCGACGAAGCCACCATCTCTGGAACGTGCATCGGCCGCACGTCACCTTTCTGTACAATACCAGCAAATCCCTGCAAGACGAATCTCAGCACAGGATAGTCTGTAGTCTCAACCACATCTGGGCCAATCACTCAGATCCAACGGAGGCATAAATTCCGAGATTTGCGCTCTTGCTCCGCAACCCTCTGGGTTTTCGGGATCCGAAACGGTGTGACACCAAGAAGTTAGAGCATATACGCTAGCAGGCGCCAATAGGGAGGCCGTGGGGTGGGCTGATGCGCCCAAAACAGGCAAGGAAATACATGCCGAACAATCGCCATGACGGGGCGAACTGACCCGATGCCGATACGAAGCTTCGCCGTGCTGCAACAAACGTGGCGTGGGGTGTGCCGCCCATTGAACCCCACGTCACTCTTTTAGGCGTCTCACGCTGTCGATGATCTTCCCTAGATTTTTGATGTAGACGCTGCTGCCACTGCTGTTGAATCCTCTCCCTTCATGAACTGCTGTCCCCGTCTCGCAACCAGAAGTCTCAAGGGTACATTAATCCCAACCATTCCCTCCAAGCTCTTCCAGAGGAATCTCTTTCGTCCTCATCTACCCCACGGCCGCACTTTTGCATACCCGTTGTCTACCACCACAGCCGCCACGATGGGCAAGCCAAAGGTGCTGCTGCTAGGCAACATTGACCAGTACGTGAAACCGCTTTCGCACAACTGTCAGAGCCTCCATACTGCCTGACCCTCATCCTAACGCTCTTGCAGCGCACAATTAACCTGGGACGCGCTCTCCGAAGTAGCTGAACTCACAACATCCTCTGCAAAAGACCGCGCTGCTTTTCTAGCAGAAGCCAAGGCTGGCAAGCTGGACGGGGTCGTTGCCGCATACCGCACCTTCCCCTCCGTTGCCCAGACTGGTCTTTGGGACGCCGAGCTTGTCGACGCTCTGCCCAAGTCTTTCAAATTCATTGCCCACAACGGCGCCGGCTACGACCAGCTCAGACCCGATGCCCTTCTCGCGCGTCCCGCAGACAAAGGCGGCCCCATCATCGCCACAAATGTCCCCACCGCCGTCGACGACGCCACAGCCGACACCGGCATCTTCCTCATGCTCGGCGCCCTGCGCAACTTCAACACCTCCATCATGGCCCTGCGCCGCAACGCCTGGCGCGGCGAGACACCCCCCGCCCTCGGCCACGACCCCCAGGGCAAGCTCATCGGCATCCTGGGCATGGGCGGCATCGGCCGCAACTTTGCAAACAAGGCCCGCGCCTTCGGCATGCGCGTCGCGTACCACAACCGGCGCGAGCTCGACGCTGCGGCGGCCGCCGGCGCCACGTACCTGTCGTTCGACGAGCTGCTCGCGCAGTCCGATGTCATCCTGGTGTCGGTGCCGCTGTCGCCCGCGACGCACCACCTCATCTCGACGGCCGAGTTTGCCAAGATGAAGACGGGCGTCGTGGTCGTGAACACGGCGCGCGGTGCCGTTATTGATGAGGCGGCGCTTGTCAAGGCGCTCGACGACGGCAAGGTCGGCAGCGCGGGGCTCGACGTCTTCGAGGAGGAGCCCAAGGTGCATCCCGGGCTGGTCGCGAATGACAAGGTGCTGCTGCTGCCGCACATGGGCACGTGGACCAAGGAGACGCAGACCAAGATGGAGGAGTGGTGCATTGGCAACGTGCGGAGCGCCGTCGAGGGCAAGTACGAGCAGATGTCCGTCATTGGCGAGCATAAGGAGGCGCTGGCGGAACTGTCCAAATGATGTGGTTTGTTCGTCTTTGTAGCATTAGATCTGATGAAAAGCCCTCTTGCTTTTGTCTGCTGCGTGGGTTTCCATCTCCCTCACTTTCGTGTCATGACCTGTGCCTTTCTATCGTGATCGGCCGACGCCACGCTCAATAAGACGCCATGGCCTTTCTTTCAGCCGCGATCATCATCCGCCATTGCACCGCAGACGGTGCATAAATGCCACTCGCCTTACTGGAATCTGCGTTTCGCGCTGGTGGTTGCTAGAAATCATTCACAGAATGTCGGCCGTACTGCTCTGGGTCCCACTCGCGTTTCCGCTCCTCGCTGCTCTGCTGCTCTGCACGATCGGAGTAAGCCGATGCCCGGGGCGTCAAGTCTCGTACAGGTAGAAGTGGCTGTGCGACTTACTGGCATTCACCACGTCGGGCGGTAGCGCCCCAGCCATCCGTACGTTGCGCCCGGCGTCGTGATCCTGCTCGCCGGGTGGGATGGTGTGGCTCGTTTGCGTATCCTGCAACCACGAAAGAAAGAAACAGCGTCAGTCCTTGTCCCAGTCGTCCGGCGCATGGTATTGAGGGGAGGAAAAGTTACGCACGTCGCCGTCGAGCATCTGCCCGTCGCGGATGGTTGCCTCGCCGTCACGCACGCGGCGCATCAGGCTGAAGAATTCGCTGTTGAGGAATTTTTCGTTCTGGTCGTCGGCAACGCGCTCGAGTAGCTCACCGGCCGTGCGCGCGAGGTCCTGATCGACATCAGGTGGCGCGAGGTGTTGCTGCGCTTCTTGCACGGGCTCTTCGCGCAGTCGCTCAGCCTCGATGTTGTGGATTGTTTCTTCGACCTCATTCTCTTTGATGGCCTGAGCCCATTCCTTCAACGGGTCCATGCTAGCTTCGTAGTGACTTCGGGCAGATTGTTGCTCCTGTGTCCTGTGCAATTCGTCTGCTGCTGCTGCTTCTCTGGACGCTTGTTCTTGTGCTTCAAATTGGGCTTGTTCCTCAAATGCTTGTGAGGCATGCATTTCAAAGGCTCTTTCGAATGCTGCATCATCAAATGCCTCCTTCTCCTTGCCCTTCTGGCTGAAACCACTCTGCTCAAGGGAAGAACCATGCATCATTGGCGCGGTCCGCATCAGTGACGGCGCATACCCCATTGTTGACGGATATTGCTGGCTCATTTGTGGCTGAAAACTTGTTTGAGAAAGGTGTGAAGACGTGGAGCGATTCTGCTGTATGAAGTCATTGTGCCAACTCGTTGTGGTTGGTTGGGGAGCGTGGTGGTGCTGTTGCAGGGGTGGTGGTTGGGATATGTGAAGGCGCTGGAAATCGGTTGCCCATGCTGATGAACTTGGGCCGCCCGAGAACTGCTGCGGCTGAAACGGTTGTGCTCCATGTACGGGACCATGGTGGAGGTCTTGGGGAGGAATGGCTATTGGCGCGCCATTCTGGAATGCCTCAAACTCAGCGTCGAGGATGCCCGCATTCGGCCCCGGGGATGATCGGAAACCTTGTGCTGGCTGATTCCGACTTGCAAGACGATCTTGCTGTAATGATCGATCTGTCTGTGTCTGCTTGCGAAAGTTTTGGAGAGGATTTGAGGGACCACAGGCCGCGTCGGCCATGGTGGCGTTGGTGGTGTATAGTCACAGCGGGAAGACAGGATGGAGCAAAAGATGTCTTCCCCGGCAGTAGTAGGAAGTGACTCGTCTTAGATATGACAGAAGGTATGACAGAAAATAAGAAGAGGAGTACGTAGGAAGTCAATAGAACCCGCTTAGTAGGCAAGGAAGTAGACGAAGACAAATAGAGGACCTCGGCCTCCACATGCAAGCCATGGGTGCCGCATCTTATCACATCCATCTGTGCAGGGGGGAGATCGCAGGGTAGCCAACGTGATGCCACGTTTTGGACTTCATCGCAACGATCACCAGGCGTTCACGACACGCATACTGCTACATCACAGTCCACCTGCCTTTCAAAATGGTAAGTTGTTCTGCTGCCCCCCTTCTTTGAACCCAATGGCTAACGCTCGTGCGCCGCAGACGCAAGTCATATCAAATTCAGGTCACGATGACATGATTGTATGCACGCTCTCAACGACCCCCTCCCTGCCCCTCGCCAAAACACCAGCTCCTAACACTTGACCTTGTAGCATGATGCAGTCCTGGATTACTATGGACGTCGCCTTGCCACCTGCTCCTCCGACCGCACCATCAAGATCTTCGAAGTCGAGGGCGAATCCCACCGCCTGACCGAGACTCTCCGCGGCCCACACGACTCCGCCATCTTCTCCCTCACCTGGGCACACCCCAAGCACGGCACAATCCTCGCCTCCGCCTCATACACCGGCCGCGTGGCGCTACACCGCGAGCAGCCCCCCGGCACCTGGACGCAGATTGGCGACTTTGCGCTGCACTCGGCGAGCGTGAACAGCGTGAGTTGGGCGCCGCACGACGCAGGCTGCGTGCTGGCGTGCGCCAGCAGCGACGGCAACGTCAGCGTGCTGGAGTTCAAGGATACGAGCGTCGTGGGCGGCAACGTGGCGCCGGAGCAGACGATCCTGAAGGCGCACGAGATCGGCTGCAACGCGGTGTCGTGGGGCCCCGCGCTGGCGCCGGGCGCGCTGAGCAGCGCCTCGTCCGCGGCCATGCAGCAGCAGGGCCCGCTGCGCCGCTTCGTGACCGGCGGCTCGGACTGCGTCGTCTCCGTCTGGAGCAACACGGCGCCCGGGCAGTACTCGCTGCTGACCAGCCTTGCGGGACACACGGACTGGGTGCGCGACGTGGCGTGGAGCCCGTCGGTGCTGGCAAAGACGTATATTGCGTCTGCGAGTCAGGACAAGACGGTGCGGATCTGGGCGCTGGGGAGTGGTCAGGATGCCTCGGTCGCAGACAACTGGAAGTGCACCGTGCTGAGCTTCGAGTGTGTCATCTGGCGTGTCAGCTGGAACCTGAGCGGCAACGTCCTGGCCGTCAGTGGAGGTGACAACCGGATCAGCTTGTGGAAGGAGAAGGTCAGGGATGGAGGCTGGGAGTGCGTCAAGACTTTGGAAGAGTGATCACTTGCGTATATCGCGCGCGGGCATAGAAGCAGAGTAGAAAAATTACGAACACTACAAAATCGCATTAACGCCTGTTGCAGTAATTAACATGACATAGGCTCTGCTAATGTCACAAGTGGGCCTTGAAACCATCTTGTCTCGTTCAGAGCCGTTAACCTCCTCTGCGCTTTCCCAAACCATTATCGGGCCTCTAATCACGCCATCCAATGACCACCGGAATGGAACCTTTCCAAACTACCATGAGATCTTGGATCTGAAACGTATCCTCAAGCAACTTCGGCAGGGATGGTTGGTAGGTCATCTGGCCCGTTCCAAAAAACGAAAGGCCCAGACATCATTTCATTGCTGGCAGTCAGAATTGCCTCTGGCAGGAAAGGATTTACCAACCACCACCTGCCCACAATCAAATGTCCTCCAGGCATGACGATACCTTCGTAGGCGCATGATCCTTGCACAAGCCGTAAGATGTCTGAGTCATCTGGGTCCTCTGTACCCGCCCATGGCGTCTCCAGGCGTTCGAAAAAAGCTTTATGATTGTTTTCGGACATGATCTTGAGGTAGTCTTCATGCTTGACAGGACCATCATCGTCATCCTCAGGAAACAATATCATGGTGAATCTCATGAAACCAGGTATTCCACGCTGATTGGGAAGAGCATGCAAAAACCCCAGGCCCCAGGACTCATCAGTTCCCTCCATCTTGAGCATGCCTCTACCAAGATGCGGACGTCCATTGGCACACTTGAACATAATGGGGTCAGTCTTTAGTCCGTTACGAATATCTGGGTTTTCCGCGTCCAAGACGTAAGGTAAGAAGTCAGCAAGGAAAGGCGGCAGGAGCCCGGCTGAAGTTGCTCGTGTGGTTCTTAGACTGAGTGGCACTTTTGGTGCCGCTGTGGAAGTCGATTTCTTTGCAGATTTTCGCGCCATCGATTTCCAATATCGTTCCATGGGTCTGGTGAATACATCGAGGTGCTTGTTGATCTCATCCTTCATCGGATAGTCTTCGGGAACGACATCGATGTACTCTAGCACGAGACCGTCAAGTGTATCTGAGATGCAATCTGAAACAATGACATCTTCAGCATATTGTGGGAAATTGCGAATCTGCATGGTATCCTGTGGAAGCTCTGTATGAGCCCACAGTCCTTTCCACTTCTTTCCAATCTTCTGAGTACCAGGAACAGGCGCCTTTGACCAAGCTCGTGGCATACCTGGGATTTTCCAGATGCGTGTAGGATCCCAGGGACCCAAGTCGTAGGTCAGTCTTTCATGCTGGGCTGCCCACGCGCAGTAGATGACGTTGATGGCGGACCTGAGATAAACGAAGTTGATACTGAACGGGCCTTCAAGGATGGGCTCGCTCGACATTGTGTCGTATACAACTCCTTGCGCGTGAGACAGTCCGTACCATGCCCTATGAGGTCTGGATCGGAATAACAAATGTGAGAGCATGACCTGCACCATGAGCATTTCTTTGTTGACGTCTCTGGGGGGCCGATTGCATCTGCAGAAGTGGCTGAAAATGTCCGACTTTTCGCAGAACTCTTCCAATTTTGCCAAGTTGAAAGATCCTTCTTTGGTCACTGGTTCGTCGAAGACCCGCTGTCCTGCATTGTTAACGGTGAATGTAGCCATCTTATTAACATGACCAATGGTGTCTCCGTAAGATTCTGATCTCGTCAGTTATCATCTATTCGAAATCACCTCCGTTGCTCAGAGCTTATCACCTTTGATGAGATGAATGAGCGCTTTCAGAGCGCGTTGTTCATTGCCAGTGGCACCAATCCAAAACGGCGTTATAGAATGGATTTTCCGTTCAGAGCGTAGCTCATACGGCAGGGAGTGCGAGGGAAGGAGTAAAAGGTTGCTGTAAGCTTTGTACTTGATGCACAACTCCTTCGTGCTCGCTCCGGGGATATCATCAAACTCGCGGCTGAACATCTCGCGCCACACTGGGGCATTTTCGGAGAGGACATCTTTGAAGAAACGGCCAACTAGAAGCAGTCTGGTCAAAGAAAAGTCATCGAGATGACTGGCGATGTTGTTGATGACCTGTTAGAGGACCTCTTTTAGCAATGGCCACAAAACAAAATGATCCACCCCCAACACCGAACGCGACAAGAACACAAAAGGGTTGAGGTTGCTGAAACCTACTTCATAGGGCATTTTGTCCAAGAAAGACCTGCCGCGCATCGGAACTGTGGGGGTTCGCCTCCCCATCGTGAAATCGATGATTGTAGGATGTTGCTGGAGCAAGGTGGCATCAGCAAAGAAAAGAGACCAACAGTGCACGCCAAGACAGAAGGCAAACTATGCTCTCAGGGGAATATCTCAGAAGTCTCTAGTGAGAGATGTCATCATAGATGAGAGGCATGCTCGAGAATATAGGTTGCCCTGAGGCGACTTGGTGAGAAGGTTTGGGCGTAGTAGTGAATGAATTCAGCTTTCTGGCAGAGAGAATGCCCAATAATCAAGAAAATAACGACATATTGGAGAAAGACTCAGGAAATAGCTACACTTACCGTCAATTTGCCTGGTCTCCAGGTGCAAGTGGAGTGTTGTGGCCGGAGGAGAGAGAAAAGGGGGAAGGGCGACAACAGTAGGACACCTCCCTGGTGCGTTGCCAGGGGCACTGAGTAGCCAATTATTTCACGCGATTTTGGGGAACCTCAATTAGAGCGACTCACATCTGCATTTTGCGTTCTGAAAGCTCACTCTACTCCTTGCGACTTTTCATTGCAATAATATGCACGTGATGTAAGGTTCGAGCAATTCGAAAATCTGAAAGTGTATCTAGAGAATTGTCAAAAGGATTTCAACGAATAATAACAGCTATTCGTACGGTTCGAGATGTCAGAACCCACAATATCAACTACATCTGCAATGTTGGAGAGCCGCGAATCAGCATGTGTAGACTCCTTCAACCTCAGTACCGTCGCTTTGCACAGCCACATTCCCTAGTCCTATTTCAACCAGTCTCGCAACACGGAGTCCTCGCTTGAGTTCAGCTGTTCTGATGTTTTTCTCTGCTGAGGGCACTTTCATTCGGGTGAGACTAGCATCTCAACACTCTCGACAACACATTTTCATTTCTGTTTCACGTTTACCCTTCGCGTCAGCAGCTTTACACTTGCCTGTCAAGAACAGTACCTGACCGAGGTAGTGCTACAGCCCTTTGATCTGAAGTGTAGAATAAAGCCGACCATGGTATGATAAACCCGCTAACGGGTCAGAAGAGCGAAAAGGAGCCGCTCTTAATACCCCTGGATACACGCAGGGGCAACCTTCAACCAGGAAATAGCCATCACGGGATGTTTTGGCTCAGCAACAAACAAGTCTGACAAAGCTTATCATCACAGGATTAGAAAAACCAGGATCAACAAGTCGCGTCGCAAGAGAAAGCCTCCAAGCCAAGATAATGCATTGACAAATCGGCAAGACTGCCTCCATAAATAGCTTCATATAGTCGTAATGTTGTGTATCACCAACCACCAGGCGCAAATGCCGCCATCCGAGCTCTCGGGATATATGCAGATTTTTTAAATGAGCAGCCCAGCCGCAAGCACCGCACCGAATGTAACGCCCCACACGGCCCAGCCGCTGCGGCCAGAGCCATCGCTACCAGGTGCCATCAGCGTCACGGCCGCAGCCGCAGTGCTCGTCTCCACGGGCGTGCTAGTGGGCGAGCCGGGGACGCTGCCGCCGCTACCGCTGCCGCCAGCACCGACGCCGGTGCCAGAAGGAATGGCGTCCTGGACAGAGCCGCCGTCGGAACGCGTAATCACGTAGATCTCACCGGTCGAGTCGCTGGAGAAGAAGAGACGGCCGGCGCGGTCAAAGGCCAGGCCGGCGGGACGGAAGCAGTGATCCGGGCACTGACTGAGGTCGGGGTTGGCGACGATGTCGACGTAGCCGGTGGTCGAGTTCGACGGGGCCACGGGCTCGCCGGCCGCGGCGTCGAAGGCGATGGACGATACCTTGTAGCCGGCGGGGTCGTCGCGGTTCCAGCTGCCGTGGAAGCTGACCCAGGCCTCGTTGCCGGCGGCATTGAACTTGATGTCCAGTGGAGCCATGTGCGCCTCGAAGGAAAGACGGGGCGCGATGCGCGTGCCGCAGAAGGTGTCGTTGGCCTCATAGTCTTGGCCGCTGATGGCGAACTGCTGGCCAGTCTGGATGCCAGGGAAGTCGGGGACTTCGGAGGCATTCCAAGCAGCGAAGCACTGGGGATAGCCAAAGTTGCCACCTTGGTTGGAGTTGGGGCCGTTGTCGGAGGAAGCCATGTATGCATTCGACGGCACAGACGACACGTTCAGATAGCCGAGAAAATTAAGTTCCTCGGCGGGGTTGTTCGCATGAATGTCGACGCCAGAACGATGCAGCTGGTCTACAGAGTTTTCGACAGACCAGAGACCGCCGGTCACGGGGTGCTCGGCAATGCCAACATCGTTGCGCAGGCCCCAGCCCAGTAGAGTGCCGGTGGTGTCAAAGTTGGAGGAGGCGGAGATATCGGCGAGACTGAAAGATTTGATTTGAGAATGGCCGGATGCAATGTCAAGCGTGTCGGTGTCTATGTTGGAAGTGGACCCACGGGTGATGACAAGGGTGGGAGTGTCACCGGTGAAATTTGAAAAGAGCAGAGTACGCGTGGTATGATCCGAGCCAGACATGTTTGCTACGAGGGTGTTGCCAGGGTCAGAGCCGACTATGGGAGAGCCACGGGCATCGTAGGGATAAGCATATGCAGATTCTGGGGACGACACGTAGAGAGTAGTGAAGTCGTGGTTGAAAGTAATGCCATGGTTGAGCTGTCGCAGCAAGTCAGAAAGGTGTTTCTAGTCATTGGCCGTGCAGATGATGGCGTCATGAAATGCAGACGCAACGAACATCTTGTGGATATACTTACAGTGGTGTCGTCGATGACGACGGACGAATCTTGAACAGATAGGCAGTCGCCACCTTGATCGTCCAATGTAAGAGCAGTCACGCCATGTGATTGCTCGACAACCAGAAGTCGACCCTCGGAGTCAAAAGCAAGTCCTCTTGGTTTGCGGAGGTTGGTGGCGATGAGCTTCGCACTGAAGCCACTGGCGACCGCAGGCGCTGGCACGGTGGTGGACACGGATGGAAGTGAGCACGATGACGCTGAGGCGGACTGAGCGACAGCGGCTCTTCCCAGCGCTACGAGGAGCAGCACTGACGGCGGGAGGCGCATGCTTCCCATGTTCTTGTCTTGGAGGGGGAAAAGGACGGGCTGATGGCGGGTTGGCGGAAGGAGAAGACGACGGCGAGGGTTATTGGGGGCCTTCCCACGGATTGTGCATAGCGCGAGTGGATTCCTTCGTCATGCCATCTGCAAACCGGCCCCCCGCATATTAATTGAATTCGCCGCAGGCTGTGCAGAGCATGTGCGGGGTCTGGCGCGTGTGGTTTCAGCGCTACCACTCTAGCAGCGCTTGGCCCCGAATCACGAGCCGCGGCCCAAGCAGCCGTGTCCCTGGGTCCCAAACGAGGCTGAGGCTCTTTACCCCGTACGTGCACAATGTGTTCACGTCGGAATTCACCGCTAACAATCTACAAGTCGGTGACATCTGCTCACGTGGAAGATCTTTCCTTTCACGTCGGCCATCGCCGTGTTGCGGGTTGCTGCACCATGTCAATGCTTTGCAGAATATTCATTTGCTTCGCTGGTAGATGCAGCACTACTATCAAGAACGCTTCAAGAACGCTCTTGTATTCCAATGACTTTTACGTTCATCCAAACAAACAGCGAAAAGAGAGTATCGAACGGACTCATCATGCCTGCATTTCGATCGTGTTGGCTCCCCTCTCCGTCGGGCTGCCCGGCCTCATACTACGTGCTCGTACATGCTCACATAAGCTGCAGCTTGCCCTTCAGGTCAGCGCTGAGGTCGGCTACCTTGTCGTCGTCATTTTTGTTGTTGTCATCATCCTCGTTGTCGTTATCGTGTGAACACCGATTGCCCCGGCGCCTGCTCGGGGACGCTGGCGAGCCTGGCTCGATGAAGGCTTGGCTGAATGCTGGGTCTTCGCTTCGTCGGCTGCGCCGCGGCGTCGTTGCCAGCCCTTCAGCATCGCGGAGTATCACCTTGAACTGCCGCATCAGACCGTTGACGTACGGCACAATGTTTTTCAGTGTCGCCGTGTCAAACTCCATCTTCGGGCCTTTGTTGATCTTCGGATCTGCTGCTCCCCGCCGCCGGTGTAGTTCCTCAATCACCGACAGTGCAACTGCTTCCGAATTCTTTCGTGACCGGTTCATCAGCCCCTGCACGGCATGTGAGTGCGACGCAGGGGAGCGCTGAGGCGTCATTGTGGCTGGTGGAGTACCGAACATATCGTCCTCGTCGGCCTTGCTGACCCTTCTCAGCGGCGTCCCTGACCCCGTGGGTGTTTTCTCGTCGATTTCGTCAAAAGAAAATCGTGGTGGAGATGCCACCAGGGATGGGGATTGACTCTTGCTCTGCGCCGCTACCTCGGGTAGTTCCTCGTGGTCAAGGTCTGCGAGCTCAATCATGGCGTCCACCTCGTCGAAAGTAGCTGCATGCTCTTTCACTGCCACGCCCAGAGTAGTTGCTCGAATTCGCAACTCCTTCAGCTCTTCGATCAACAGTCCCCATTCTCGCACTAACGAGATGTTGGACACTACATTCACTTGTGCTTCGCGGATGGCTAGTGGCACGTGCATGGTGGTTGCAGTATTGGGCCGCGAGCCACCCTCTGAGCTCTCCGAGCCATCCGGTTTGGGCAGCTCGAACGCGAAGTCATCGTCCCAGTCTTCACTGACGCCCTTCGAGCCAATGCCCCATGTGCCAAACTTGTTTGTTACTTTGGTCTTGACATCAGGTACCACTGGAACACTGGTGCTTCGCGCGTGGAAACCGCTGGGCGCGCGTCCGGCAGGTCGACTCCCTCGAGCTTCTGTAGCCTTCTTGCCGTGCTCTGTACGGGGACGAGGCGGGCTGCTGTTGGCGTTCTGCGGCGGATGTTCCGACCAGTCGAAAGGATTGATCTTTGTTTCAAATTCTCTTGGCGTGTGTTCCATGGTAGGTAGTGTACTCAACTTGATATGCCTTGGGGTGCTTTCATCTAGCCAGGCTAGAGTTTTGTTGGCGTGATGCGGAGTCGGGCTGTCCTGTATCTTGTCCCAATTCTCGTCATCGGACCAGCTGATATCCTCTAGGCTGCCAGGGCGCGAAAACGACAGTTTGCCGAGACTGAGAGTCGGACGAGCCCCAGGGGACGACGGTGACCTGTCAGTCAAGTCCAGTGTGCGGCTACTAGGGGCTCGAGAGTCATGGCGAGGTCCAACAATAGTACGAGCTGGTGTTGACGAAGTTTCATCATCTTCTGACGGGCCTCTGCGACCCCTCGGCACCACGGTACCAGGCGAATTGGCATTGTGGGACAATTGAGGTACCTCTGAGGCATCGGAGTCTGATGCATATTCGTCCGGCTTGTCGAAAAGGGTCTCTAACCCGGGACCGCGAAAACCGGAGCTGTTCCTCGTCATACCTGTGCGCATGGAGTCGTAGACGGTATCACTCTGGAAGTCCAAGTCGTCTTCGTCGGCAGAGCTGAAGACTCCAGTGCCGGTATCCGAACCAATCTGGCTCGACGTCAAATCAGAAAGGGTGGCGGAGAGACGCGACGGGCGAGAACCTGATGTTGGTGGCCTAGAATCTGATGTGGTTGGGCGAGATCCCGGTGATGACGGTTGCGCAGACGAGAATCCAGTACTGCTTGTATGCATGGAATCAATGCCTCGTTTCTTCGTGGGCCTCTCCTCGTCGCCCAATCTACCGCTGTTCTGCCCGGGGGCCGAAAAGATTCGCCTACTTGTCCTGCGGCGCAGGCTTGATAGGGACCTGGTCCCGTCGGATGTGTGTCGTAGAGAGGGAGATCTGCTAGTGAAAAGTTTCGTGAAAGAGAAAGATCGCCGCGGTGCACGGTCATGGCTCGAATCGAAAGGGGACAGGACAGGGATGGGCGAGGAGAAGGAGAAGGAGCCAGAGGGTGTGACCGGTCGGGTGCTCTTGTGGGACGAGACCTCGCTGAGAGCGAGCTCGTCCAAGGTCTCGTCGATTTCAACGTCAGTCCCGGAGATTACGCCGCCCGCGACTAGTATGGGAGACCTTCCGTCGGGGGAGATGCGACGTATGAATGGCGGGCCACTGAAGGATGACAAGTCTCGATCTGCAAGTAGCCGCTCGGCACGAGGGACTCGAGGAGTGAAGAAATGCAATGGCGATTTGTCCAGGTGAGCAACACTTTGGTCGGGATCTGAAGAGAAAGTGTTGGTAGACGTGGCTTGAGGAGTTATGTGGTGATAGTAGTCGCGTTGGTGGCTTGTGTAGGGCCGGCTGACAGAGTCTCGCTTTCCCAGAGCGCTCGGCAATGGAGAGCCGTGTGAACCAGACCGGGGAGAGGACTTCTTCACAAGCCGATTCGAAGACCGTGATTGAGGTGTGGAACTGGCTGTGGAAGTTGGGTTTGTGGAGGAATGGGGTAGGAGCGACCTGCGTGATCTTGGTCTGCTGTCCGCGCTTTTAGGTGTGGGCATGCATCCAAGCATTAGCCTTTCGTTCGGCAAGTTGGTATGGTCTGGAAGTCGTTCTAGGCCATCTCTCCGAAATTCGGTGCGCAATGTGTGGTGAACTTCGGGGGTGGCAGAGGGCAGGCTGCCGGGCATGTCTATCTTTTCGGGAGATGTGGTGGGACGTGGCTCGGGGGCCGCACGAGGAGTATTTTTGGTGTTTGGTCTTGCGAAGCAGAGGCCAACGGCGGCAGTAGCAACAGTGGAAGTGGCAGCGAGCTGTTTGGTAAAAGCGTCAGAAAGGGAAGGAGGCTCCACAAGAAAGTAGGGGGAGGCTAGGTTTGGCGGTAATCCGCGACAAGACCGTCGAGGCTCAGTAGAGGAAACAAACAAACAAACAGCATACCGTTGTGACAGTCTGCATCCTACTGGATCAAACAAGGATACAGGCTGCGAGAGCAGCTGGAGCCGGAGGAGTAGGCCCAGAAGGAAAGAGTGAGTGCCGCAAGAGAGTGTGGGCCGGACATAAGGTGGGGAGGGGTGAGGGTGACTGTAAGGCGAGTGGTGTGGAGGGTGGTGCAAGGTTCCGCAAAAGCGACACAGAAGTCGCGGGGGCGCACTGATTCAGACTCTGCGGACTGGTGGCTCGCCGTGGCCCTGCGAAGTGTCTTGGGAAGCCAGACCGGTGAGGTGGAGTCGGCAGGGGAGGGAGGGGGGGAGTTGGGACAGGCGCGGCACGAGGAGAGGGCAAACAGTGCGAGAGGTTTGGGGGATCGTGCGAAGCTCATCCCAGAAGTGTCCGGGCAATCAGAGGCTGGCGCGCTCGCCCGCGCTTCTTCTGACGCACGCAACGGAGCCGGATATGCTAAGGCTTTAATAATACAGGTTGCGCTACAGGATGTGCTCTCGTCTGACTCGGCGTGCTGCATGCACGTGTATCGCTCTTGACCGACGCCCTCCGTGTCAAGCTGACACAGATGCAGCATGGTGGGCGGGGGGGGAAGCGGGCACGCAGCACCGACAGCAGCAGCGAGCATGGGTCTCAAAGCCCTGTACCCACTATCTTCGGTAGGCTAGGCAAGCCCCGGTGGCCAAATGCAGAACATCTTGCTCACTCGCGGCTCCATGCGCTCCTCGACACGGCAAGGCATGCGGGCAGCGGGGCCAACAGCAGCAGACACGAACGCGAAACACCTCCACGGGCTGCCGACCGCGTGTACGTCCTCACGCATCTCGGCATCAGAGGCTACGGAGAAGCATCTCTGCTAGGGTCAACGGCCGCGGCTTTGCCAGGTTCGTCATCTCTCAGCAGCTTCCAGATCGCCAATGGTGCCCACCCAATCGCTGCGGCTCCCGTGCGGCCGATGTAAGATGCTCGGCCTTGGGCCTCAAGGCGGGACGACAAGGGCGTCGGGGGGCAGGAACCCACCCCTGACGACGAGGAAGCACCTCCCACGGGCCACGGGTGTCGAGATTGCCATGGTCCCATACCGCCGCACCGCAGATCCTGAGGTCTGAATCTACATGAGGTGCCGCAAGCTTTCATTCTCCTGCACGCGGACCCTGGAGGCCAAACCTTCAGCTGTAGCCGGCCGCGCCAACATGGCCATCGCGCAAGAATGTCGCGTGCGCCTAAGCCTTAGTGGTCGAACCGGCCCCTGCTGTGACGCCACACACAGCGCCCTGGGAACCGCGCCCGACCCGATGCAATCTCGCGACTGTCAAATCTCGAGGTCAGGATGCCACGCAGAGGTCCTGTCGTGGGTGTTTCCTGGGCACGTCATGCAGCTAGCCAACTTGACGACTGCGGCCTGCACATGGTGGCACGGTCCGCCCTACGCCTCGGACAATTACAGCCAGCAGCGACATCCTCCTTGCCTCGCTTCAAGCGGCGGGACTGTCTGAAGGGCTCCGCGCGCGCATTAGCCGATGCAGCTCCAGCATCGGCCGCAGTGCACCACCAGCCCCGCCACGCACGGTTGGACATGTATATCGACCTCGCTCTGAATCGCCAAGAGCAGGGATCTTGGTCTCGAGTCAGTCCCTGCAAGATTCCGGATTTGAGATACTGATGCGCGCGCGCACCTGCTTCCCGGAAAGGTTGCCGCGAGCACGTGTTGCGCGTGCCTGTGCCATGATGCCCCACCTTGGCAGTCCTGTGCCTCACCTGTCCGCCTCTGCACCCAGCAATATGCAGTGACGAGAGCGGCGGCTCATCCTGGCACGCATATCTCAGCACAGACCTTGGGCAGGAACCACTGCCATCATGGAAGCCGACATAAGAACCACACTGCCTGGCATTGATCCCGTGATAATAGACTACTGCGCCGGCTACTTGCAGCATGCTTCAGACACCTTTGTCCCAGAGGCCGACCCAAGTGCACCCTCGCCACTTGCAGAAGCAGAAACTGCCATCGAGGCACTGCTTCTGTCAGCCTCGGGCGACTTCACAAAGCGGAATGCGGCCACAATCCACAATCTCGTTCACAAGTTCGTGAGCCAGCTGAGCGCCAAAAATGGCGACGACCCGGAGAGACGTCAGACGGCGCCTACCTCGCGCCGCCTGGACCAGGCCATCAACGTCGGTGCCCAGCGGAACATGTCCTCCACCTTGGGGCTTGCCGGAGGCAACATTGATCTCGAGTCCGCCAACAGCCGCAAGGTCGAATCACGTGTTGACAAGAAGAAGCTCGAAAAGGCCGAGCGCAAGATTCGTGCCAAGCAGGACAAGAAGGAGATGAAAAATGTCGAGTACGAGGCTTCGAGGTTGCTCAATGAGCCCAGTGAAGCTCAGTCTTACGAAGAATTCTTCATGGCCGTCAACCCACTGCAGCTTGGCTCGGATGCGCAAAGCAAGAGCAAAGATATCAAGGTGGACAACATCGATGTCCAGATCGGTGGCAAGCGCATTCTCAGCGATACCCAGCTCACCCTTGCCTATGGTCGTAGGTACGGTCTGGTCGGTCAGAACGGTATCGGTAAATCCACTCTGCTCAGGGCTCTGAGTAAACGTGAGGTTGCTGTGCCGACCCATATCTCAATTCTGCACGTCGAACAGGAGATAACGGGTGACGACACGTCCGCCCTGCAGGCAGTTCTAGATGCCGATGTTTGGCGCAAGCATCTCCTCAAAGAACAGGATAAAATTTCCAAAGAGCTTGCCACTCTCGAGGCTGAGCGATCTCAGATGGCAGACACGTCCGGAGAGGCCGCCAAGCTTGACAAGCAGCGCGAGGGCCTTGACATCACCCTCAGCGACATACACGGGAAGCTTTCGGAGATGGAGTCTGACAAGGCCGAGCCTCGCGCAGCCAGTATCTTGCACGGTCTTGGTTTCTCCACGGAGCGCCAGGCGTGGCCCACGAAGTCATTCTCCGGCGGTTGGCGAATGCGTCTTGCCCTGGCCCGTGCCCTCTTCTGCGAGCCCGACCTATTACTCCTCGACGAGCCGTCCAACATGTTGGACGTGCCCTCAATCGCCTTTCTTTCGAACTACCTCCAGTCCTATCCCAGCACCCTCCTGGTAGTTTCTCACGACCGTGCCTTCCTTAACGAAGTGGCCACCGATATCGTACATCAGCACTCTGAGCGATTGGATTACTACAAGGGCGCCAATTTTGATTCTTTCTACGCCACGAAGGAGGAACGTCGGAAAACAGCAAAGCGCGAATATGAAAATCAGATGGCTGTACGCCAGCATTTGCAAGCCTTCATTGACAAATTTCGCTACAACGCGGCCAAGTCATCCGAGGCTCAGTCTCGCATCAAGAAGCTTGAGAAGATGCCTATCCTCGACGCGCCAGAGGCCGAATACAGCGTGCACTTCAAGTTTGGTGATGTCGAGAAGCTGTCACCTCCCATCATTCAAATGCAGAATGTATCTTTCTCATACCGGCCTGACCTCACCCCCATCCTCAAGAATGTCGACCTTGACGTACAAATGGACAGCCGTATTGGCATTGTTGGGCCAAACGGTGCTGGTAAAACAACCGCACTGAAGCTACTCATCAACGCTCTACAGCCAACGAGCGGACTCATCACTTCCAATCCTCGCCTAAGAATGGCATTTTTCGCTCAACATCATGTTGACGCGCTCGATATGACTGCGTCCGCCGTCGGATTCATGGCTGAGAAGTATCCGGGAAGGACAGATGAGGAATATCGTAGGCATCTAGGTGCCTTTGGCATCACTGGCATGACTGGTCTTCAAAAGATGGCGCTGCTGTCTGGTGGTCAGAAATCTCGTGTCGCATTCGCCATTCTCTCACTGCAGAATCCGCACATTCTGGTTCTTGACGAACCCTCCAATCATCTCGATATAGAGGCGATGGATGCTTTATGTGACGCTCTAAGGAATTTTGCTGGTGGTGTGCTGATGGTGAGTCACGATGTCACCATGCTGCAAAAGGTTTGCACGAGCCTGTGGGTATGTGACAATGGCGGCATTGAGCACTTTGGAGGCACAGTCAATGACTACAAGAAACGTATAGCGGCGCAAGCAGATGCGTCCGGGGTTGCCATGAAAAGATAGAACATCATTCTGATTGAATAAAGATGATTCTCCTGATGTTGATTATTGGACCATTGCTCAGCTCGATACCTACCTGATAATGCGAATATAATCCTCACCTGATTAAGCACACAACTAATATTTCGATAATCTGTCTGTCATTCTCTCGCTTCTGATTCTTAATCTATGCTCTATAGTTTTGCCTGCTTTGGCACCTTAGATTTTCTCCAGACTTGAACTTCTGGGTCGTTCTGCCAGCCAGGCATAGGAAAAAATTGAGGCCCCAAGGTACGCTTCAGAACCTTACCGCTCGCTGTCTTAGGAAGGTCGCCCTCTACAACCCGTAGGAGGGTTGGCATCTTGTATCCTGCCAGTCGCTCACGCAGATCTGATCTGACATCCGCGATGACCAACATCTTCGATCCCTGAGTTGTATATTGGTTTTGGTCGGCTCTCAAACTAACCGCCGCACCGACTCGTTGGCCCCATTCCGGATCACTGACGCCGACGACCATCACCTCTGCCACATACGGCAATGACAGAATCTCACGTTCAACGTCCAACGCCGAGATTTTATACCCACCGGATTTGAGTATATCTTGTGACGCACGCCCATCTATGAAGTAATAGCCCTTTTCTCGATGCGCAATGTCTCCGGTTTTGAAGTAGCCCTTGGCATCGTGGGCGCTAGCAGTGGCGGATTCATCGAAGAGATACCTATCCGTGTAAGCTGTGTGAAAGAATTTTCAGGAACTCAAGGCATACTTGGAGAACATGTACGGCGCTTTCAAAAGAATTTCTCCGTCATTGCCATTTGAGAGTAACACGTCAGTTCCTGATGCTGGACGTCCAACTGATCCATCTGGTACGTCTTTGTCGTCTGGCGCGGCAAAAAACACTGCTCCAGCTTCTGTGGAGCCGTAACGAGCAGAAATGGACCTTCCTCGTAAATCTGTCCAGAAATCCTGCACGGGCCGGGGTAGCGCGCTCGTACCGCACATGAAAACCCGCACGTTCACTGCTCCTTGTTTATAATTAGCCAATTCAGCATCTGGAAGATGTGAGAGGACTTGTTGAAAGTGTCGCATCATCCGCATATAGATTGTTGGCACAGCGGAAAAGAAAGCTACACCGCCTCGCCGAAAACGCTCCCACGTCCAAGCAGCATCGAAGTTACCGCTACGAAATTCGATGCAGGATCCTGCCATGAGGAATGGCAAAAAGTTTATCATAGCACCAGTTGCATGGTGCACCGGAAGAAGGTGAAGAATGGTGTCCTGATGCGTGATGCCATAAACATCTATGATAGACCTAGTCTCTTCAGACATAAATCCCCGACGGAGCACTGCTCCTTTCGGTGGACCTGAGGTTCCAGATGTGAATATGACCAGACCTGCGGCCCTCTCATCCAATTGTTGATCGGATGAGATAATCATTGCATTGGCTTCGACATGTTGACCTTGTAAGCTTGAAAGCACTTGGAGACACGGCAACTCAACACCACGCTCTCTTCCCACAATTTTGGCTGTTGATTGTGCTAGTTTCTCTGCAGCATTTGATGTGATAATGGCAGCTTGTCGAGACTTTTGCACAAAGTATTTTGCCTCTTCAAGTGGTAAAGCGACGGTCATGGGAACTGGAACGGCTCCTGCCGCTAACACTGCCAACATGGCAACGGTATACTCATAACCGCCAGCAGCGAGGATGCCAACAAAGACTTCATGCTCTTGGTCCAGCTCTTGTCGAACAGGGTCAGATAATGAGCGTAGCAAAGCAGATCGCAGCTCCAGCGTGTCAGAGAGAGTCTGAGCATAGGTTCTCTCGAGATCCAGATTGACATCTCGAATAGCCAAGCGTCCTCTTCGTGCATGTCGTAGGAGTTGCGAGAACAGAGGGGTGTTGGGAAATATGTTCGGTCCTCGATGCTTGGGCACGAAATGTGTCCGATCTGGAGTAGCCATATTATCGAACCCCATACTTAACTCAAAAAGTCGAATCGTATACCATGAGTATGTTCACGCCACGGACTGAAGTCTTCCATTCGAGGGACATGGATCAGCCTTTTGTAGGATTAGTGGTAGCATTTACCCCGCAGACCGCGCACCAAGGATTGCGACCTGCGACTTTCGGCATCACGGACTCCATGAAGAAGCGACAAAGCCGTGAAGAGCGACGAGTCCTGAGCATTGTAGAGTGTCTTAGCTTCGGGGTTGACCGTAATCGCTCTACTCTAATACTCGTATTCGCAATAATCATGCTCCAGCCGCTTCTGTGCTGTTGCCACTCAGCCAAGTTTTGCCGATCAACCGCTCGACTCGATGTGTGTTAGCCAGCACAGCTATTTGTTGCAACATTCGCAAGATATTTTTCTGTCAAGAGATCTAATATGATAAATCAGGATAACGGTACTTGCCATGGGATCTTTGTGCACTATTTGAGAATGCATCATGCCTTGCAAGTTCCACGAGTGAAGAACATGGGAGAAGAGCAGGTTTCATTGGTTGAGCCTGTCAGCCATGACCTGGCGATATTACTGCTCCCCTAAGATGCCTGGCCTTGCGAGGCAAGAATCTCAGTTTCGTAAGATATGGTTGGATGTTGCTCGCGCGCAAGGCTGATAGTGGCGGTTCTGGAACCATTAGTCCACTCCATGGTGTGATAGTGGCGCCCTGTCCTCGCGCCCACATCCAATGTTGCAGCTGCGAGCATCCTTCTTTCGGCAATGCCGTAAAACTATGGCGCCGGATATACGTATACATGCGTAATTGAGCAAGGCTGAAACATGGTTCTCACCATTTCTGCACACTGTTGCACAAGGCTGCACTAGGCTTCGAGTCAGAAGTATTGATTGCGACCTGAGGAGAGGACATCGGTCGATCTAGAGCGCAATCGAAAAGGCACTCGTGTCAAGCTCCACGTCTGCCTCGCTGGTGAGTGTGCTGAACATTTGGCTTGCCTATAAAGAGTAGTAGCCCAACCCAGAACCCAGAACCCTGGACTTTACCGGCTTTGATTCAAAGTTCCCTCTGCGAGACATCACTTTTCATCATGAACGACAGCGTCGACCCAAGTTCGAAAAAAATCCAGAAACTTCCCAAACCCTCCCACCCTACTAAACACAGCTGTAACGTTGCCTGTGCATTGACATAACCTCATACTAACTGTTTGAGAAGGGTACAAGCTCAAGCAGGATAAGCTGAAGTCACAAAGAGTCATTATACCTGCCAAAAGCACGACGTCCAATTATGATGGGGGTAGTTACAACCAAGATCGTGACCATATAAGTGGCTACTGATGACTCTAGGCTTTATTCCTACCAGCGATGTATTGCTATTGACACCCAATCCTCCTGGCGAGGGTTTGAACTTTCGAATCTTCCACGATAAATTGCAAGTCGGTGTTGGCCAGAATGAGGATCAAATCATGTCCGACGAGAATGATGTAAGAACTCTCTTACCCCACTATGAATAGTTGCACGATTCGAAAAAGAAAACCCCATTGCTTCTAACAATTTTTCTCAGGAGATGGAAAACAATGCTCTCAAATTGATGTTGTACCGCGGAATCCAAAAGCCGGACCAGAAAGACGATGATGTACGCTTCGTTTACATTCCAAAACCAAAGAGCAGATCTCCCGATCCTGGCAACTTCTACATAAGACAAAGTGACATCGAGTCACGCATGATCGGCAACAAGGACATTTTCATAAGTGACTTCGAAATGTTCAACAAAAAAGAAGCGCCTTTTCCATTGTGGGATTGCAAGGGAGACGTTGACCCGAGCTTGTCAGCTCATCTGGGCACACGGCTAAACTCGAAACAGCTGTCATTTCTCAAAGGAGAAGCTATGAATGAAGAAAATGAGACTCAAGAGCTACATTGGGCGTTGTCCCATTTTGTTGGATATACTGGTACGTGGCAGACCTTCAACCCTGGAGTCAATACTACTAATCTTACTCATAGATATGCTCCGAAACGCAACCGGAGAAATCAACGCCTCGGGAAACCCGTACGGCCGCTTTTGGGACTATTCTATTGATACTATTGAAAGTCCGGACCATCACGACCCCCATGCGACTATCAAAAAGGGGTTTCATATCATCTTTGACGACAAAGTTGTGCAAAAAGTGCGCGGCGAGTTTAAAACTGATGGTGAAATTTGCTCAGATGAGAAGATCAGAAAAGTGTTGTTCACAATGGTAGGAGAAGTGCTAAATATCAAAGCACTGAAATTCAAACCTGGACTAGACGAGGAAAACATTTGGTGGAAAGCAACCTGGAACCCAGCTCCACTAGATTCCTTCACAACACTGGAAGAACATCCTGGTGAACTATACACCATTGCAGTCAGTGCAGAAGCTCTTGGTGCTCTATTATGCACACCAGTATCGTTCTTGGACAATCCTTTCCAACTTCCCGGTGACAAGGCGGCCGAGGAACTTGACAGCCAAATGGACAAAGCGCATGGCATCAAGGACGGCGGTGCGACTTATACCAATGTGACTGCAAAAAAAGTCGAGAGTGCAGAGACGCGGGAGCGAGACACAACGCAGGAACGTTGCATGCATAGCAAAGGATACTCGGCGAACGACGTAAGGCTTCCCTATCCCCATAAGGAGTGGTTCCCGTCCGCAGCATTGTCTTTGTTGTTTACTGATCTGGGAGTCTGTTTGAGAAAGGCTGCACATGTCCTGTGGCATACCGACTTAGGAACATATCTGCACGCACAGAAGCCGAAACTTTTTGCTGAGGTAAGAATTGTTGGTTGTTTTGGTCGCAGTGCCTGAATGGTTTACAAATCACAGTGGCTTCATCGTTCGGCCTGGTCATTCGGCAATATGACATACAAAGGGTCCAACGGTGAGGCGACGCCGCAGACCGTATACAATCTAGTCCTTGGAAGTCGCGAATCGAACACGGTCATGATGCGGTGAGTGGAGTTATTATCATATCTACGCCTACTAGTATCCATTTACTGATGCTTGTCTCACAGTTTCGAAGAGTTCATCAAGAGAATAGTGAAATACTCGACAAACCCAAACGGTGAGACAAGTGTTCAGGTCACGACCAGAATCGCATACGGCGACGCTGTGAAGCAGCAAGAACATGAATGGATTCCCAAAGCAGAGTTCACATGGCTGGCCCCCATTCTCCAGTATGAGTACTGTATCACAAACCCAAGTGATGATATGGTAAGCTGCACTACAAGCTGCAATGCTTTGTCCTGAGTTGTGATGGTGCTAACGAGCGGCTTCTAGCCGTCTAAATACACTCGAGACCTAAAGCCTCTTGATCGTGAGCATTGCATGTGCTTTCAGGTTTGGCTTGACAAGAGAATCGAAAAATTCATGTGGAATTGGGACTGCTTCAAGACGACCGGTGACGAGGATACTGTTTCGTAATTGCTATGTCGCTGTGGGATTAGATGAGCTGTGCGGTCAGGACGTACAACTGGCAGCCTGTTTGCGGCGAAAGGTACTGGTCAAGCTTATTTATTGGGTAGCCATAGCATGTGCATACCATTACCTTGTCAAGGAGATGTGAAATGACCAGGGACCGCCGGTAAGGGCGGATGTGATTGGCGGTGCCCCTGATCGAGAACAAAAGGGGGAAGGGGGGTTGGGACGGCAGGTGCCGCGTGATTCTCGCATACTCCGTACTTCGCAACCTTACCCCGCTTGCACGAATTACCCCGGCTAGTGCTCGCATCAAGCTTTTGTGCGAAATGCCGAAAGTATCATGTTCCTGGCTTCGGTGGTCGACTTAAATATGGAGTAGAAGTAGCAATCGATGGCGTAGTTTACCAGCGATCCAATGTCTGACTTTACTGACAACCTGAAGCCGGCCGAACCGTCGGGTCCATCAACCTTGCAAAGGGAACGTGATGGTTCTGACATTGATGTCAGTCTACTTGCACAGCATTTGCTCTCCCGTGATGGATTCCTCGAGCGACAAGAGCGCGTGCTCAGGCCTATCCTCAAAGAGAAGTTACTTTCCAAAGCCCAGCAGCAGCATCTTTCTCGGCCAGACAGATACAAGCTTGGACTTGCACGCGCAAAACTACTCAGGCGTATGGCCGTCAGCTTGAATTGGAGTGCGGCAGACCATGCCCATGCCGAATACCTAGTCGCGGAGATGTCACCTTATTTTTTGCACTTCTCCATGTTCCTGACCACAATTCGTGAGCAGGCTAGCGACAAGCAACGGGCGTACTGGTTACCGCTGATCAGGGACTGGAAGATCATTGGAAGCTACGCACAAACAGAGATGGGTCACGGCAGCAACGTTAGAGGACTTGAATTGACGGCAACGTATGACTTGACCAAAAAAGAGTTTGTCCTGCACTCTCCTACGCTCACCGCGAGCAAGTGGTGGAACGGTGCTTTGGGGCGAACGGCAACGCATGCCATTGTTGTTGCGCAGTTGATGCTCCCGCATGGTGACGCTACTGTCTCATATGGACCGCACCCTTTCGTTGTTGAAGTACGAAATCTCAAGACGCACCTGCCCCATCCCGGTATTGTCATTGGCGACATTGGCCCCAAGTACGGCTACGCGTCGATGGATAATGCTTACATGCTTTTTGACAACTATCGAGTTTCGCATTCAGCCTTCTTGAGTCGCTATGCTCAGGTGGATCCAGACACAGGGGCATACACCAAACCAGAAAATCCAGCGGTGGTGTATGGCTCGTTGACAGAGATCCGGGCCAAGATCGTCATGCAGGCGAGGTTGGTGCTCGCGCATGCCGTTACTGTCGCCGTGAGATATCTTTCAATTCGACGACAATTTCGCGACCGTGACGATGATGGCGACGCAAAACTAGAGATGGCTGTCCTAGACTATCCAACCGTTCAGATACGGGTGTTGCCGCTACTTGCAACTACGTTCGCGTTGCACTATACAGGCGTTGCCATGGGCGAGCTCTACGCAAGCACCCGCAAGGAAGTTGGTGGCGGCGACTTCAGCAAGTTGGCCGACCTGCACGCGACATCTTCTGCACTGAAAAGTTGCTGCACGATGCTTGCCGCAGATGGGATAGAGACATGTCGAAGAGCCTTGGGTGGGCATGGCTTCGGTGGGGGAAGCGGGTTGGTCGCGCTTAACGCTGACTACCTCTCGAAGCCTACAGTGGAGGGCGACAACTGGATGATTACGCAACAAACTGCATCATACCTTATCAAGAAGGTCGACACAGTCACCAAATCTAGGAGCCGAGGCGCAGAAGCCCGAGATCCTACGGAGGCTGCTTTACAGTCTTACTTTGCAGATCAACAAGCAGGACGCCTCCAGAGACTTGAGATATTTGCGTCTGATGAAGCATTGGTCGGAGCATTTGAGCGCAGATCTGCACTTCTGGCGGTTGCTGCACATCGGGCCCGCATGGTGGAGAAGCGACCCTGGAACAGTCTTCTTGTTCAGCTGCATCAGCTCGCAATCGCACATGCGCAGACTTTTCTTGTGCGCACCTTTCATGCAGCATTGCTATCACCCTCCAGTAAGAATCCGGCCTTACCGGCTGCTGCCATTGCGCCGATGAGGACGAGTTTCCGCCTGTTTGCGTTATTCACACTTCATAACCACACGACTGATTTCATACGCGCGGGAGCGATAACGATCGCCGACACAGAGAGACTCATGGACGAGATTCAAAAGTTGATGACTCAACTGCGGCCGCATGCGGTCAAGCTAGTGGACGCGTGGAGCATTCCTGATTACCTTCTAGATAGCGCTCTTGGACGGTATGACGGAAAGGTGTACGAGGCGCTTTTTGATATGGCACACCGGCAGAACCCCCTGAACCGCGAGACGATGAATCCTTGGTTCTGGGACGAGGAGGTTGTGAAGGGCCAGGGTAAGCCAAACGCGCTGCTAGCGAAGCTGTGATATTTTCTTGGAATTTGGAAGCATAGTGTAACATTCTGCATTACCACACATGGCAGAATTCAGATTGTAGACATCATGTGACTATCACAAAGTCAAGAAGATTTGTCAGTCGAGACAACATGCGAAACTTTGCAGTCGCACGGCAGAAGTCGAGTAACGAGCAGCCCAAGTCATTGGCGAGCATGTCCAGCGGGAAACCCCTCAGCCGAATGAGCCAACCCCATGTCGATCCAAGGGCAATGATTTCAGTTTTTGACTCTGTCACGCCTTTCCCGATCGGGCGGGGATGCTGTCATTTTTCCAGCAGTGTAGCTTCTCGACTAAGACGAACATGCAGAACGCAATAATGCCGACTCTTCCGCTGCTGCTGCAATGCACCTTGTCTGTGCTTGGGCCACCAAGCGTGCCTTCATTGATTACAATTCGCTGGATTCGGACCGCCCGTCCCTGCCAATCAATGTCCGCATTCATTTTCCACTTTACTCAACAGGGTTTCCATCGATTGAGAAGCTTAGGTCTGACGTAGAGATGCGATGGCTATTATCATCGACATCTCCACCCTGGATGATCCTCCGATTACGGACTGGGCCTTAGCTTTTGGAACCAGATGACAGACAATGAGTTGCCATTGGCAGATCGTAGTATAAGCTCATGCAGTGACACCAGTGAATCGAAAAGCTATAAGAGTCCCAGGTAAGCTCTTGCTCAGGAACAGTGCCTTTTCACCCCTCTTCATATCTCTATCATCGCACGCTGTCAGTATGCGTGCTTCTACCCTTGGCTTTGCCTTCCTAGCGGGTGCAGCCATCGCTGCTCCTCCACCCAGCAAATCATGCCACAACCTGACAGTCCCTGTTACAATCGAGTCGCGCAACGCCTTGTTTGGTAATCTTCCAGTACCGCAGGACAACATGGAAGCAACATTGTTTGCTCAGAACAACACTCGTCAAGGTGGTAACCAGACAATGCAAGCCTTGACTGGATACCACACCGTGAAGGGCACCTACAATATCAGCGCCAAGTACTGCGTTGCTGGGAACAATACACCTTCGGCTGTCCAGGTTCTCACGCACGGTATTGGCTTCGATAAGACGTATGTACAATTGCTCACATGCTAACCAGGGAAGCTGACCCATGATTAGCTACTGGGACTTGAGCTTCGCCAACTTCAACTACTCGTACGTTGATACTGCTTTGGCCGCTGGCTATGCTACCGTAGCATACGATCGTCTCGGCATCGGTAACTCCAGCCATGGTGAGCCTCGAGATGAAATTCAGTCCTTCCTTGAGGTTGAGGGCCTCGCTGCCCTGACCCGACAGCTGCGCAATGGATCCTTCCCTTCGGCTCCCAAGTTCAACCGTGTTATCCACGTTGGTCACTCTTTCGGCTCTGCTCAGTCCTATTCATTAGTGGCGAAATATCCCGCGCTCTCTGATGGCATCGTCCTGACCGGCTTCTCCATGAACTCTTCATTTGTCGGCTACTTTGGAGCAGGCGCCAACTTTCAACAAGCTGCTCTCAACCAACCTCTACGTTTCGGAACGCTACAGGGCGCCATGCAAGCATACAATCTTGCCAACACTCTTGGATTGACGGATCTGATTGCACCACTCGACCTTAGCGCTGTTCAGCCTCTTAACTACTCCCGTGGCTACCTGACCAATTCCAATGTTGGATCTGAGCAGTATCTTTTCTTGCTACCCCCATACTACAACCCTTCGCTCGCTTACGTTGGCGAAGCGACTAAACAACCTGTTACTGTTGGTGAGCTCCTTACACTCGGCTCTGTGCCAATGGTGAATAGCTTCAACAAGCCTGTTCTGGTCTTCACCGGGTCCAACGATCTGCCATACTGCGGCGGCGATTGCCTCAACACCGGCGGCGCGGGCGCTTCTATTCCAGCTATGGCCAAGATGAACTTTCCCAGTGCTAAAACCTTTGAGGCATACATTCAGCCTAAGACCGGGCACGGTTTGAACTTCCATTACAACGCTACTGCTGGTTACCAGTATATCCAGAGCTGGCTGAATCGTCAAAACCTAGGACCCACTGCCAGCAGCACCACGGGTGGCAGCGTAGCTTAGGCCTCAACTTGAGCATACTCAAAAACTGTCCTAAGAATGTATATAATTCGCGTGTAGCCTCTACGATAAGACAAACATGACACACATTTTCTAAACCACAGGTGATTGAATACTCGTGCGTTTACGCTCGATCTGATTCTGCCAAACTCTAAGCTGCCCTTATGAACGACGAAATGCTACCATATTATCGAAGAGTCTCGAGTAACAATCCTCTCATCTCCCCCAAAAACTTGCCAAGTTCCTCAGTCTCGCACATACGCTCCACGATCTTTTCCACTTGCTGCGCATCCACCCGCGGCGCACACTCGACAACCTCATACCCCCGACCCTCACTCTTGCTCCCCGTGCCAGCCAGCCCAGACATGTCAAGCTCAAAAGAAACGCACCTCGCCTCCCCCACCCCGGCAATACCGGGCACATCAAACAAAAAGCGCACCCGCTCCTCATCCCCCGTGCCCTCGATGCGCAGCCCCAGCGCCGCCTCCCACGCCTCCAGCTCCTCGGCATTGTGCCCGCGCATCACGCCCGCATACATCTCGCGCTGCCGCACGCCCGCGCGCTTCCCCGCCAGCCGCGCCCGCACCCCCTCCAGCCGCTCGTGCAGCGCGTCGACCCCCGCCCGCCGCTCGTCGCGCACCCCCTCCAGCTCCCGGATCTTGCCCTTCATCTCGCCCGCCTCCTGCTGCTGCTGCGCCAGGCTCTGCGCGTGCTCGCCGCGCTTCGCTTCCTGTGTGGCGACCTGGCGCGACAGCGATGCGGACTCCTCGGCCGCGTGCGACAGGGCGAGACGGTGCGCGCTGCGCGCCTCGAGGAGTGAGGCGCGTGAGGTGCTGATGAAGGTGTCGAAGCGCGCGGTGAATTCTGTCATGCGCGAGCGCAGGGCGTCGAAGTTGAAGTCTAGCGCTGGTAGGCTTGTGGAGAGCGACGGGGCGAGTGGGGTGGATAGAGGGGCGCGCATGGTGGAGAGGGTGAGGTCGTCGGGGAGCGCGCGGTGGACGGCGGCCATGGTGATTGTGGTGATTGTGTAATTGTGGGTTGATGTGGTGGGTGTATTGCTTCGTGCAATAGATATGTTGACGAATTTGATCCCAGGTTCAATGCCCTGAAGATAGTGATCGCTTGGTTTCGCTTGAATACACGCAATGGTGCAAGATTATGTTTGGTGTTTGAAGAGTGCAGCGAGACTTGCAAGATTGACGCGCGATATCCCCCATGTTTAGGTTCGGCCCAGAAGGGAATGGCGGGGTTGCCACGGAAGCGAAGAGCTTGGACAGCCCTCATAGCACTTACGAGATTTTAGTAGACAATTCTGATGGAATCTGGTCCGCCGATAATTATTTACATTGGGTCTTGAACTGCACGCTTCATCTGACACAGATACAGAGTAAAATACTACCTATACTCTGCATCGTTGTCGTGCTTGAGAATTTGCGTAGTCTTGGCAGCCACCGCACTCCAGACCTGCGGGAACTGGTTGGTGAGAAGTATGTCTTTGTTTCGATTTGGGTATGATTTAATAAATTGGATCACTTAAACCGGCTTGGTGATTCACTGATGACATGATCTCCAATGTGCGGGATATTGTGTTCAATCTCTGCGGGACCTTGCAGTGCGCCAACGCCTGATCTCCTGGCCGGCCTCAAAGCCCGCGGTCCTGACAGCTGCGGAAATGCTTCTGCAACTCTGACTCAACACAAACGTTGCGACTCCCATGGAAATTTGGTGACAGGGAAATTCAGCAGCCATGTACCTCGAGTTTCCGTTACTTGTTATTCATCTGTACTTTCCTTACGGGGAAAAGCGATCACAAGGCAGCCTCTACAAGAACCAAAGGAGGAGTTGAATGGTATCATCAAACTAACGTCCCACGATCTGCGTCCAGTGTTATGCTGGAACGGAGAAATCTGGAGCTACGAGGGCAAGCCTCTACCCGCCGGTTTATCCGACTCTGCATTCCTGTACGAACAGCTTTGTGAAGCGGTTCTAGATGATGATATTTTGACTCGCGAAGGTATAACAGGTGCTGACGGTTCATACGACTACTTGAGCACTCAAGTTTCACATTGCCTTGAAAAGATAGAGGGACCCTTCGCCTTCATCTTTGTTGATCAGGCTAATGGGAGGCTATACTATGGTCGCGACACACTGGGGAGGAGATCGCTGCTTGTGAAGCAGAATGGTGAGACCGAGTGGCTGCTTGCTAGCGTTGGTGATGGAGACACTAGATGGATCGAAGTTGAGGCTGGCCGTCTTCACACCCTGTTTATGGAGCGAACAAGCCGACCAGTCGCAGATTCGTCAGGACATCCGACCATGAAGTTCCCGGATGCCGAAATCAGACTATCATATGATAACCACGCGTATAAGTCATTGGTTTTCAACTGCCAGATTCCAGAGTCACCACTGCCTCTCCTCAACAAAAACTCACCCTCTGTGGGTGCTCTCCAAAAACTTCTCCTAGCTTCCCTCGTCCCACGGATAGTCACCCTACCCCTCTCTTCACCAGCTGATGCCGCCCGATTTGCGATTCTATTCTCGGGCGGTCTCGATTGTACCACTCTGGCCCGTATGATGCACGATATCCTTCCTCATGAAGAATCTGTGGATCTTCTCAATGTCGCATTTGAGAATCCGCGCACAACATCTCACCTCACAAAGGAAGAGATTTACAGCTCATGCCCAGATCGCGTTACCGCCATCGCTTCCCATGCAGAACTCGTCTCCGTCTGCCCATCGCGCACCTGGCGCCTCGTCACCATCGACATACCCTACTCCGAAACGCTGGCGCACCGCCCCATCATCAAGCGCCTCATGCATCCGCACGACACTGAGATGGATCTGTCGATCGCATCGGCACTCTACTTCGCTGCACGAGGGCAAGGTGTCGCCCACGCTTCTGCACCTCAACTTGACCAGAGCAGCGCAAATGGTGCTCAAACCCGCATCGACAGCATCGACGCAGTCTACAGCACCCCAGCGCGGATTCTCATCTCGGGTCTCGGCGCGGACGAGCTCTTCGCAGGCTACCAGCGCCACGCAACCGCCTTCTCGCGCGGCTTCAAAACTTCAGCGCTGCCGGGTGCTTACGAAGCGTTGCTTGCGGAGTTGGAACTGGATTACCGACGGCTGGGGGCGCGGAACCTGGGCAGAGATGATCGAGTACTGAGCCACTGGGGCCGGGAGTGCCGCTTTCCCTTCCTGGACGAGCGGCTGGTGCGATGGGTCGTCTCTCTGGGCGTGGGTGAGAAGTGCGGGTTTGACGCTGCTTATGGCATCGATCCTCGCGCTCCTCTGAGAGATGGCGAGCTCGAGCCGGGGAAGAAGGTGCTCCGGTTAGTCGCGGTTCAATTGGGGATGCATAAGGTCGCGCGCGAGAAGAAGAGGGCCATTCAGTTTGGGGCACGGAGTGCGAAGATGGAGAGCGGTAAGAGCAGAGGCACAGACGTGCTTTGAGGAATGCGACTTATTATGAAATTCGTTATTTTGAAGATTGTCCTTTCTAAAGGACAGAATGGTTCTCCCTTCCGATTCCCATGGAAGAGCCCAGCCATCCGTGCAGCAGCCAGAGTCAGCGCCACTCAATGTACGCCAACAGAGTTAAAAGATAGTCGCTCATGGTGTCCACCCGGTCCAAAGTTCAAGACGTTCCTCGCTCCAACCCTCTAACAGCTAGCATACTTGCACCGGCCGCAGCTCCGCCCATGCCAACCATGCGCAGACCTTCGAGCGTACAGGCCTTCCACAGGCCCTCTTCAGGTTTGCTATCCTCGCACTCATCGCCACCCTCACCACTCCATCCATTCAACAACTCCTTGCCCACACCAAACACAAACAACGCCACGGCCATGACACACGCACTCACAATCAACGCCATCTCCACATCATCCCGCAGGATAAAGTACGGCAGCAGCGGCAAAAAGCCACCAACAAAGTATCCCGCCGCAATCGTCACCGCCGACGCATACGGCCGCAGGCTGCTCGGCTGCGGCAGCTGGTGATGGCACTGCATCAGATACTCGACCTGCTGCGCAGGCGGCATGCCCGCAGCATGCGCCTGCACGCCGGCGAGCAGCGGGTCCGACAGGCCGGGTAGCAGGGCGACGAGGGTGGAGCGCACGCGGGCGCCGGCCTTGCGCGGCTGCTCGCGCACGAGGCGCTCGGCGCGGGCGCGCACGGCGTGGTAGGCCTGCAGCTCGCCGCGGGCGGCCAGATAGCCGCCCAGGCCCATGGAGATCGCGCCCGCGATGAGCTCGGCGAAGCCGCCGTATATGACGATGGAGGTGGAGGACTGGGCGAGGGTGGAGAGGCCGGCGGTGAGGGCGAAGGGGACGGTCAGGCCGTCGGACAGGCCGATGGTGGCATCGGAGAGGAGGCGGGTGAGGGAGTGGGCGTCGTGGGCGTCGTGGGCGGCGGCATCGGGCTTGTCGAGGTAGGTGTCGTCGAGGGAGTCGCGGGGTGAGTCGTTGGAGAAGGTGTTATAGTCGGGGCCGGCGGCGATGGGGAGGTAGGATGTGGAATTGTTGTTGGTAGAGGAGCGGGAGCGGGGGAAGATGAAGTTCTTGATGAGGGCGGCCATGGTGATGTGTTTCGGTTCAGGAAACCTGCCCTTGGTGGCCGTGGGGGTTGGCGACTGGGGGAAGTGAGGTGGGGGGTGTTAAAAATGTGTTTCTTCAGATGGAGACAATGGCAGGGGGCACAGCAGGCCGAGTTCCACAAAAGCCTTCAGTCACGCAGGTGTGGACAAGAGAGGAAGATGGGAGGAAGGGGCGCTTCAATACTTCTTTAACCCCACACGCAAGGTTTCCTGATGCGTTCAATAACGATCTAAGGCAGGCGGGCAATAAACAAGCACGCAACTCTCCAGTCACCCGCTCTGCAACCTGGACAAGCATCCGCATACGGCTCGGACATATCACCAGCTCCAAGCTCCCCAAGCTAGAAGGCCAAAGACTGCATGCTGGACGCACAAATTGGGCTGATGGCGCGTCAGACTTGGTAATTGGCGAGCTGCGATTCGCAGAGGGCACCGTGGCGGCACCCGCGTATGCATCCATGGGTGGAGGATTACATTGCGCGCGGCGTGAATGGCTGGAGTGTTGAGCGCGGACCTGCGGCTTCTCCCCTGGTCGGCCGTTTCCTGAGCTTTCGGCGCCGCATTTGGTTCGGCCGATGCAGAGTGTCGGTCAGCGTCTCTGGGGCTTCTGTGATTGGCTCCAGCGCCCGTTGGCTGTACTTCACCCCAAGACCCAAGCTCAAGACTTGACCCAATGCTTATGTTGAAACGCAGTTGCCTTGGGAGATCATGACTTGACCCACCGTCTACCCATCGCTCGGATCTCTGCATGCCCACCCTTTTACCATGCGGTGGCTTAATGTGCAGGGCGAATGGAGCGTCCTGGCTGCAGCCCCTCGGAAAAATACATCTATTCCACGAAGCTTTTGATTGAAAGTGTTAGGTGGCTGGATGATCCATATGCAGAGGCTCAAGAAAATTACACGATGTGCTATCCCTCTATTGGTAACCTGGTGTCTATCCCAATACAGGACTGGAACCTCCGATCAGCGATATCTCTCAGGACATGGGTTCATAGCGCAACTCGCTTACCATGTCTGGTCGTACTTTGAATCTCCACTACTGCACAACCTTCATGGGTCGCTTTGACTAGCTTGACCTAATCCTGGTCTTCGTGGACAACAGGTTGACCCCACGTCATCGCTCGATGCACCTTACAAGTCCTATGCACGGAGACTTTGAGTGTTCCGTAACCACAGAGATCGATCTTAGGAGAATTTGCAAGCATTGAATCAGGGTCTCTCCTGCCAAGCAGCGACCAACAAACACCCATGCAGGAAATCTACTAATGTCTGGAGATGTTCTAGTATCGCACTGAAAAACGGCAAGTCACTGAATGGACACCGCTCGCCGAACACTCAAATCTGTAACACGCCACAACGAGCAAGTGGAAAAGATCTCTGTCTCAAGTTGTTGATGATATTAAGTCTATGTATATGTTCCCCATACGAAAGCTATTTATACACCCGCAATGCATGCAAAAGGCAAGTAATCAGTACACCCACTCCACCGAAACCATGGCCACCTAAGCGAACGCCACCAAGCCGGCAAGACCGACCACAGCAGCGGCAGCGACCTTGGGTGCAGCGGCAGCAGCGCCAGTGTAGACGGCAGGCTGGCTCGCAGTCGCGGAAGCGGGCTTCGTGGCAGCACCAGTCTTGGAAGCAGCGCCGGAAGAGGCGACGGGCTTGCCTGCCGAGACGCTGGGCTTGGCCGACGCGCTGGGCTTGACGGAGGTGTCGAAGTAAGACGACGGGCAGCTACCAGGGTGAGCAGGGTTGCAGCCACCTGGGATAGAAGTTGCAACGGGCTTGGCGGTGGTGTCGAAGTAGGATGAGGGGCAGCTACCAGGGTGGGCGGGATTGCAGCCGCCGGGGATGGAGGTGGGGACGGGCGAGGCGGTGGTGTCGAAGTATGACGAGGGGCAGCTGCCGGGGTGGGCTGGGTTGCAGCCTCCAGGAATACCGGGGATCGAGGTGAAGCTGGGCTGTGCGGTGGTGTCGAAGTAGGACGAAGGGCAGCTACCGGGGTGGGCTGGGTTGCATCCACCAGGGATTCCGGGGATGGAAGTGAAGCTGGGCTCAGCTGTGGTAGCGCCGTAGGCTGGAACGGTGGCGCTCGCTTTCACGGTGGTGTCAAAGTAGGATGAAGGGCAGCTACCAGGGTGCGCGGGGTTGCAGCCTCCGGGAATGCCAGGAATAGAGGTGAAGCTGGGCTCGGCTGCGGAAGCACCGTATGCAGGAATGGTAGCACTGGCCTGAGCAGTGGTGTCGAAGTAGGAAGAGGGGCAACTACCGGGATGGGCAGGGTTGCAACCGCCTGGGATGCCAGGGATGGAGCTCTGGGCCTCAGCAATGGCGAGGAAGGCCGCGATGGCAGCGTATGCAGGAGCGGAGAGCATGATGAAAAGTTATGTGGAAGATTATTTGAGCTTTGTGGGACAGTTGTTAAGGAAGAAGAAGTGGTAAGATGGTCAGATGTGTGTGTGTGTGTGTGTGTGTGTGAAGATTATATTCATCAAATGACTACGTTCTCCATAACTTTATATGTATCAACGACGAAAATGTTCCTAGTCAATGATGATTGTGGCGTGGTGCCTCAACACCCAGAATAGACACATGGTTCATTGTGACGTTCCATGGAGATCTACAACCAGAGTAATGGACGCGGCACACCGCAAAGCACAGATCGTCATGGCAATTAGCCGGATCAAAAATAACTGCTCCAGATTATAGAGACTTGGTAGGGACGTAAATAATTGGCCCAGGCCCTGATCGACGGGCCAGGGCCAGCCACGCGCAGCCACAGCCAAGCGTGACGTCAAGAGCTTCCACCATGGAACACCCCAGCATTCTCTGCACAGGGCTGTACCTGGCTAATGTGCCAAAGTCGATGGCCTGGAACCTTCCGAGAGGAACGCGAGCCTGAAAGCCCGATTGCCACGGCTATGCCTGATCCAATCAAGGAAGAATTCCTTGGGCAGAAATAATCGGGTTGGGCTACAGCCTTTTGCAGACACGGATAAACTCTGGTTCCTGGACCGGGCCATGAACAGGCTAATTGTGAGCCTACGACCTGTCAAACAAGAACCATGTCGGTCGAACCGATTCTGCGAAATAACAAGGCCTACTGTGATGCTCTAAATCTGGCACTCTTCATCTTCCTACGACTCTCAAGATAGTAGCTCAAGAAATTGCAATGTCAGGTCCCCAGAGTACGGCAAATTTACCACATTCTCATTGCCATCTCGCTCGTGAAGGCAACCGTGCATCTCATCAACATTAATCATATTTCTCGGAATCTGTGAGTCCTAGAGTATAGTCTCTCTAACACCAGCAGTTTCGCTCTCTGCATCATTCATGCACATATTTACCTCCAATGGTAACAAAGATCTTCGAGGAAGTTCTTCTAGTGGATTGTTTGACAACTCCAGAGATAATACCCAAAATTGCAAATGAATACATGCCTAATTCCATTACCCCTGCACCTTGTGTATGCTAATTTGGTCTATCCATTACCATGGGTGGACGGTGTAAATGTATGTTTGTACAAAATGACATCTAAGCAGGAGTACCGAAAAAAACTTCATCTTTCGGGCTCGAGCCCTTTTCCAGCTCTTCACGAGGCGCATCGCACAGTGCAACATTAGCATCCGGGACTACAGTCCCTGCGACCTCGTCGGCTCGAGTCAGTAGTTGCATCATCAATCCGGCTTCGGTGTGCCATGCCACATGGCAGTGAAACGCCCACAGACCGGGGTTATCTGCCACGACGCGTAGCAGCACCCAGCCAAATGCCTCGACAGAGGCAGTGTCCCTGCGCAGCGGATTGGTCAGGTCGACTGTTTCGGTCAGATTTGCCGGCGGGTAGCCATGGCCAGCGGCAAGCACGAAGAACTTGTAGCCGTGCAGGTGCAGTGGGTGATTGCCGTCGTCGAAATTCTCAACGAGGAGATCAATGACCTGAATGCCGTTGGACTGGATCACAAACTCCGTGTTGATGTCAAATGCATCGCTGTTCACAAACGTCGGCTCTTCACCTGTGGTCGTAAACGATTCGTTGCTGCTTGTGAGGCCGTCAATGGTGCGGAGTAGAGTGGGGCTCTTCAAATCTGCACGCCAGGACGAGGTGTTGAAGAAGCCTCTACTCAGCGCCCAGTGTCCAATCTCGAAGTTAGCGCGTATATAGAAGGAAGCGTCGGCCCGCTCGGGAGCCTGCACCACAACTACAGGCACCAAGTCTGTCGTGTTCATATCATGGCACTCCAGTGGCACTTGATCGCTCCATTCTCTGCTATCGGGGACTTGCTTGCTGTTACTCTCTGGTCCTGAAACGTAGCGAACGACTGCGTGGAGCTCAGCTTCCGAGTTGGGGTTGTCTTCACCAAAGCAGCCTGACAGCATCTTTGCGCGGAGCCAGTATGAGCGCTCTGCATCATTGGTCGTGTTGACAATGACACTGTATCTTTGTGCTGGGTTGAGGGTGAGTCGGTTGTAAGTGGCGGGGTGCACATCTGTTCCATCGACTTCGGTAACGGAGAAGTCGTGTTCATCGATTGCAACTTGAAACTCAGCAAAGGTACCCGTGTTGATGAAACGAAGCCTGTGCGACATGCCAGCCTCGAGATTGATCTCCGGCCGAGCTACATTGGTCGTGGAGTTGTCGCACCTGCGGTGAGCCAGTGTGCTACAATCGCGGATGCCTTGGCCATTTATCAATGCCGAGTCAGGAACTGGCTCAATGTTCTCGCGGTCAGAAGCCAGATAGGCCATCAAGAGTTCGCTCGAGGAGTCGTGATAGTGATCAGAGACCATGATGACGCGGTCAGTATCATACGGGATTTCTTGCAGCGTTTTCTCGTCGCGGCCATGAATGATCAGCGGACCAAACAAGCCGTCGGCAGTCTGGACGCTTTGATGAGAGTGATACCAGTAAGTTCCCGACTGGTTGGGCACTTTGAACTCGTAGGTGAAAGAAGTGCCAGGCGCCACGGGGCATTGTGTGACACCGACAGTGCCGTCCATGAAGTTTGTACCATTTTGATAGAGGCCATGCCAGTGAATTGATGTGGCATTAACAGCCAAGTTCTCTAGATTGACAACAATCGTATCTCCCTCGTTGATCTCGATCAGGGGCCCTGGAAATTGGTGATTGATCAGCATCATGGGTCGAAAGACGCCATCTGGGTTGTACTCCTCATCGCGGATCGTCCAGTTGTACTCGCGGCGTGCTGGCTCCGCGCTATAGTCCCACTCCGGGTCAAGAATGTATCTATCCTGCAAATTGGAGCTCAGTGGGAAAAGTGAACCTTGAGATGCTGGATCAGCCGTCTGGATTGACATTGCCGGCTCTGTCGAGGTTGGGGTTGGATTTTGCCCTTCTTGCTCCGTGCTGGCATCTTCAGGGTGCTCATCTTCAACATGATCATCTTCATCGTGAACATCCTCGAGGCCGTGCTCATGATTATTCTCATCATTGTTCACTTGATCCTCGTCGTGACCAGTCTCGGGGTCTTCGTCGTGGTGATGATCTTCCTCTGGCTCGGCAACAACGGTTGGCACCTCGGGCGCGTCATCATGGTGGTGTTCATCTGCATGCACATCGCCATTTCCCATTTCCATCTCGCCATCATGTGAGTGCCCGACCTCGTGAGGATTAGGACCATCTCTTGGCGTGAGAAGAGGGTTCAGCAGAATAGTCAGTGTCAAGAGGCATACGATCAGGCCAATCCCCAGCATGATCATAGTCCACGGTCTTCTTCTTTTTGCTGAGGCACCGGGGAGGTTTGTAAAATTCTCCACACCATCGTAGTCATCTTCAATGTCATCGTAGCCAGTATACAAGGGATCGTCCAGGAGAGCAGCCTTCTGCTCTCTGGCTGTAGGGGCCACCATCAGGATCACTTGCTTCACCCAAAAGCAGGAGTTCTTCTGATCTGTCTTCTCAGACGGTCGCTTTGCTTAAAGAAAAAGGTCCAGGAAAAAATCGATGTTGTGGCTGACTCTCATGAACCACGGATTGGGGACGTGCTGCTGTCAAAAGTCTAGTCCACCAACCAACCGCATCACAATGTGCCCACAACGCCAAAACCTGGTGCGGCTTCCAGAAGGCTTCGAAGCTGTCAGGGACTCACTCGGGGGGCGCGCCGCCTACGCATTAGGGTTTAAAGGCGTCCCGTTCGTGGCAGCCGTCGTCCAATAGCGGGCGCCCATGTCTGCACGTTCTGCAAACAAGCTCCCCAAGCATTGCAACATTACGATGCAGCGCCGGCCCTGTCACCTCTTTGAAGGTGGCCTCGCGTCGTGTGTCTGCCGTCTCGTGTTTGCACCGGCCAATCACGCTGCTGGCAATCTCTATTATCTTGAACGTTGCATTGCACGTGTGCCCGCTCGTTGGACGTTTTCTTGCCTCTTACCAGCCAGGATCCACTTTGGCTGAGGCTGTCCTTGCGAGCTACATATATCAGCCTCTGTTCGTCGGCGCCGCGACCAACCTTGACCTGCAGCACACACAGCCATGGCACGATCACTCTTTCTCCTGGCCCTGGCCTCCCTGGCCCTCGCTCAAAACACCGCCACGGCTCCCTCCGATGTCTATGCCGCGCAGGCCACCGCAAAGTCTAGCTCACCTGTCAGCTTCGTCCCCGGCCTGGCGTTTGATCGCTTCATAACCATCTGGCTGGAGAACACCGACTTTGAAAAGGCCAAGGGTGACCCCAACCTGGCTGCCTTGGCCAAGCAGGGCGTTGCCCTCTCCAACTACTTCGGCGTCACACACCCCTCGGAGCCAAACTACATGGCCTCGGTCGCGGGCGACAACTTCGGCAATGACAACGACGCCTTCAACAAGCTTCCTGCCAATGTTTCTTCCATTGTCGACCTGCTCGAGGCCCGCGGCATCTCTTGGGGCGAGTACCAGGAGGATATGCCCTACGCCGGCTTCGGGGGCTATGCCTGGCCCAACCAGAAGACGGGCGCGAACGACTATGTGTATAAGCATTCCCCGCTGATGACCCTCGAGGCCAACTCCAAGTCTGCCCGCCGCCTGTCGCAGATGAAGAACCTCACCGGCTTCTACGACGACCTCGCCGCCCACAAGCTGCCCCAGTGGAGCTTCATCACCCCCAACATGACCTCGGACGGCCACGACACCTCCGTCACCACCGCAGGCACCTGGACCTCAAACTTCCTCACCCCGCTGCTGAAGAACGAGTACTTCATGCGCCGCACCCTGATCCTCGTCACCTTCGACGAGAACCACACCTACTCGGCGCAGAACCGCGTCTTCTCCATTCTGCTCGGCGGCGCCGTGCCCCCCAGCCTGCACGGCACCACCGACTCCACCTTCTACAACCATTACTCTGAGCTCTCCTCCGTCCAGGCCAACTGGCACCTCGACACCCTCGGCCGATGGGACGTCGGCGCAAACGTCTTCGACGTCGTCGCCCGCCACACCCTCGACCGCCCGCGCTCCTGGGACGCCGTCACCGGCGCCACCCCGACCGTCTTCCTGAACCAGAGCTACCCCGGCTACCTCAACAGCGTCAACTCCTCCGTCCCCATCCCCAAGCCCAACATCCACCTCGTCCGCAACACCCGCATCGTCAGCCCGCTCGTGCAGCTGCAGTGGGCGCGCTCGGATGCGCCGTCCATCTACAAGGACACGGTCGAGATTCCTGACGCCATGCACATTCCTGCTGGCTACTAGGCTGCTTGCTGTTGATCATGTTTTATGTTGAAAGAGGGTCTTCGTCACCATAGATGATTTGGCATGTAGCATAGGATGGATATCTTTCAAAAGCTTAATTTATGATCATGCATTGGTATCTGTCGTTCTCATGTCTATTCGTTAGTGTCTGCCGGTGTAACATCCCAGTGATTATGAGCTCGTTGACTTTCTCCGGATTTTGTGTCGTCGGAGATCTTTTAGCTAGTACCACCCTTAGCTGTACGGGTGTTCGTTCTGCTGGAGGCGGAGCGTCGTGAAACTGCCGGGATAGCTTACTAGCACGTGATCTGGACGTTTCCAGTCTGTGATAGGTCTGTAGCCGAGTCTTGGAGGCACAACAGTAGGCTTACGTCAGTAACGACTGCTTGAAACTGTCGGTGCCATATGCCCAACCTGGCGGTGTATGGTTTTGAGAGTTCTTGCTCCTCGCGGGTTCAAACGATCCATTAAATCACTGAAGAACATCATCAGGGTTTTGGTACTTTTGCTTTTCGCTTCTTGAAAACCACGGATACCGGTTCCGTCTTCACTTCGTCCGGAGGGCTTTCTTCCACTTTCGGGTTGATGTCCTCTTGATCATTGATTGGCCTGAAGCCTCCAGAAACTTCTTCCTCTTCCTTCTTTACTGGAAGAATTTCCTCTTTTGTGGTGGTAGCAGTGCTACTTTCAGCCGCCATCAGCTGGTCAAAGTCAACGTCTGCTTCATTCGCGTCTTTGTATGTCTTGAATCGCGAGCCCCAAGATCTAGGCGCCTTGTTCGGACCCTCTGCTGTTTCCTCTTCTTCACTATCTTGATCCTCGTCCGCTTTTCGTTTTCGTACGCCAAAGCTCTTGAAATCGCCCTTTTCCTCCTTGACGTTGCCCGCTTCGTCCAGTTGTCGCGTTGCGATTGTCTGCCACTCAGTCGCCATAGCCATATCCTTGCGAAACTCTTCTGGTACGGAAACGCCCATGTCTGCAAGCTGTTTCAGCTGTCTCTTGCGTTCATCTAGCGTGGCGTGCTTCCTTGGTTGCGGAGTCGACTTCGGCAGAGCGCCGCCAGTGCTGCTGTTTGAGACAGGCTTGCCCGAGACAACGCCTTTGAGACGAGCAACTTCATCTTTGGCGCGCTTCTTCTCACGCTCCTCAATCTCATGCTCTTTGTGAAGTTTGCGCAACGAGCGCTGGATTGCGCCTTGGTGTTTGCCAGTGGCTTCGTGCTGGGACTTGCTGATAGGTGTGTCGCGCACGTAGGTTTCGCAAAACTTGCACCAGTAGGATGGTGTAGACTTCCAGTATTCCGACATCCCTGAAAACCTCTCCTGGAAAGTTCAAGTGGCGGTCACATTGTAAGGAAGTGGATGATATGGAATACAAGAAAGTAAAGACATCACGGCATGGTTCCGCGTGTCGGGGTCAGCCCTGTGACCGAAGCTCTCTCATAGTGTCATGAGACGTTTAGAACTTATCCTTGCTCGGCTCATCACGAAGATCATCCGCCATGGCGCACATACAACGGGTCATGAGACGCGGCGCGCCTGCTGCTCTCACTAATGCGACCACATCCCGTCGTGCAGCCCTCTCCACACCTCAAGCATGTCTACGCATCTGCGCCACCTATCCCTCCGCAGCCCGCAGCCTCTCCACAACTCCAAATAACCTTCAATCACAATTCCCCGGCCTGGCCTCCCTCACCTCGGCTTCATTTGGTGGTCAAGGAGGACCCCAGGGATCCACGTACTTCCAGCGTCCATCTCTCCCCGCAAATACCGTTGTCCGCTTTGTGCCGCAACAGACAGCATGGGTGGTGGAACGCATGGGCAAATTCAACCGTATTCTAGAGCCTGGCCTCGCCATCCTCATTCCCTTCCTCGATCGAATTGCCTACGTCAAGTCCCTCAAGGAAGCCGCCATGGAGATACCGTCACAGAGCGCCATCACCTCAGACAATGTGGCACTCGAGCTGGACGGTGTGCTCTACACGCGCGTGTTCGATGCCTACAAGGCTTCTTACGGCGTAGAGGACTCGGAATATGCCATTTCTCAGCTTGCGCAGACAACCATGCGCTCCGAGATCGGCCAGCTGCCGCTCGATCACGTTCTGTCGGAACGCACAAGCCTGAACTCAAAGATTACTGCTGCCATCAACGAGGCTGCGCAGGACTGGGGCGTTGTGTGTCTTCGCTACGAGATCCGTGACATTCATCCACCAGAGGGCGTTGTGGCTGCGATGCACCGACAAGTCACCGCCGAGCGGTCGAAACGTGCCGAGATTCTCGACTCCGAGGGAGAGCGCCAGAGCGCCATCAACATTGCTGAAGGTCGCAAGCAATCCGTCATCCTGGCATCAGAAGCCGTGCAGCTGGAGCAGATCAACAAGGCCAAGGGTGAGGCGCAAGCAATTGAGATCCGGGCCCGTGCGACGGCGGAAGCTATCGAGAGCGTGGCAAGCAAAATTGCAGCAGGTGGCAGCAGCGCTCAAGGAGCCATGAACCTGTCAGTGGCTGAGAAGTATGTCGATGCGTTTGGTAAACTTGCGAAAGAGGGCAACAGCGTCATTGTACCAGGTAATGTGGGAGACATTGGCAGCATGATTGCAAGCGCCATGGCTGTTTACGGCAAGGTTGGAGAAGGACAGGCCAGGGCCGCTGCGAACAGGCTCGGAGCACCTGCAGAAGAAAGCAAGGATGGCGAGGGATTCGAAGAGTACAGGCAGAGTCAGCAAGATAAGAAGGACGCCATGAGGCAGCACGTGCTTGAGGGGTTTGAGGCTGGCCGACAGCAATGATTTCTGGCTGTGGGGCCTCGTTTGCCAGAGGGAAGTGAACGAATTGCAACTCAGACAGACTGGGTCATTGAACCCATTGTATATCATACACCTATCCCATCACTCATATGTCTCCATAGATCAACTTCTAATATAGCTGGACTCCCTGTGTTATGCGAAGAGTTATAGCGGACTTTAGGGAGTCGAGGTCCGGCCGCGGCACACGCTTTCAACACCATGATTGCTTGCAAGCTTGATGCACTCCACACGCTTCAAACACCCAAGTCACGACTGAAGAAGCGGTAGAGACACGGACGACGCCTTGCGCATATCTTGCAGCTGTGTCCTTGCATGTCTCCGAAAGAGTCTCAACAGGAGGCTTCTCCGCTCAGTGCAGATACCACGTCCCCCAACCACGCCGCACCAGACCAAGCACATCCTAAAGATTGGAACCCTGCAGCTCTCCCACAACCAGTTTCGACGGCCGCCGAAACCAAGAATGAAAACTCTTCATTGAACGTGGCAAACGAGGACCCATACGGTGACCTCGCGAGTCTGGACAAAACAAAGGTCCAAGGTGTGGAAGGCGTGGAAGGCGCCAAAGGACAACAGAACCCTCCTGCAGATGAGGTCAGCCGGCTCGCCGTGAAAGATGATGGAAATACACATGTTGGAGATACTCCCTTGTCATCTCAAAAAGATGCCACCAAACCAGCTCCGGGTAAAGCGCCAGAGAAGCAGCCCAGTCCAGGTGCAAGCCAAGAAGAGTGGGATGAGAAACAAGAGTCGTCACTGGAGGCAGCGGCACAGAATGAGCACTTCTTGAGCGAAGACGACGGTGACAGACCGGACAAGGATGGCAGAAGAGAGTCAAGACCAGAGATACAGGGCATAATGGATCAATTTGAGGCCGACAGCAGTGACTTTGAGCCCCAGGCCCTCAAGAAGACGCCCACTGGCGGATCCATCGGAGGCTCTCTGCCAGTCTTCCAGTACCCACCAAGAGCGTCAAGCTTGACCAACATTCAAGCCGCGGCCGCAGATGGGCCTGCCTCACCAGACACAGTCCGATCACCTCAGGCACCTTCAATATCCTCCGCCTCCGCTACCCACGATCCCGAGCGCGCTTCACTATCTGCTTTGCCTCCCACCGTGTCCCAGCCTCCGCCACCTGCTCCCGACCCAGAACCAGATCTACCGTTTGACTTTCATCGGTTTCTTGAACAGCTTCGCCATCGGACTGCAGATCCTGTCGCAAAGTTTCTCCGTTCATTCCTCCAAGAGTTTGGCAAACGGCCGTGGATGGTTCATGAGCAGCAAAAGATTATCTCCGATTTCTTGTCCTTCATAGCCAACCGTATGGCACAGTGCGAAATCTGGAAGAACGTCTCTGATGCCGAGTTTGATAACGCCCGTGAAGGTATGGAGAAGCTCGTCATGAATCGTCTGTATACGCAAACTTTCTCTCCCGAAATCCCCCCACCGGAGCCAATCAAGACACCTACCCGGCGGAAACCACAAACGCCCACCTTTGGACCTGGCCGAAAAGGCCAGCACCAGGAGGATACAGAGCGAGACGAGGTACTTGCCCAGAAAATTCGCATATATGGTTGGGTTAAAGAGGAGCATCTTGACTTGCCAGCTTTCAGTGACAAAGGCCGCAAGTTCCTTACTCTTGCACAGCAAGAGCTCTCCAAGATCAACTCGTACCGTGCACCACGGGACAAGGTCATATGTGTCTTGAATGCATGCAAAGTTCTTTTTGGCTTCCTCCGCAATTCCTCCAACGACACCTCTGCCGATTCGTTCATCCCCCTTCTCATCTACACTGTCCTCAAAGCCGCCCCTTCCAGCCTCGTCTCGAACATGCAGTACATTCTGCGCTTCCGCAATCCAGACAAGCTGAACGGTGAGGCTGGCTACTACATGTCTTCGCTGATGGGCGCCGTTCAATTCATTGAGAACCTCGACCGCACGTCCCTAACCATTTCCGATGCCGACTTTGAAACGGAAGTCGAAAAGGCCGTCTCGGCCATTGCAGAACGCCACGAGCGTGACGAGCAGCGCCGCAGCATCGACCGCCTGCGCCTTGCTGCCGACAAAGCTGGACCCAGCCGCCCAGAGGTCACTCCACGCAATAGCGGCGACAATCGTGCAGGCCCCACTAGCGAGCCTGACGAAAATGCTACCGTCGTCGGGCTGCTTCGCACCATCCAGAAGCCCCTGTCGACCATCGGCCGCTTCCTCACCGAGCCCGAGCCCCAGTCGCCGCCTGCATCGGCGCACGGCAACAAGCCTGGTCCTGTTCTGACGCCGCAACCTGCCGCAACGCCTGTGCGGAACTCTCCTATGCCGCAGCGTACGGGTATCATGGGGGCTATTGCCGGGAGTGGCGCCATCGCGCCGGCACCTGGTGCTGAGGCGGATCTGCAACGGCAGCGATTGGCGGCGCAGGATGATGCCGCGCGCCAGGCCAGTGCAGAAGTGGCAGAGGCACATCGGCTGCAGCGGGCTGAGCATCAGACGGTTGTCGAGTGAGTATCTCCCTTCCCTACCCACTCAGAAGTGGAATGTGTTGAAGCAACACTAACACGCGACGCTATGAAGGACACTATCTGGCATGTTCCCCGGGCTCGACAAAGACATAATCAGCGATGTGGTGCGGCAGAAAGAAGGCCGCGTGGGGTTAGCTGTGGATGCGTGTCTGGCACTGAGTCGGTAGGATACCATAACTCGAAGGTGGAGGCAAGTAATTCTTGGGAACCATACAATCAGCATATTGGCGCAGCCGGAGTCTAACGAGTCTTTCGCCATCTGGCCCAATTGCACTCGCTATACCCATGCCAGCGCAAGGCTCGTCTGCATCGTCCACATATACACTGTAATCACCCGTAATGGAATCGTGAACATCAGAGATACAGGACCTCGAACATTAACTAGATCATCTCAAGCAAGAACAATACGGGCATATCAGCTCGATATTTGTATAGCAAGCACGATATCTCACAAAATTACTCCAAGCAAAATCTCAGGTCGAGGACAAGGGGGCTGCCAAGACTTGCGGTGAAAGGCACTGCGACTGAGCCACACCTCTCGGTCTGATAATCTTTCTCTGCTCAACCACAACAATTGTTTGATAGCTCCAAAATCAAATTCTACTCTTGGAAACTCGTCAACTCAAACTGTTCGAAAATGACATTCACCACCAACAGATTACTCAACCAAGCCAAGGAGGATGGTTGTTTCTCAATCACCGTGGAGCGAAAGTACTATCATACCGGAAACTGTTTCATGAAAAGAAGCCTCCGCAGAAGAGAATGGCAATTGACGCCCATGGGAACCATCTACATGCCCAGGCTCGGGGCAGAACGAATCAAGAACGAAGCAGCTGCTCTGCGTTTCGTGGCAGAGCATACTAACATCCCGATACCGCGCCTCCACTGCTGCTTCGAAGACGACGAGGCAGCTTATCTCGTCACAGAGTACGTCGAGGGCGTGAGCATGGCCAGCCTGGACGACGACAAGAAGGAACCTGTCAAGCAGGCCCTCAAGGGCCATCTGGCGACGCTGCACGGCCTTCGGTCGAATCGCGTTGGTAATCCTGAGGCTAACGCGCAGTTTGTGCCGCCGTACCGAGCGCTCCAGAAGTTGGCGCGGGATGACTGGACGTTTCCGCTCGCGGAGACTGACGAATATGTGTTTTGCCATGGGGACCTGTCGCAGCACAATGTGATTGTAGATCCCGAGAGCCTTGAAATCGCGGCAATTGTGGACTGGGAGTTTGCTGGGTTCTTTCCGGAATACTTCGAGTTTCCCTTTTTCGAGCGACCGGGTCCTTCGGTAGCACTTGGGGATGAGGTAGATGATACGCAGAAGCTGGTTGACTTCATCAAACAAAAGTCTCACCCTTGAGTCTGTGATTGGTTCTAATTCAGAGCCGCAGAGCATTCCACGTCAACACTGCACCATCTAGCCATAGACTGCGCTTTATTTACTTCAATAAATTCATGGTCTTCACTCAGACCTCAAGACGACAAGTACGGCTGAATCGCCCAAAATGAGTCGCTTGCTAGTTGGAAATCAATTCACGCAATGCCTACAGATGCGCCGTCTGCGCCTCACTCTCCGCAATCCACTTCTCAAGCATCCCTGGATCCCGCGGCCTGAAGCCCACCTTGAACGGCTTGGGCTCCATAGTCAGGCTTGTCGGGATATCATTCGCGCCCAAGCAATCTAGCACAGGCGCATCCCTTGCCTCGCGCCCCTCCACAATCTCAAACGCGACAATCAGCCGTAGAAACGCCGTGTACAGCTCGCGATTCGCCAGGTGACTACCCAGACACATGCGACTGCCCGCGCCGTACCCATAGTGCGGTGTGCCCTCGACGTCCCCTAGATACCGCTCGGGGTCAAACTTCAGCGGCTCGGCGAAGTGGGCGGGGTCGTAGTCGGCGCCGTACGCGTTCATGTAGAAGGTGGTGCCGGCGGGGATGGTGGCGCCCTGCCAGACGATGGGCTTGATGTTGATGCGCGGCAGGCAGATGGGGATGACGGTCCAGAAGCGCAGCGTCTCCTTGACCAGCGCGCTGATGTACGGGACTTTCTCCTCGTGTAGGCAGCGCTCCCACGCATCGCCGGCGGGGTAGACGCGGGCGATCTCCTCGCGAGCGCGCGCCTGGATGGTTTGACCGTGGGGTGAGGAGAGGTACGCGACTGTCATGATGAGGTTGCCGGGGACGGTGTCGAGGCCTGCGGATACCATGGTCAGACAGATGGACATGATCTCGGCTTCGTTGAGGCGTGCGTCGGGGTCCTTGAGGATGTTGCCGGTGATGCAGGGCTTGTCGGTGCCAGCGGCAATCTCGGCCTTGAGCTGCGAGAGAAGCTTGTTCATGTAGGCGTCGCGACGGCTGCGTGCGGCCGCGGCCTCGGTATTTCGCGAAGGCCAAAGGCGCATGAGCGGGATGTAGTCCTGCCAGTTGTTGGAGGTGGAACGGAAGTTAGAGACGAGGCGCTCGACGGTGGTGATTTCTTTCAGTAGCTTGTCGTCGACGTTACCCTCGATGCGAAATCCGTAATTGAGAGTCAGCGAAGTGTTTAGGGCGTATCGTTGGAAGTAAGCAATCGGGTTGATGTCGACCGTGCCGTCCTTGGAGTCGTTGAGCATCTCTTTGATCGAGGTCATGGACTCGAGGTCGATGATGGGCATGTACGACTGCACGGCAGGCCTATTGAGAGCTGTGGCAGCGGCCTTACGGCGGGCCTTGCAGGACTCATCCCATGGAGACGTGCCAATGGTGAAGCCTTGCGAGGAGGACACTACGCTATGGAAAGTGTGCAGCATGGGCCGAGAGATGAGGGACGACTGCTCCTTGATCCATAGAGCCTTGACCGAGTCAAAGGTGTTGGCAAAGATAATGCGTTTGTTGCCAAGTCTGGCTTGGAACACAGGACCATATTTCTGAGCCCAGCGGGTGGCGACGAGGGCATGCTGGTTTCCAAGCTCTAGGAGGGAGCCGAAGATTGGTTTGCCCGGGATTTCTGGGAGGTTTTTGATCTTTGGCACGTCTGTACTGTTGAGGTAGCGAAGCACAAAGAAGGCTATGGCGAGAAAGGCAAACGCCCCTTGGGCCAGGGTGAGCTCCATACTTGCACTGGTAGAACTACGAGTCTCTGAAAGGCGGACGCAAGCGAGCAGCAAAGTTGCGATGCTTACAACCGAAGGGCTATAAGAGGCTTACGGCTAGCGCCGCATGAACGGTTGACACAAGTGTACCATGCTAAAAGCATATGCCGACTGACGGAATCTCACCGCTCGAGCTGAGAGTGGAGATCAAGATGAGGGGCAGTCAGCGGCAAAAACCAGCAAATATTGCATTAGCCGAGCACCAACGGCCAAATGCTACATAGAAATAACCATGTTGCATCAAAGGCGTGTGATTCTAGGGCATTCAGATGGCAAACGATGACCAGCGTGCCTTCCTTGCACGCGCGGAATCGAGGAAATGGAGCGAGATGCATCCAGCGACCCCAAAGTTCCGAACTGCACGGACCACCAGATGAGGAATTTCCCCACGGGGTGCGGAACCGTTGACGGAACGGCGCCGTGGTGGAGGCGGAACGACAAGACTTCGGCAAAGACGCATGGATGCTAATGATGATGATGATGATGATGATGAGCAGCATGTGAAGGATTGTTTCGTTGTGCAGGCCATGATTTTGCTGGGATGCTATGTAGAGTCTGACAAAATTCCAAAGTGATTAAGTCGCATAGTGCGGATTCTGCGCAGGATTCGCCTCACCCCCAGCGATCCCATTGCCAGCATTGACAACTGGTATGCCGGGCTCAGCCTCAGGCCGCTTGAAGTGTGGCTTCAAACCGACCCAGCTTTCTTCATTATAGTCCTGCTGCACCTTTTTGCATGTCTTCAAGCCCCACTCTGTGACACCCACCATCAGACAGCTCTCAAACATAAAGGCCATGCTGCCCTCGCCCACCTTGACGGGCTGGAGAGCTGCATTGGACGCCTTCTCGTGCGTCGTCGCATCTGGACCATGTGCGCTCATGATATTGTGCAGCGACGCGCCTGCCGGTTGGAATCCACCTCCAGTCTTTGCATCGTACTGTCCGTGAATAAGACCCATGAATTCTGTTTGCGAGTCAGCTCAGTTGTCTGCTGATGTCCTTCTTCAAAGTAGAGTGACTTACCTGACATGGTGTTGCGATGGTACCACGGGGGCCGGAACGTGCTCTCCTGCACCAGCCACCGTGGCGGGAAGATCACAAAGTCTGCCACCGCAGTGCCTGGGTGGTCGCTCTGCGCCGTGAGCACCGTGAAAATGGAGGGGTCGGGATGGTCAAAGGAGATGGAGCCGATAGTGTTAAACCGTCCGAGATCGTACTTGTAAGGATAATAGAGTCCGTGCCATGCAACCACGTCAAAAGGGGTGTGGGTTTGCTTCGCAGCGAAAAGGTGGCCGTTGAATTTGGACAGTACGTGCCATGTCGAATCAGTGTCCTCGTCAAATGCAGCAACGGGAGCCTGAAAATCCCGAACGTTGGCGAGACAGTTGGAGCCTATTGGTCCAAGTTCAGGCAGTTGAAAGTGACCTTGGTAAAGCTCCAAGATGTAGCCACGCACGGGGCCCTTGGGAAGCGTCACCCGGTAGCGGATGCCACGCGGAATGACGCAAATCTCGTTGGGTCGGACTAGAATCTTACCCAGCTCTGTCTGGATGTCGAGCACACCGTGCTGCAGGACTATCAAGAAATCACCGTCGGCAGAGTAAAATGCCTCGTGTGGGTCCATGTCTCTGCCAGCAGCGAAGATGAAGATGCCGACGCCGGCTTTCATGGTCGGGTCTCCGGCGCCGGCGACGAGGCGGAGCGAGTGCACCCAGTCGACCGTCTCATCGAGGTCGAACGGGTCCCATCGTAGTTGGTTGGGGATCTGGTGGATTTTTTTGGCCTCGGGATTAGTGTTGTAGGTGGTCGACTCGCGAGGCTCAAAGGGCTCGTGGGCCGACGCTGGTAGTATGCGATACAACCATGACTGCTGGTTCTCGTGGCGCGGCGCGGTGAAGGCGGTGCCGGAGAGCTTCTCCGTGTAGAGGCCGTAGTTGGGCTTCTGCGGAGAGTTCTGGCCTACAGGCAGAGCGCCAGCAACAGCTTCCGACCTGCACCACCATCATTGGTCAACGGCCTGCGTCGAGCAAAAGAAGAAACAAAAAATCGATGTGCTGGAGTGGCGTACTCATGGTAACTGCTGAAGCCATTCTGATATCTGTAAGCTTCGGGAACCGCGAAGCTGGTACCGCTCATATTCGTCGTCCGAGGAGATGGGGTTCAGGATGGTCAGGTTGCGGTGGAGCAGGCCAGCAACCACGATGGGCGACGGCACGATCTCCTCTTGCCTGCCGGACCAAGGGAGTACGGCGAAGAAAGACTGGCGGCGACGCTTCAGCAGGGTGAAGGCTCTGATGGGGATGTAGCGCAGGCGTTGCCTGATGCCGCTGGTATTCGAGGAAGAAGGCGGGGCGCCCATCATGGCGGCGTGCCGGGGTGCGGAACTGTCGCTCATCCCAGTGCGCGGGACCATACCTCGACACCGACGAGCGTTCCGCCCTTTTTGAGTCGCGCCGCCGGTGAGCAGCGTCGCAGGGCACGAGAGCGGGGTCAGAGGCTGATGCTTGAGCGCCGTTTCGGGCCCCTGCTCATGCGGCTGCCCTCACCGGCGGACGCTTCGGCGCGCTGCGACTCGCCGGACGGCCTTGGTGGCGCCGACGAGTGGCTTCTGGAACGCGGCCATGGAGCGCCACTGTTGACCATCTGCCGCGGCCTGCCTCCGCCATTTGCTGCGGAGCAAGTAGGGGGAGATGACGAGCAGGAGGAACCCTCTCCGTGGTCGGGGGGGGGGTCACACCACCTGTTGTGCCCGAACGCGCCCTCTCTCTCTCAGCCTCATCGCTGCTGTCTCGCGCGCTGCTAAGGGACGACCACCTTACTCGCTTAGCCAGCCTGCAACGTGATTGCAGCCCAATCCACAGAGGCAGCCCAATCCACAGAGGCCAGCCCAATCCACCAGAGGGGAAGAAAGCGAAAGCGATTACCAGCCCACAACCTCACCTGTCTCGAGCAGCAATAAATAATACCAATAATAATCTCCCTTCACGAATTAGAAAGGCAATATGGCTGCTCCTGCTGCTGCTGCTGCTGCTGCCGCCACCTCCTGGTTGGCTGTCCCTCGCTCCTCTCCTTTTTCCCTCGCCAATATCCCTTTTGGCATCATCACCCACGCCGCCGCGCCCACTCCCCGCCCAGCAGTCGCCATTGGCACCCACGCCCTCGATCTCCAGCTCTTCACCGCCGGCAATGGCTTCTCCCAGCTGTCCACCATCCAGCCGCACTCGGCCGTCTTCTCTGAACCCACCCTGAACGCCTTTGCAGCGCTCGGCCGCCCGCTGCATGCCGTCGTGCGCCGCTACCTGCAGTCCGTCCTCGCCGCCGACACGCCGCACCCAGCAGTCCTGCGCGACAACGCCGCCCTGCGCGCGGAGTGCCTCGTGCCCCTCGCCGCCGCGCAAACGCATCTACCCCTACGCATCGGCGACTACACCGACTTCTTCGCCGGCCTGCACCACGCCCACAACTGCGGCGTCCTCTTCCGCGGGCCCGCCCACGCCCTCCAGCCCAACTACCTGCACCTGCCCGTCGGCTACCACGGCCGCGCCTCCTCCGTCGTCGTCTCCGGCACCCCCATATGCCGCCCGCGCGGCCAGCTGCTGCCCGGCCCCACCGCCAAAGCCCCCGTCCACGCCCCCTGCGCGCGCCTCGACTTCGAGCTCGAGCTCGCCGCCTTCGTCTGCGCACCCAATGCCCTCGGTGAGCCCGTCTCCATCGACGACGCCGCGCAGCACCTGTTCGGCCTCGTCCTCATGAACGACTGGTCCGCGCGTGACGTCCAGGCCTGGGAGGCCGTGCCGCTGGGGCCCTTCACCGCCAAGAGCTTCGGCACCACCGTCTCGCCCTGGGTCGTGCTCATGGACGCGCTCGAGCCGTTTCGCACGCCGGCGCTGGAGAGCGACGTCGAGCTGCTGCCGTATCTGGTCGAGGCGGAGCAGAAGCGCGTGTATGACATTGCGCTGAGCGTTGAGATTGAGACGGCGGCCGGCAAGAAGGCGGTGCTGAGCCGGACGAATGCGCGCAACTTGATGTTTGGCTTTCCGCAGATGCTGGCCCATCAGAGCGTCGGAGGGTGCTCGTTCAATGTTGGCGACTTGCTTGGTAGTGGGACCATTAGTGGGGGAAGGATTGACAACGGCGAGGACGCGAGCTTGGGGAGCCTGTTTGAGATGTCGGCGGGCGGGAAGAAGAAGATCCAGCTTGGCGACGGCGAGGAGAGGGTGTTTCTCGAGGATGGGGACAAGATCACGCTGAGGGGAGCTGCAGGCACGGAGGAGACTGGGCTGGTAGGGTTCGGAGAATGTGAGGGTGTGATTCTACCGGCTCACGATGAAAAACGGGCTGGCGGAACGTCGAGAATCTGAGGGTGCAGTTCTTGCAACTCACATGTCATGAATGAAAAACGAAAGAGGTTTATACTCTTACAAACCCATTTACGTGACATATGCCTTCCTGTGGTCGGCCACGTAGTATCTCCACTCCCATCCCAGCGTGGGAGATATCCCTTCCTGTGGCTCGAGAAACGCCATGCTGATAACCATTCCGTGATAAACAAATCAAAGCATCCGTGCGTCGTCATGAGCCTCTTGGTGGTGGTGGCTGAATTCACCGGGTATAGCGCAAACTTCAAGGGCTCTTCTTCTGGTTTCTGCATCAATTCACTGCTTTCTCACTCGCCTCTCTTCGTTGTCTCTCATCGTTGATGGTAGGATCCGGATCCCACACTCACCGCATTAGACTTGTACTGATTCATGCCGCCGGGAAAGGGGTGAGCCGGTATGCTCTCCTGTCTGCAGTGTCAGTACCTATGGTAGCCGGTCGCGCAGACACAGCGCCTGAGACTACTCCTTGCTCATGTTGAACTGAGCAGTCTTGATAAGAACTTCCCTGAGGAAGTCCTTATCGACACTTGGTCTGTGTCTCTCCGGCGCTGTGTCTGGCAGAGTTTTGGTACTCACCCTGCGGCGCTGTCTCTTCGACAGTGCAGTGTTCTCGTCGTCGTCATCTCCAGCATTTGCCAAGGCTGGATCGTCCTTGAAACTCTCGCTGTAACCCTCGAATGACTCGTCATCATATCTTCTCTTGGCTCCACTTCGCCGTGAACGTGATGGTGCACCTGCGGGTGTGCTTGCTGAGTATCCCTTTGGCGCACTGGGGGGAGTCGGTCCAGTCGCATGGGGTGGGATCGGCGCAGCTTTTGAAGTGTCCTCCTTGGATGTGAGGTATCCTTGCCACAACAACTCTTCTCCCGCACTCAACTTACCAGGAGCTAGCTGCAAAGCTTTGTCCAGCTTTGACTCCAATTCCTTCGTTAGCCCGTGCTCAACTTCTTTGTTCATCCTGCGTTGCGCGTGATACATCTCCTCTGGCCACTCGAGCAGATGCATCAAGTCCCCTGGGTTCTTCGGTGCTTCGTGGCTCCCTGGCAGGTCTTTGATGTGTTTGGCATAAGACTTGCGAAGTTTGTTCGCAGAGTTCTTCAATCCAGTTTGGGGATCAAGTCGAGCGACACTAGCCGCTGTGTCCTCCAGCCCGAACAGTGATATAAGGTCTTGAGACAGGTAAGGACGAGAAATGGGGTAAGCTAGAGAGATAAATCAGTCAATACCTGAAACAAAGACAAGCCCATTAGAAGATAACTTACGTTTTGTCGGAATGCCATAGAGAGGGCCGATATCTTCGGTGTCTGGATTTGACGGTGGGGGCACGGATTCATCGCTCTTCTGACGCTTGCTCACTGAACCTGTGACATCTGCCTCACTCAGCTTACGTTTGTCTGAGGCCGTCTTCGCTGCTTCTGTACCGGTCTCATTCACTGAAGATTCGCGACGACCAAATGAATCACGGCGTCCTGGAAGAGGCTCGGAGCGAACATCGGACTGGTTCGCCTTGCCAGTACTTGGCTGCATGGATCCCTCGGCAGACATCGGAACAGAAGCTGGAGGCGTTAGAACCGAAAGCTGTGGGGATGTCGATGCATCGAACCGAGACGCGGTCGAAGAAGGCGGCGGAGAGTAAGGAGGGAGAGGGTGGCGTGCGCGATCGTTCTGTTCCTGGCCTGAAGGCGGAGATTGGTTGTCCAAGGTCGAAGACAAAGGAGTGTGCGCAGGAGTCACTCGCGAGTCTGCTGCACCAGACATGAAGCGCCGCGGTCAGCGACAAGCGAGTTTTCGAAGCAGTGTGAGCACACACGTCGCCGAAGTTGAATGAAACGAAGTGCAGGGATCGAGGAAAAGGGTCGAGTGATCCCGCGAATGCAATCGGTGAGAGGAAAGATCAGCACGCCGGCATTGGGGGCTGGCAATGGAAACTGAAAAGCGCACGAAGATAGCAGCAGGCTGTCGAAAGAGAGGAGGTGTCACTCTTCAGAATGAGATTGACGTTGAAGAATGAAGAGGAAAGCACTGTGGCGGAGAGGCCGACAAGGTGTGGGACAAGACGAGGCAGAGTGACGGAGGGATCGCGCCCCTCGTATCCTGCTACGCGCGCGTCGTTGCCCGCTGGGCGCTTAGCGCGCTTATAATCGACGATCACGCCGAACATCCGCGGCGGCTCAACCTGATAACTTACTTACACTGTGGAAGGCAAGATGGACGCAAATGCTGAAGGTGATAAGGGGCAAGGTCGCCCCGCGGCTCGTTTTGATGCCCCAGTGAGGCAGCCGGGGGCCAGCTCTTCTTCTAAAGTGCAACAGCCTACGCCTCAAGTGCTACCTACACGTAAGACGCAGAGCTCAATACTGGTCTCGACACGCCAGAGAGGCAACCCTGTTGTCGACAACATCCGAGCGATGCCATGGGAGTATGCCGATATCCCTGCCGACTTTGTCTTGGGCCAAACCACTTGTGCTCTTTTTCTGTCACTAAAGTACCATCGGCTGCACCCTGAATATATCTATTCACGCATTAGGGGGTTGCAGGGCAAATACAATCTGCGTATCATTCTAACCATGGTTGACATTACGAATCACGAAGAATCCATCCGAGAGCTCACCAAGACATCCATCATTAACCACGTAACTGTCATCCTATGCTGGAGTGCTGCCGAAGCAAGCCGCTATCTGGAGCTGTTCAAGTCCTTTGAGGGCGCTGCACCCACGAGTATTAGGGCCCACCAATCCACCACATACTCTGACAAGCTGGTCGATTTCATCACTGTTCCGCGAGGCATCAACAAGACTGATGCACTCAGCCTCATCTCCACTTTCGGGAGCTTGAAAACAGCCATCAACGCTCGCCCTGAAGAGGTTGCTCTTGTCGCCGGTTGGGGAGACAAGAAAGTAAACCGCTGGTGCAATACGGTGCGAGAGCCTTTCCGTGTCCGCAAGGCTGCCCGTCGAGGCATCTCGAAGGAAAATTCACGACCTAGCATTTCACGCGATCCTTCCAGAGCTGAACCAGATGTCGAAGTGGCACCAGCAGCTCGGTCACAAGACGTCGCGCTAGAAGACAGTAACATGGCCGATACATTGGACGCGGAGCTCCCGGAGATGGATGTTGATGAAGATGAAGAACAAGCATTGCTAGAAGCAGGCTCCACAATCGCGTCAAAGGCATCCCTTGACTCGACGAGGAAGAAGAAGAAGTCTGAAGTTGAACCCTCTGAAGGAATTGCCGCGGCGCTAGCAAAATATCGAAATGGCGGATGATGCTTTATGCCCTTTGGTGGGCGCTTCTTGAGCTCGCTTCAATCATAGCCTCCATGGCTCTTATGAGATCGCGAGCTAGTCTCACGCAGACACGATCGTCCAAGTTATCACCATCGGGATTCTTGAGACCTATCAGCTCGTTCCGCTTCTTATGCCATATGACTTGACGCGTCTCGAAGCGGTGCAAGACGGCATGCAGAGATGTCGGTCTGTCTTGACCGTTCAGCTCTATGTCAACAGTGCCTGTGGCCAACGTCTCCCACGCATCGGCATCCAGATCCAGATTCCACCCCATTGGGCAATTGAGCGTGCCTGTATGCAAATGCATGTTCTCAGTCGAATTGTCACCGACGCGGAGACTACGTTTTTCGCCCGTGGCTCGGAGCCGAGTAGATTCGACCTCTATACTTTTGTAGAGGCTTCCGAAGGCGTGAATGATACCAGCCAGTAGGGCGTTCAGCAGGAGGACATTTTGACGACCACGGAGGTAGACTAATGGGCATTCCTGACACTCGAGAATATCGTAGGCAGCAATCAGAGCTTGCTTGATTGGGGCCAGTGCAAGTGGGAAGCCTTCATGATCATGGGCATGAAGGTTATCAGTATTGAGATACATGGACGCCAGACATGAGCATGGGGCAGCATCTTGTTCAGCGTATCCTGCGTCGGCAGTCAAACATGGAGGTAAGGGCCAATCATCCCTCAGCGGGTCACTATAAATACACATTAGCTGGGGCAGGCCAGCGAGACAGGTCTGTAGGACAAACATACTACGCTCGTACGTCAGATGATGACGCTCCTTGAATGAGAGCTTGCGGCACGGAAGCAGAAGCGGTCGTAGGCATATCATGTGTGCTTGATTTAGTGTCGACGCCCGTGTCTAAGGGCGCAGGATCTTGCTGGTCGGTCGGTGGCCTCGGCTTCCTGGGGCGGCCCATGCGTTTCTGCTCGGAAAAGACGCATTGTATTCCCTCTTCGCGGCAGCGGGCACAGCCGGCAGGATCTCCCGAACATTTCAACTTGCGACGACCTGTTATGTGTGTCAGCTCCGCCTAGAGTAATAAGAAACATGGTGGAGGCTCACGGCATTCGTCACACGAGGCGTGCCGCTTCACAGACGTCCGCGATACAGGAGACATTGTGTAGTATGATTTTTACAAGGTCCTGGCCAGCAGATTTTCGAGGACGTGGTATCTGTAAGATATATAAATATATCAGGTGATGGCCAAGAGGGGTTCCCGGATGGTGGCTAACCGCTGCAGATCAGTTGTAGGCTTCCACAGTCGCCTCTACGCTGCACCACATCCGTGCTCACCAGTCACAAACTGCCGTTGAACAGAGCGTTAGGCTATATCCAAAGAGTCATATTTACCTAAGCATACTAACTGTCATTAAAAGAGTAAGCACCGTCATCGGAGGAGCGCTGGCCCCGCAAGGCGCAGGCCACGGTCCGTGCACGCTGCGTCAGGGTCCGCGCGCTTGGGCTCTGAACTTTTTTGATTTTGCTGGTTCATGCTGCCAGATGCCAGCCAGCTACAGGCAACCTCCCACCATGTCTCTTACCAACGGCTCCCGGAAACGCAAAGCCGTCACTCGCGACTCGACTGCCTCAGACGAGGCCGCCGTGTACGACGAGATCGGCAACGGCCCGCTCGACCAGATCCTTTCCGGCAGTGAAGGAGAGCTCTCCGCCGCCGAGGACGACGATGAAGACGACGAGTTTAGCCCCGACGGCGACGACGTGGATGAGGACGATGCGATTCACTCTGGTGATGAAGGCGTTGCCTCCAGTCGAAGCACCCCTGAGCCTGGCGCTCCTTTTGAAGTCACTGAAGATGCCAATGGCAACCCACGCTACATTTACAAAGACATCGACCCCGTCTACGACTCGGATGATTCAGATGCGCCCAACCCCGGCAACACGATCGGCGATATCCCCCTCTCTTTCTACGATTCATACCCTCACATTGGCTACGATATCAATGGACGGAAGATCATGCGTCCTGCCAAAGGTGCAGCCCTCGACGCGCTGCTCGACAGCATCGAAGTGCCCAAAGGCTGGACCGGTCTCACCGATCCAGCTACTGGCAAACCCCTGCAACTGACCGAGGAAGAGTTGGATGTATTGAAGCGCCTGACAAGGAATGAAGCGCCAGAGGATGGCTACGATCCCTATCCCGACATGGTGGAATACTTCTCCGGCAAGCTTGAGCAGATGCCGCTGAGTGCTGCTCCAGAGCCTAAACGTCGCTTTATACCATCGAAGCACGAAGCAAAACGAGTGATGAAGATTGTCAAGGCCATTAGAGAAGGCCGTATTCAACCATACCGACCTCCTGAGGATATCGAGGACGAAGACTTTGACGTTAAGCGTTACGACATCTGGCATGACGAGACGCCTCGGGCAGACCATGTGATGAATATCCCCGCGCCCAAGTTGCCGCCTCCAGGATACGAGGAGAGCTATCACCCACCGCCCGAGTACATTCCCGACGAAGCAGAGCTCAAGGCGTGGCTTGAGCAGGACGAGGAAGACCGAGAACGCGATTTTCTCCCCCGCGATCACGGTGCTCTGCGCAAGACACCCGGATACGAGAGGTTCGTCAAGGACAGATTCGAGCGGAGTCTTGACCTATACCTTGCCCCTCGTGTACGTCGGAGCAAACTCAATATTGATCCCGAATCGCTTTTGCCCAAGCTCCCGAGTCCAGAGGAGCTACGCCCTTTCCCCAGCCATGTCGATGCGATTCTACGTGGTCATCAAGGTCGTGTGCGCAGTCTGGCATTCCATCCTCGGGGGGAGTACATAGCCAGTGGAGGTGATGACGGCACAGTGCGTGTTTGGTACACGCCCTCTGGCTATCAGCTGTGGCAGGCCCGCATATCAGACCAAGATCCTGTCTCGGCTGTTCAGTGGCGTCCCGGCACCGACGCTCTTGTTCTGAGCTGTGCGGCTGGCGAGAACGTGTTCCTCATCGCTCCCAAACTGCCCATCTTCAGTCCCTTTTCCACCCTCGACGATCAAGTCGATCCTATTACCGCAAGCCGAGACCTCCTCAATGCGGGCTGGCAAGCCCGCTCCTCATCCCCTACCCCTAATGCTTCCAATGGCCTGACCGGTGCCACCACAAAAGAGGCGACCGCTACGTGGGCACGCCCACCTCTGAAACTACAGGCGCAAGGCGTCTTGATTCAGCTCACGCTCAAGACTGCCGTAAAAGTAATCTCCTGGCACCGCCGCGGAGACTACTTTGCCACCGTCTCACCAGCCGGCCAGTCCAATTCCGTCGCTATCCACACTCTCTCCAAGCACATGACGCAACTCCCCTTCCGCCGCCTCAAGGGCCTGGCGCAGTCCTGCCAATTCCACCCCACCCGACCCATCTTCTTCGTCGCAACGCAGCGCATGATCCGCTCGTATGACCTCTCACGCCAGGAGCTGCTCAAGACGCTGCAGCCCGGCGCACGCTGGATTTCCTCGTTCGACGTGCACCCGGGCGGCGACAACCTCATCGTCGGCTCCTACGACAAGCGTTTGCTGTGGATGGACTTGGACCTGTCGACGCGGCCGTACAAGACGCTACGCTACCATCCGCGTGCCATCCGCGCCGTGCGCTTCCACCACGGCGGGTACCCGCTGTTCGCCGACGCCAGTGACGACGGCAGCCTGCAGATCTTCCACGGCAAGGTCGTCGGCGACCTCATGGAGAATGCGAGCATCGTGCCGCTCAAGGTGCTGCGAGGGCACAAGGTCGAGGGCGGCCTCGGCGTGCTCGACGTCGACTGGCATCCGCAGGAGCCGTGGTGCGCGAGCGCAGGTGCAGATGGGACCGTCAGGGTGTGGATTCCTTGACTTTGTCGTCCACGGTACGAAGCTTAAGGTAGATGGAAATATCACGAACATTGTTACGCCAACTGTCGCTGTACAGCAGTGTCCTCGTTGAAGAGTGTATACACCTCTGTCCGAATGTGCATCTCTATGCCCGCCTGTATCATAATTCATAAACCCCGCCAATGCCAAACCCACCCTCCCATAGAGAAACCAAAACCCCCCTTCATCATATACTCAACCGATCCAAACTCAGCCGATCCTGGCTGTTATACCGCCGCACCATCCCCAACTTATAATACCGCTCCTCACCTGTCGCCGTCCGGCCCCCCACATACCAATTCTGCGCGCTCAGCGCATCCTCCCCACCGCGCATCCCCGCCGCCAACCCACTCTTGAACCCGCTACTGGCCGCCGCAGCCCCTGCGCGCGCCTGCTCCGCCGAGTCAGACGAGCGCCGCGCACCGCCACCCATGCGCGTCTCCGATGGTGTACGGCTGCGCTGCTGTTGCTGCTGCTGCTGTTGGCGCGAGAAGGAGGACAGGTTGTCGTGCAGCTGGGGCGAGGGCGAGCGGGCGAAGGGGATGCTGCGCGGCGAGGTGGGGCCCGGCGAAGGCTGGCGCGCGGTGGGCAGCAGGTGGGGCGTGGCGCCGGGGGAGGGGTCGCGAGCTGCGGCGAGCGAGGGCGTAGTCGACGCAGACGAGGCGGATGTGGGGGCGGGCGTGGCGGAGGAGACGGTGTCCCAGGAGGGCGGGGTGGCGCGAGTGGTGATGCCCATTGCCTGGGCGGCGGCGGCGGCGCCGGGGGATGTGGATGTCGAGGGCTGCGACTTGGACTGGAGGGGTGCGAATTTCTGGCCGGCGCGGAAGGCGGAGAGGAAGGAAGTGAAGAAGGTGGGGCGGGGCGTGGATTGGGGCATGGTTGTGGGCCGGGCGTGGGGTGGTGAGGATGGAGAATGGGTGACTTGCGGTGGTGGTCGAGGGCATAAGCCCCGGTAGGCTCGGATGGGCGTCTCTCTATATAGCGACTGCGAGCCGCTGTACGTGGGTTCTGTGACTTGGTGGCAGACAAGGACCGTGGCCGTCGACGGGTTGGTGTACTCCGGCGTTAGCGAAGTCGCGAGCGACTCGGTACTTGAATACTTGTGGCTGCGCAAACGGGTTGTGGTGGCGCAGAGGGATTCACACGGTGTGGTCTCCGTGTCCGAGGAGAGCTGCGAGGCGAGTCGGTGTCGCTACGAGAGTTGGATGTCTAGTCTTCAACGGAAGAGTCCAGAGATAGAGTGTCAAGAGAGACTTTCACAGATCAGAAGAAGCAGATGCAGCCCGGGCAAAAACGGCAACCGGCGTCATGTCGGCGAGGGCGACGTGGGGTAACGGCAGACGAAGGCACCTGGGTGGCTTGCCGGCCAATCGCCGATCGACCAACGGCTATCCTCTTATTACTCAAGGAAGCCCGGGAAGTAGTAATCCAGCAGCTACTAACTCAGCAGATCCCCGCGGGTTTGATTCACGGTGCTGACGGAGACTTGTCGAAACACCGTCCACGTTGAATTAGCAGGAGACTGGATTTTTAGTACATGAATTGTTTACATGTCGAAGCAATGACATGCTATGAGTATTGGCAAACATCATAGCAAACCTCTGGGTATCATAAATAAGACAAACGCCAATGTAGCTCCTCTTCGGCGTTTCACCTCTTTAGCAGGTGCTCTTCGTCGTCACTGATGTCGGTATCCGACAAATCCAAGCTGTTGTCGCGAGCTGCTGCCCGCTGCCGCATCTGCAGCTCCTGTTGCAATGAAGCAAAGCTCCATTCATTTTTGTCTCGACGCCTTTGCCACGGTAGCGTCCATGTCCAGTGACGGGTTGCGCGATAGAGCTCTGAGATGCAATCGTCTTCGTCGTCGCTGTCCCAGTCACTGTCGCTATCACCGTCGTCATCTTGTTCACCAGCATGCATCGCAACGAGCCACCTGGTCATGCGCGGCCCACACGCCACCCAAGCCAATGTCAAGTTGGTAAACACGGCGATGCAAAGGACTGAAGCGGTAAAAAGAAGCCCCCAGGAGTCCTTGAAGCGCGCTGTCGTCTCCTCTCTAAACTTGACCTTCGCCTGGTCCAGATCAAAGACATCTGATTTGCTAATCTCCAAGCCGTGCGCATCTTGCGCCACCACTCGAACGTGGGAGCGTAAGCTTCCCGCTTCCACGACTGTTTCAAACGACTCCTTTGCTATTGTCGTCCTATTCTCGAGCCCCTGAGGATCACTGCCATCTTGTAGCAGCCAGCTGCGCACCTCTGTGGATCCCAGCCAAGAAAAGTATATGGCTTCCCCATAGTACGCAATTCTTGGAGGCCACTCAGGATATCCTGTCCAGTTCTGCTTCATTGCGCGATAGTTTTGAACGTCCCCAGATTTGAATGTTGACAAGGGCTGAAACCGCACGTCGCACAGCACAGTCCCGTTGCGAGCAAACTCGGTATATGCTCCGTCGAAACCATATCCAAGCAAGACGTTGTCATTGGGCAATCTTTGCATGGAGCCTTGAGAAAGACTAAGGATCTCGGCAGGATTGACGTAGACATTTTGCAACGTCGCCGTCATGCCTGACAGGTCAACCGCAATGCGCATTCCCCGAGAATGGTTGGCTGGTTGCGACATGTAGTAGGCGCCGTTGTCGAACAGAGTGATTTCCTTGTGCTCGTCAACCCAACGCGCATCATGTTGGCCTACAAAGTTGGTCGCGCTGCCGTTTGAGAGGTCGGAGAAATTCGAGTGCATGCCCCCAAGAGTCCACAGGGCTTGGCCAGTCTGCGCCGAAATATATGCCACGTGGTGGAGGTAGCGCGACGAGATCATATAGTTGCCAGTCCGGTCCTTCTCCACACTATTAATATGATACCAGTCCCACGGGAAGCGCTCCGACCCATATTGGCCGATGCTGTTGTAAGAGTCTCGCAGATCAAAAGCGTCAGAGGCCCGCCATTGAAACAGAACCTCGCCAGACTTCAAATCGACCTCCTGGAACAGCGAGTCCCAAATGTAGCCAGGGTCACGATCGCTGTCGACAATGGAAAGATCAACCGTCTTCACATCATACATAGTAATGAGAGCTGTGTTGTCTTTGGTGATTAGACATTCGTGCAGATCCGCATGGAGGCCATTTCCGGCATTGATCCTGCGTACTTCCTTGTAATGCTCGTCTAGGACCACGTATTCGCCACTGCCGTGCCCTTTGACCTGATCGTCTCCAATCCAAAAGGTTAGATATCTAACATCGCGGTACCATTGCACACGAAGATTGTACGCGTTCTGATACTCTGCTGAAGTCCAAATCAAGGTGCCGCTGTGGTCGAGAATCATTGGGCCGGACTGGACTGCATGACCTCGCGGAGAGATGAAGATGTAAGACCCATCGTCGCAGGCAGAAAAAGGCCTAATGACATTGAAGCGAGGCGAGGTTGATGCATCAGATTGATACTGTCGCTCAGGATACCGACCGTAGAGGCCCTCGTCGTAATCGACATCCTCATAGTAGAGCGGCTGATCAGCCACCACCAGGGCAGCTAGTAGCAGCACAATCAGGCCCAAGAGCATCAGTAATCTCTTGCCGACCAAAGATCAGATCAGTCTCTTGCTCTGAAAGAGATTATGATAAGACGAGCAAAAGAAGATGCAAAGGTACGCGTCTCAATCATGATCTCAGCATCGATTAGGGCAGACCGTTGGTATGCTCGATAGGGGTGGAAGGCGATAAAGCATGCGCAGATGTCTACCCATACGAGAAATACACCCAAAGCAATCAAGCCGTCCAGGTTAACAGCGTTTTGAAGCCTACGACTGTGAGACTCTCAAGGTAAAAATGTAGCCAGCATGGCGTGCACGCGCACCCAACATATCAGGGTGGGAAAGACGAACGCGCTTGATAGGGGGACGCGAGATTTGCCTCCGCCTCGGCCGTTTTCTTTTCGCCAAGGGCTCGCCAACAACGCTCGTCTCGGCAAAACATATCGCGCGAGTCTCTCCAGCAGAAGATCAGTGTTCCAAATATTGCGGTGCAAGTCCGTATTCCAGGGCAAATAAGGACACGCGTGTTCAGCGCCAAGCAAAGGATCAATGTGTCTGCCCAATGTGTCGGGGGCTGAGCGATTACAAAGATGCAGCCCGAGAAATACCAGCATCGTCTCCACTTGGCCCCTCGTTGAAGGTTCCGGCATCACTTGATCACTGCAAGGTTGACTGCAAGCAATCGGCACAAGGCTGATGACGTCTCTGTTTCATCAGGTCCACCATGTTACCATGCTCAACTAGAGTTCAGGAGCTATTTCTAAATACGGTAGGGCATCGCTTGTACTCCTATGGTTCTGCGATCCAATCAACGGCTGAGGATGCTTCGAGACCCCGATCTCCAATGGCCAAGCTCTTCGTATGCCACCCCGTATTCCGTGGACTCCGCCCCTGATCAAAGTTGTGCCCACGCAGTCTGCCTAGCTCGCATTGCCCGTAACCTGAAAATACTCGACTCTAGAAAGAGCCCAGTTGAGCGTGTGTGAACACTGTACTTATATGTACCTGTCTAAATTCAGACACCATGGAGACAACAAAGACCAATCGTCTCAGTCCTGGTAGGGCCAAGTGTAGCTGCGATGGAGCCGTATACCATCAAAACCTTCACTATCTCTGCCTCTCATATCCGTGGCTATTCCACTGGCCTGCGCGATGATCAAGACGGTCATCTTCTACGCCTTCACGTGAAGCAATACATCCCCAACTCCCCCTCCTACGACCCCCAACCCGGAGACCCCACCCTCATCATCGTCCACGGCATCGGCTCCTCGAAGGAGTCCTACGAGCCCCTCATCGCCGACCTCCTCACCAGCGGCCTCCGCCTCCGCTCCATCTGGACCTTCGACAGCGCAACCCACGGCGCCTCCTACCGCCTCAACACCCCGCTCCTCGGCCGCGCCCCCTCCTGGCTCGACGCCGCCCGCGACCTGCTGCACCTCGCCAACACCTTCGCCGCCGCCATGCCCCCGCCCCTCCTCGCCCTCGGCCAGTCCTGGGGCTGCGCCGTCGCCCTCCTCGCCTGCACCCTGCACCCGCGCCTCTTCGCCGCCGTTGTCGCCTGCGAGCCCTTCCTCGCCACCGGACCCCAGGGCTCCACCGGCCCTGAGAAGGCCCACGCCTCGCGCCACCGCGTCGAGTGGATGACCCGCCGCCGCGCGCGCTGGCCCTCGCGCGCCGCCGCCCGTCGCGACCTTGCCGCCATGCCGTACTATGCGAGCATGGACGCGCGCGTGTTTGCGCGCGTCGTCGAGTTCGACTTGTGGCCGGTGGGCGAGGCCGGCGAGGCCGAGGGCGCGGTGGAGCTGACGACGCCGCCGGCGCAGCAGGTGGTGACGATGCTGCGCGTGGGGGACGCGTCTGTGGGTGCCGTGGCGGCGGCGGCAGCGTATGTCACGCCGATTGAGACGCTGCGGCCGGGGACGTACGACCCGGATACGGTTGGGCTGCGGCTCTTCCTGCCGCAGGTGCAGCCGCGCGTCTTGTACGTGTGGGGGAAGGAGAGTGATGTCGCTAGGATACCGGGCTATATTGAGGCTGTGGTTGCTGCGACGGGGACGTCGCGAGGTGGGAAGGGGACCGCGGATCAGATCTGGATCGATAGGGCACGGCATCATGTCACTTTGGAGCGTCCAGCCGACGTTGCACGAGGGATCGCTCCGTGGATAGAAAAGGTCAGGGAGGAGTATCTTGCGCGCAGGGAGAGGATACTGCGCCTAAACAGTATTGCGCTGCTGTAAGCGTTTCATTGAGGGAGCAGCGGTGGTGCGTTGGGAGGTGTATATGGCTTTCCCGTTCTTTCATGTTATCATGTGGGCGAGTAAGTTGAGTACTCTGAAATGCCACCCTTAAGCAATCCCTGCGAACCTAATATTACGAGCAGTCGCATCTTCCTAGGCGTTGACAGTTGGTGCCTTTCACTGTACTGTGTTCATTACCTCTTACTGTAGTACTGCCTCATCGTCGATCTACCAAGTCACAGGTCAGGTTGCCCTGTTGACCTATGCAGAGGCCCATCGTCTCTCGCGCAGCGGCAGCACCTTGCCGGCAGACTTGCGGCTGCCGTCACTTTCAGCCTTCCAGTCCCAGTACTCTCCCAACCTCGTCTGCGCATAGGTCGCATAATCAAAATCGATCTGGCTGATCGTTGCCTGTATCAAGCCCCAAACGCCCCAATACAGGCCCGGAATTCCTCGAAAGGCATCGACCTCTGCCATGAGGCGTGCCACATCGGCGTCTTCTTCCTCCGACGACACTGATGCTGCCGATAGCGCTGGCGAGGACGTGGCAGTCGTCGTTTCGCCTCCGTTCTTACTGGATGCCAACTTCCTTGACCTCAAGTGAGCACGGAAACTAGTGACGTACGCGCGCAGAAAGTTTTCACGCTGCGAGATGGTTGGCATGCAGTTGTAATCACAGTCGAATCCGCCCCACTCGGCAAAATGGTTGGCGAGATCGAATGCTGCAGGTGCAGGCGTGGCATACTCATAGTCGATGAAGCTGACTTCCTTCTCGGCGCCTGGTGAAGTATCTTTTGCTGGTTGTACAATGACATTTCCACAGAGGAGGTCACAATGTGCGAGTACATAGGTGCCTTGCTCCAGGCCCTCATAGTTGCCGAAACGTTTGGTCATGGCCTCAAGCTCGCTCGCGAGAAGCGCGTTCCGCTGCTTCAAGTCCTCGGTCTGGTTGGGTAACGCGGCAATCCATTTCCTGAGCACGGTCCAAATGTTAGGTATAGGTTTTCCGGGGAGCAACTCGTTGATGCTCTGCCATTTGCTGTCATCTGGGCTGGCAATTGCTGTAGCATCAAATACTGAGAGCACGCCATGCCACTGGCCTAAGCGACGGGCTGTGGCAGCCGCAACTTCGGGTTTACGCAAATCCTCAGCTGTGCAAGGAGTACCTTGAATGAAGCGGTAAAGCAGACCATTATCGAAACGAGCCAGAAGAGCGGGCGCCAGGTTGTTTTGGGCGAGTAAGGAATGAGAGCGAGCTTCCCCTATAAAGTCACGTGATAAGTATTTAAACTCCCGCCAAGTGGAGACGTCTGGTGGAACTCACGCTCACGGTCTATTATCATCTCAGTTCCATTTCCATAAGCACGGAGCAGCACAGCGTCCTGATCGATCTGGTCTTCCGTGTAGCCTGGCCGTTTCTTGATGGCCTTGAAAAGCTGGTAGAGCACGAGGTTAGCGAGAAGGCACTGATGATTACGCATCGAAACATATATCAAGGGGGTCGCATATGGCAGAAGTGACGGGCTGGAATGGCCGCTCGCACGGGAAATCGGGGGTGTGGCATACCGTATTGGTGATGCCATCCTTGAACCGAACAAACTCCACGGGACCTTCTGCAGTCTCCCAGTCTGGGTAGAGAGCGAACAGAAGGGCACGGGCGGAGTCGTCTGAGCCGTTGGAGGTGGTGTCGTAGGTGAGAGGAATATATTGCAGGTCGGCGTGCGATGGTGCTATGGCGGATGGCGACATGGCGAAGTGACTTTCAAGGGGGTTTGGCGGTGCGGTGAAAATCAGGGGCGGCACATGTCAAACACAGCAAGGTCTGCGTCGAGGAGAGATTGGTTTGGAGGACTTCTATGAACAATTCTGAACTCTCAAAACTGGAAGGAGCGGCAAGAGGCAGTGAGCAAGACGTCGCAGGGAGAAATGCGCGTCGGGCTGCAGCGGGTCGAGCCGTTGGCTTGTGTAGTGTGAACGCCAAGGGCACACCGCTGGACAGGAGAAGCGTGAAGGAATCAGGGTTCAATGGGCTTTGTCGTGATCGGGAGGATGGGCGGGAGAGAGGCTGAAAGGGACTGGAGAGTCAAGACCCCGAGGTTGCACTTAACGGCGAAAAGTCTGCGCAAAGAGCTGCAAGCACGCGTACGTCATGGAGCGGGGCAGCAAGTCGCGGCTGGGCAGGGCGTGGGGCGAGGAGATTTGGCGAGGACGTGTACAGGCAACAGGAAGCAAGAGCAAATAGAAAGGGGCAAGATGGCAGTAGGCACTCGCCATTGGCCCTCAACGTTTAGCGGACGAAGCCGCTCTCGAGTTCTAGGCACGGGTTTCGTTTGCAAGTTGGACTATCCAGAAGCGGAGACTGCTCGCGTGCTGCGTGTATTTGAGCCTAGACGGGCCCGATGGCCTATCACGTGCAGTGATCTCCAAACCTTCTGCAGGCAAGGAAGACTCTGAAGAGGGAATAATTTTAAAGCTTCCGTGAGTGAGGGGGATTCTAACGCACACGCCTTATGGCCGATCGTCTTGATCATTTTACGCCTCGGCTTAAATATGCATGGCTCAGGTCACGTGTCAACTTTGGCCAAACCCCTCAACGCGAAAAAGAGTGTTGTCCAGCTCACGCAAACACTCAAGGCTTTTAATTGACATGTTACTGATCCAGATTTTAGCTTTGTATCTTGATCTCAATCGCTCTTTCTCGTGGTTTATACCTTGCCGCGACGCAAAAGCCACCATGTCTCTGACTGGTCCCCACTGCCGCCGTTATCTTGACTTCTCGTTAGGCGCGTGCGTAACTCGATAAGGTCCGCGCAGAGCCCCAGAATCTCGATACATCGTGCTTTATGTAACTGTTTGCGTCCACTGGTTCATTGTTGCGTGACTGTTTGCTATGCTCTAGGTTCGCTACATCCACTGCGCTGACCCATGGCTCATCGTAAGAGCTCCGCTGGTGAGCGAACGCCTTTGCTGTTCGCTCAAGATCGCCGGTTGAGCCACCTCCAAGCCGATGAAGCTAGCTCGATCGCAGACTCACAGCTCTCACGGGAGGAAAAGGCGCTGGGAGGAAGCTCGATTGGAGAACGACTGCCATACAATGACTACGTTAGCCTTACCTCTTGTTGATGATAACTTTCTTGTGCTGACAGACAACGTCAGACAACTATTGATTGGATGCACGATCTGGTATATGCAACCTTTTGACTCTTCAATATTATCACCGCTGATTCGTGACAGGTGAAAGACTCTTATAGAAAAAGAAGGATAAAGTATGCCCGCGGCTTCAGAAGTAAGCTCTTTGCCACTTTCGATGCTTGCTCAGGATGGATCGCTGCTGCCATCATTGGCTCCTTGACAGCATGTGTCGCATTCATGGTTGATGTTGCAGAAGCAACAGCCAGTGACTGGAAGCAAGGATATTGCAAGTCGAATCCATTCAAGGACAGAGCGGCATGTTGCCTCGATCAAACCCCTTTGGGTGGCACGATGATGGAGACTGGCGAAGATTGCGATAACTGGAAACCCTGGGCAACCGACTACTGGGCGACATTTGCTATCTATGGAGGCTTTGCATTGTTGTTTGGCGTTATCAGCGGGGGCGTGACCATGTTGACAAAACGCTCTCTGCCTGCTGCTGCTCCTGGAGCGGAAGACAAACAAGCTGACGCACATGAGGTTCCTGGCCAAGCAGCTGCAGGCAAATCAATATACATGGCTGCCGGCTCAGGCATTCCGGAGATTAAGACTATCCTCTCTGGTTTTGTGATTCCGCATTTTCTCGACTTGCGCGTCCTCATCGTCAAGGCGGTCGGTGCCACGTTTGCCGTCGCCACGGGCATGTGCTTGGGCAAAGAAGGACCCTTTGTTCATATTTCTGGCTGCGTTGGCTATCTTGTCGCTAAGAGATTTCCGAAATACTCTGAGAACGGCCGCAAGATGCGGGAGATGCTCTCTGCAGCGGTGGCAGCAGGTCTATCCGTCGCTTTCGGTGCACCTATTGGCGGTGTGCTTTTCAGCTACGAGGAGATCAGTACCTACTTCCCACGCAAGACTCTTTGGAAAGCCTTTCTTTGCTCAATGTGTGCTTCCATGGTCCTGCGTGCGCTCAATCCCACAGGCACTGGTAAATTGGTTCTTTTTGAGACCAATTACGGAACACAATATTTGCCCCAACACTACGCCGTCTTCATCCTTCTAGGAGTGGCTGGAGGTGTCTGGGGAGGACTCTTCTGTAAGCTAAACTTCGCCTGGAGCAAATGGTTCCGATCGTATTCGGTCATCAAGAACCATCCTGTCCTTGAGGTGTTTCTGGTGGTATTACTGACTGTCCTGTTGCAATTTCCAAATCCACTGACTCGCGAACCTGGCGACATCATCATCCGGAATCTACTTGTTGACTGCCGTCATGGAGACTCTTGGGTGTGTAGAAACGAAGCCCAGACAGAAAGTAGAGGGAGCTATATTGCATGGCTAGCCTATGGCTGTCTTGTCAAACTCCTTTTAACAATTGTCACTTTCGGTTCTAAAGTTCCATCAGGCATCATCATCCCAGCACTTGATGCTGGAGCTCTTTTTGGCCGATTGGTGGGCCAATCCATCGGCACAATATCGCCCGGTATATTTGCTATGGTTGGTGCCGGCGCATTCTTAGCAGGAGTTTCTCGGATGACCATCTCACTTTGCGTCATCATGTTTGAGCTTACCGGAGAGCTCGAATATGTATTGCCACACATGATTGCAATCCTTGTCGCAAAGTGGGTTGCAGATGCTTTGTCATCTGAAGGAGTTTATGATCTTGCGCAAACTGTTCTGGGTCACCCTTTCCTGGACATAGACCATTCTTTACATGCCGTTCAAATACAACGCCTACCGCATCTGGTTAAAAAACTCATTCCCCCTCCACAGACAATGAAGGAAATTACACTAGTTGTGGGAAAAGAAAACAAGGTTGACCGCTCCGTACTTGAAGCCAAGCTGTCCCAGCTTCATTCGCGAGGGCTCATGGATGCAGGTTTAATGCTTGTACAGAATGGCATGCTACAGGGCTATCTAGCGCAAGGGGAACTCGAATTCGGTCTCAAGGAAATGGGCAAAATTTATCCAGCCAATTGCAAAGTTAGACTCCTCGGAGACAAAGTCGATGGACTAATCAACCAAACCATTGATGAGGAGGCGCCCCTTGATGGAGAGCGACATCCTAATGAAGGCGGAGACATGGATCTTACAGACTTCGTCGACCGAACGCCGTTAACGATCAATGAATCTGCGCCAATGGAATACGCAGTTGAATACTTTGGCAAACTAGGAGTCCGGCACCTGATCATCCTTGAGGAAGGCACTGGCAAAGCTATTGGTGTGGTGATAAAGAAACGTATGGTGCAGTATCTAGAGTCCTTGGACTGACAGTTGCCAATGATATCTGTGCTCAGTATCACTTAAGATCATCTTGCTCCCCTATCATGGCCAAAGACTCCTTCCACAATCTCTGTTCACTTTCTTTGTCATAGGCGTGGGGCGCATAGCCCCATTGCATAGCGCCTTCTTGCTGGTACCATACTGGAGCTTCCCTACAGTCCTCTAAGTAGCGTCCTCCTTTACCCTCCCACTCTCTCGCCACTGCTGCCCACACTGTTGTTGCCGCTCCCTGTGCAACGCTCTTGGAGTATCGTGCGACTTCCGGGTGAGCGAAGATTTGCTCAATCATGTCCATAGCATGCTTACCCAGTCCCGTAAAGATGCCCCCTGGGTGTACAGCCAAAGCATGGAGACCCTGCCCTGCGTAGCGACGCTCAATCTCCGAAGCCATGTAGATATTAGCCGTCTTACTCTGGCCATATGCTATCCATGGATCGTAACCCTTAGGGGACTTCTTCAGGTCATAATTGTCAAAGTTGATTGTGGACCACATGTGTCCCTGGGAAGATAAGGTGATAGCACGGCTGTTGAATTGCGGTGTTGAGCTTGAGAGCAATGCACTCTTCAGCTTCTGAAAGAGTTGAAAGTGACCCAGGTGATTGGTTCCGAACTGTGTTTCGAATCCATCACAAGTGATACCCTCAGGTGTTCGCATTACACCTGCATTGCAGATCAAAACATTGCATTTACCGCCGCTCTGCTTCAAGAAGTTTTCGGCCCCAGCACGTACGGATTCCAGGTTGTCAAGCTCCATATGAATATACTCGACCTTCCCATTTGGTTTGGGAGACACAGCTGCAGCACCAAGCTCTGCAGCAACTTTAGAACCAAGCTCGTCGTTTCGTCCAGTGATGTAGACATCTGCGCCCGTAGCATGAATTGCGCGCGCAGTCTCGATTCCAAGTCCACCTGTGCAGCCAGTAATGAGGAACACCAGCCCTTCCAGTTTACCTTCGAGCTTTTGGTCACGAATGATCTTGAGGGCGGTGGGCCGAGCATCGTTAGGGCCATTCGCTTCCACGTGGTCGGCGAGGTAGGATCCGGGAGGGTCAAGAATTGGCTGCACGGGCTCGACCTTGGACACAGAATCCACGTAATTTGGAAATTCGCCTTGAACAGACATTATAGCTAGGTCTTGTCTAAGTCGTGTGTGATGGTCGTTCAATTGATTGGAACAGGAAGCTGAGAGGGAAAACTGGGGGAATGTTTATATCGACGACTTGCTGAGAGACTTCTTACGAACTATTTAATATATTCACATTTCATCTAAGAACTGATATGAGCAGTTACACCTCGGACATACAGGCAACAATTTTCAAGTGTTAGCATGTCTTGTTACTAGCAAAGGGGATCCGATCAGGTCGGGGATTGGATATATCGCCGTAATGTCCGAATCTTACCCATTACGAGACGCCACGTTAAAAACATCACATCAGCCATAGACCACATACAAGATAGAAGTCTTCGTACAAGGATGGTGCACGATGACCATAATGATCCACGATTTCAGTTTCGGCTAGCGTTTGCATCAGGTCCTTGCTCATCGTTTGTCCATAAGTAAGCTGCGACTAGCATTCCGCAGATTCCGCACGAAGCTGCTGATTAATCCAATTGTCCGCCGATGCGTTCTGAAGTTTTCAATATGCAATGCGTTTGTGCAACAACTGAACTTCGAACGCAAGTAGCACGACACCAAATCATGGTCTCTTCCCGACTTCACATCACCAACAATGCCTCCGCCTCTAAGAACGCGCAAATGCTACCGCCGTTCCTTGACAGAGCCAGCTCTGAATCTGGTCCATGAAACTGTTGGCCTAGGCCACCCTCCAGAAGTGCTCATCAGAGTTCACGCTGTGTCTTTAAATTTTCGCGATGCAAATATTCTGCACGGTAAGAAACCCTGGCCAGTTCTTGACCACGATATTCCTTGCTCGGATGCTGCAGGCGAGATTGTTGAGATAGGTTCGGATGTCAAAAAGTTCGGCTTGGGAGATCAAGTGAGCCCTATTTTCGATAAAGTCAGTATCATTGGGCGTGAACAAGACAGATGCTGGTAGGCTGCAGATGTGGATGGCGTACTTGCAGACTATATTGTCTTCCATGAAGACCATGTTGTCAAAATTCCGGATAGCATTTCTTGGAAAGAAGCTAGCCTATTACCGTGTGCAGGCTTGACAGCATGGAGTGCGCTGAAAGGAGCTAAGATGGGAGACACCGTGCTCATTCAAGGTCGCTTCTCTACTCTCTAAATGCGCGTGTTTAGCTAACCTCCTAAAAGGCACAGGCGGAGTCGGCCTCATGGCACTCAAATTAGCAAGAGCTGCTGGTTGCAAAGTTATCTTGAGCTCGTCATCTGACGAGAAACTCGAGCGGTTCAGAAATATATTTCAACACCCGCCGCTGTTGTCCATCAACTACGCCAAAATCCCAGACTGGCATGAAAAAGCGATCAAGCTCAACAATGATCGAGGAATAGATTTCGTTCTGGAAAACGGCGGCACTGGTTCCCTGATCAAGAGCATGCAAGCCGCCAGGCGAGGAGGCACTGTTAGCCAAGTTGGTTACCTTGGAAAACAGAATGCAAATGATATGAAAGAACTTCTTCCTCTTTTGATTGATCGTCGCATAAATTTGAGGTACCCAGAACTCATATCTCATGTCCCTGAAAGACCTAACATGATCACAGGGGTATCAATGTTGGCTCAAAACAAGATTTCGAAGAATCTTATTGAGGCCGTTTCTACGCGTGTATTGTTTTCGAGGACATAATAGATACAGTATTTCCGTTCCATGACGCTGTAGAGGCTATTGAGCATGTGTTGCAGGGAAAGCAAGTGGGAAAGGTTGTAATTAAGCTTTGATGTTATGGTGTAATACCCTGACTGTCATACTTGTAATGCAGTGCCTTTCGTGAAAGGCACGATCTTGATTGAAACGAATATCGCATCGATCGCCGACCGCAGCGAGTCACACTCAAAGGTAGCACATGGGTAGCAACTCGAACTAGCTTATTCAATACACTATACTGTGCAGTTATATTAAAGATGATGTGAGACTCCCCACTTCGGGCCGTGCTTAAAAGGTACTATTGGCTCGTTATTTCTTTCGAAAGGGTAATGCAATGGAATAGACTAAATAACTCCCTGGCTGAGACTGAAGTCTTTCTTTCGAGCAGAAAATATTCAGACCTCTGACTTGCTTTTATTATATGTCGCACGCATCTTGATGAGGTCGTGAAGCAGAAATTTTCAGATTTAATGTGGTTTCAGACTGCTGCGTACAATACCATGAAATCGCTATTCGCGTGTTCCAGAGTTCGTTGAGCGCCAAGAACGGTGATTGGTTCATTCTATTTAGTTTGCCGGAATCAAAATGCGGCGCAGCAACCTTGCCAAAATTACATTCAATTTCACCTCTGAGAACGCCCACAGTCACAAATCAAGACTGGCCGACACCCTGGAAGGACTTCATTCCATTGCATCAGTTCAGAGGTGCTGGCTTTCTAGGTTTCTAAAGGCTGGTGTGGTTATCGGTGGGGGTTTCCTTTGGTGACATGCACTGCCCCGACCCATCACAGACCGTCCAAGGCGCTTACCGCTCGTGCCCAGCACTTCGCCCAATGGATCTTGCTCCGAAGCTGGCTGCCTAAATTTGCATTCACTAGTGAAACTTGGGGGCGCTTGCATGTGATGCCATGCTCGTGTTAGCACAGATTGATTGGGTGGGCTCGTAGTCAACTGCTAATGGATTTGGTAACCAAACAGCACGTCAGGTGCAGAGAAGCGACTACCTAGGGGCCAACGGCTAAGCATGGGTACTTAATGGTCAAACGCAGACCGTACATGAAACCCTCGGCCGTAAGATCTTGCGGCGGCAAGCTTCATCCTACTTAACCATTGGACACAATGAAAGTGCAGAGGTGACCTTCTTGGCCACGATCCTCCAGGAGGCGCAGTCGTTTCAGCTAATGCTAAGACTGGTCTTCGTTTGGACGTCCATGACAGTATGCATTGCTTGATTGTAGCTCGAACCGCGCGGCTACATTTTTAACTGTGTATCAAAAGCATAAATAGAGGGCAATCTCTACGCATTTGGAACAAGAAATTAGTACATTCAAATTCACATCATCTCATATCATTAGCAATTTCAGTTGACCATTAACACCGCTTACAATGTCGAAAGCGGGCCGCCTCCTCAGACGTTTGGTTCACGGTACTCGCGAAATTTCCATCACCATTGCGGAAAACGTTCAGGATAGAGGCTACCATCGTCTCATTGACGCAATCGATCCAAGGCTTCTCAGTGTCACAGCGGAAAGGGTGGCAAGAGCCGTCAGTGGCAGCAAAATGCTGACAGAGGCTCAAAAGGCTAGAGTGTCCCGCGTCATCATAAAGTATAAGCACTCCTAGTGTACCTCATACATGTCAGAAACTAATTCTGTTAGGTCCATGCCTCACTCGAGCCCCGAAGATCCTAATGACCATGCGACTATCGTCTTGCAAGATCAACGAGGCGGGCACGTTGGTGTTGCCCATGTCACAACTGATGAGAGCAAGCAGCAGGTAAGGAACTTGTCTTTGCCCTTGATGACATTGGTCTAATGCTTTCAAAAAGCCGGTGAGATAAAGCATGCAATCTCCAAGAATCGTGGTAAATATCTGTGTCATATGGGTAGATATTGTATTGATGAACTAGTTGAATCAGATGGTCGATTCATGCTTGTTGTAGGAAAGGATGGTTTAACGCGTCCTTAGCAGTTGGCCGTTTCGAATGATCTATGATCAATAGACTTTCTATGAAATCAATAAGCTGTGGTGGGAGATTTGGACCAGGAGCCTTCGTCAATTCCTCTCGCATGGATCCAACATGGATGTAATCTGTTTTAATGCCCGTGTCTGGATGGTCAAAGGTTTTGTATGCCAGCTCTTCCGCCACAAAGAAGTCTTCCTCATACTTTTCTTTCGCCAAGGAAGACTGTATAGGGCCAATGAGACGAGCAATCTTTGCAATGCACCACGCATCGTTAAGCCCTTCCACCATCTTGTCCCTGATACCGAACAGTGTGGCAGGCATAAGGGAATGTACCAACTATAGTGATTAGCATAAGACTAACGGAAAACCTATGCTAACTTACTGTTACACCCAGAGCCCATACATCGGAAGAATGCCAACATCCCTGTCCCAACCAAACCTCTGGAGCACGAGTAGCCAAACTCTGAGCTCGAATTTGGTCGAAGCCTTCAAAAACCACTGCTCAACCTTAGCACGTCAATCCAGGATTATCTTATGTTCCTTACCGTTACCTAGGTCACCTAGGCTTCCGACTGGCTGTGTGGTATCAATATCTGTCACCAAGACATTGTGCGGGTTTATATCTTCATTTTCCTTGTTAGCCCACTCAAGTAAGGAAGACCTCACTATGTTTTTACCTGTGTGGACAGCTTTAAACTTCTCAGTGAGAAGTTGTAGTGCCGACAGAATAGACTTAGCAACGGCTCTAATAACGTGTGGCTTCGCTCGAAGCGTTTGGTATGGTATTGAACTCAGATTGCTGTCCATCCACTGCAGAACCAAGCATGGAGAGCTCTCAGTGCTAGAACCTGCAGCAGGTAACGCTTCCCATTGCCCAATGAAGTCATGGCAGGTTCGAAAATAAGGTGATGAGACGATGTGTGGGTTTTTAAAGAGGGTGTGCTCGCGGCTGATGGTCAACTTCTCGTTGTCGTTCGAGTATGTCTTAATGACAACCCTGGCTTCTGATAAATTACGGCGGAGCAGACATATCCTTGATAGACCAACCAGCTTTGATTAATGGAGGAATCTGGGAGGACCTTCGCTTTGAACACAGAAGGCGCTTTTAGGGACTCCACTAGTTTGTAGGCTCCTCGAGGGCCACGTAACGTCTGACCAATGGCCAAGGCCATGGTAATAGGATCCGGCCTCTATCAAAGAGACGCAGCAGATGAGTAGGTTTTGCTTCAACACAAAGAGTTGAGCTGATGATCATGTTTTCGTAAACAAAGACAAAGCGGCGCAGTTTGGCGGCAGAGCACGTACGCCAAGACCTGCAAAGATGGAGCTAGTGAGATCAAAACACATGCGCCTTAAAACTGGACGAAAGTGACAGCTTAGTCAACGGATTCCCTGTCATATATATTACATCTGCCGCGCAGAGTACTTATGTACCTGAGGTCTTTGGAATAGCTGTTCCGAATGTCCCGATGACGTTGTCTTGCAACCTTCCAAGCTTCACGCACTTTTCAGCAATGTGTCGTTTGCATTAAGATTCAGGTGCCCTAGGCTTTTTCTGTATGTCGCTCGAACTCGCCCACGCAAGAAACACGTGTGTCCGTACAGTTAAAGTTGAGCACAGGCCCAGAAAGCCCTAGCCTGAGGGATCGCTGAAGGTACACAATCGTCTTGAAGAACAAGACGTGGACGTACATCGAACAGAAAATTACCGGCAATTTAAGCTAGTGGAGAAGGAATTAAAAAGACTTCAGAGTCTGAACAAGAGGCTTGGGTTCAATGAGCCTAGTGCCGCTTCTGTGTAGAACTTCTATGCACATTTGGAAGCCAAGTAGCCAGTATAGCAGGTATGGTTCAAGAGTAGATTGAACAGCAGATTGTAAGTGTCATCGAGATGCATACTGATGAGTCATTTCACATCCTCACATGCTGGCATATTGCCCTACCGTGTGAAGTCTTGCATTCTCTCCAGGCGTATCCTGGGCCAGCGATTCCCTACCCAGACACAGTGCTATTCAACAGCTGTCTCGGTCAAGTAGCTGCCGGTGAAAGACAAAACAAAGACAATGCAAGGACCCGCCCATTTAAACCACGGAGAAATACATGCACAACCGTCATCAAGCCATCAATACTGACCTTTTCAATCAATATGGCCACTTCCGCAGGGCTGGGCAATTGATATGCCGTAAATATGTTTTGACCAAGGAGTATCCTCACACTCGCGCTAGTGGTGGAAAGGATATGTTAGTAAGCTAAAATATTAATGTAATGCTCTCCGTTAATTAGCATGCCTTGAGTTCGCCACATCAGTAAATCCAACGTGATGAGGCCTTGGTTGAAGTGTGTCAATGCCGCATTCAGGAGTGCAACACCGCAGATGCAGCCGACAAAGTGAGATGTAAACCACACTGGCAGGTCTGACCAGAGTCTAGAGATAAAGATTGGTTTTTTCGAGTAGAGAGACCGTCGTTCTACGCTCGAGACTTTTGCTAGAAATTGGACTAAGCCTTGGGAGTATATTAGGTAGCTTGAGCTTAAGCCCATGACAAGAATCCAAGGCAAGATAGGCCAGTTGCGGTCAAGCGTGATAGTGAGAGGTTCAAGCATTGCGACAGTGATAATCTAGATCAAAGGAGGAATGATAGCTCTACCCGAATAGTCAGATTGTGGCCACATCGGCCATTCTGTCAACAGCCAGATATTCAGAATGCTGGAGGGTTCATGCAACGTGCTGATGGCGAGCGCGATGAGTTTCAAGACATTGATGGCAGTAGTCGATGCATCCAAGGTAATGTGAGTGTCCTTCCAAAGTTGCTATTGACGCGTCCGATGAGTGAACAAGAGGGATGGGCACGGTTAGAGGGGCACAGGTGTAGGCACAACAGCACCGCATAAACGCTTTCAGCACACGAATAGTAACGAAAAGATCATGATATCGGCTTGCTAAACCCAGGATTTGGCGAATGGCAGGAAGTATCATGCACTAGCACATGTAAGTTTGGGACACTGGTCTGGCCATGCACCAACGGGCAGGTATTGCCAAGACCGGCATTTCTACGCTTCATTGCCTTTCGGTCCTGCTTACCCCACAACCATTACATCGCTGTTTCACAATCCGACAGGAAAAGCCAAGGGATGTCAGACCCAAGGAAGACTGTTTTGATCACTGGGTGCAGCGCAGGAGGCATTGGTAATGCATTAGCCCGCGAATTTGCTTCCAAAGGTCTGCGCGTGTTCGCAACCGCTCGGCAAGCGGATTCCATCTCGGAGCTCCGCCAGTATGGCATCGAGCCACTAAGTCTAGAAGTCCATAAGAAGGAGAGCGTCGAGGCGCTCAAAGAAGAAGTTGAGGCTCTTACTGGAGGCAAACTGGACTATCTCGTCAATAATGCAGGCAAGAACTACACCGTGCCAGCGCTGGAGTACGACATTGACGAGATGCGAGACATGTTTGAAATCAACGTGTTTGCAGTCATGCGCATGTGTCAAACATTTGCGCCTCTATTAATTGCTGCCAAGGGTAGGATTGTCCAGATTGGAAGCGTGGCGGCCGTGGTGCCATACGTGTTTGGGAGCGCATACAATGCGTCTAAGGCGGCGCTGCATCAGTACAGCAACACTCTCCGCGTAAGTCAGCCTTGTTTATGTTCTCCCCAACGGCGGACCGAACAGATTCTATGGTATTCCTAGTTGGCTGACCTCTCATCCTAGGTGGTACGATTTTTCTAAAGTCAGAGATCCTCCTATGTAGCCGCTAAGTCGCGACAGGAACTTGCACCTTTTGGCGTCAAAGTCATCACTATCGTGACTGGCGGAGTCCAGAGCCGCATCGCCCGTACCGAACGAACGCTAGCTGATGGCTCACTTTACGCCCCAATCGAGGATGAGTACACGCGCAGAGTAACGCACAGTCAGGCTGGGGCGATGCCCAATGAGGCTTACGCTCGCTCGGTTGTGAAGCAGGTCATGTACCGCAGTCCTGCGTTCTTCGTCTGGGAGGGAAACAGATCCTTCCTGGTCTGGATCTTGACTTTGGTCCTGCCCAAATGGGCCATTGTATGCTTCCTGGCCACCAACCCAGGACTATTTTGGCTAACCAGATGCAGGATTACATTTTCACGTCCATGTTCAAGCTCTGGAAGCTTAGAGGTACTTACACTAAGCCGAAAGCCTTGTAGGATTTGCAGGCTCGGACAGGCAGAGCGAGTTTCGTGCGAGCTGATTCCGGGTAATATGTGCACCTGGTAATGCGCGCAACTACGCGAGCGCGCATCACTGGTGTGAAGAAGGCACTACTATCATCCAGAAGCAAGCAGAGCCGATGATATCATGGGCAATTCAAGGTGCCCTGAGCTTGCTCAAGTGGCAAAGACAGACGACCTTTAGCTTATCAGGAGTTAGCAATTCATAGAGTCGGGACATAAGCGTGGTAGTAAAACATCCAGATCCACGCGTCGTCGCCACCGAGCTTCGGCCGCGAATAGACCGCCGAGCTCGGCCACCTCCAATGTGCGAGAAACTCGCCTCAGGCGTGGGAGAAGGTCCGAAACCCGCGACAGAGGACAGAATATAAGAGCAGCCTTTTGGGCAGTTCCTTGCTGTGGTCAAAAGGACTGCACCAAATGCTAAAGGTCAAACTGTTCTTCATACTCCATCTACCATGGCTTCCGGTTCGTGCCTCCTCGTGCGGCTGTCCGCAAGTAACCTTAAATTCTAGCGCACTAATTCGTCCCTACACAGACGGAAGCAATCCCGAAGCTCTCAAGCAACAAGGGCGTGAAGGCTCTACCCAGTCGCAGCGCTCTGGCTGGCGCAAATTGATCCACCTACCGAGCCTGGATGCAACCTCCAGCTCTTCGCGCTCTACCTACGGCAGATGGACCTTGAGCGACAGTCCCAATGCTGAGAAAAAGCAAAGCAACCGTTCGGAGCATGATGCTAAGCTCGGGCCTAATCCAAATATTTATGGTGGTTTGATGTAGACAGAGCTATCGCAATCATCTCCTTCATGTAATATATTACGAACGTAACGATTCTTGATTCTCTTTATCTTTCCTTTAACGGCTGCAACTTTTTTTGTCAATGATCCAGTTTTGAGTGCATCTGAGAGTGCTGCTTGTAGCCGACCAAGTGAACCCCGCCCGCACCTCCTCCTGCTCTTCGCGCGACGCGTCTGCCGTTTTGACATTCGCGCCGCATTTACACCACGGTGGCATTCGCCCGGCTCTTCCACGCTCTACAAAACAGAGTCTCCGAGCATGAACCACTCACGCTACGCCGGCGCTTCGTCCGCGTCTACTACCAATGACGACAACATCCATCTAGACCTCGACGACCTCGACGTCAATACCGACACACACTACAACGACGCCGACATCGACCTCCTCCTTGACACCCCCGTCGCCGCCAAACACACCCGCCCCCACACACACCCCCAACCTCCCATCTCCTCCGCCGACCGCGACGCCGCCCTCGCCGCCGAGCTCGCCTCCCTCCGCCGCATCAACACCACCGTCGCACAGACGACCGCCGCCCTCGCCCGCGCCCGCGCCAACATGGCCACCGTCGCCGCCACCGTCGGCAACGCCTCCGCCCTCCTCGACACCTGGACCCGCATCCTCGCCCAGACCGAGCACAACCAGCGCCTGCTGCTGCACCCCGCCTGGCAGGGCGCCACCCACGACCTGGCCGAGGCCGAGGCGGACGCGGGCCGGCGCGAGCGCGACCGCGCGAACCGCGCGCGCGAGGTCGAGGCGCGGCGGCGCGAGGACGAGACGCGGCGGGCGCGCGATGAGGAGGAGCGGCAGCGGCGGGCGGCCGTGGCGGAGAGCGCGAAGACGCCGAGTCGGACGACGAGCGTGCGGGGCCGGGGCGTTGGAGCGCGGGGGCGGGGTGCGAGCAGGGCTGCGGCGAGTAGCGCGTCGAGATCGGTGAACAGCAGTGTCATGAGCGTGAGCGGTGGGGACAGCGAGGTGGATGGCAAAGCTGCAGCGGCGGAGGCGCGGGCACGCGGCAGGGCTGCGATTATGCATTATGGACGGGTAAGGGGCACTTCTGGTACAAGAGGGCGAGGGAGGGGAGCTTCGTGAACACTTGTGGAACCAGAATAAACTCCAAATACGGCATGTTGTGCGTCGACGGATGTGTCCTTCACTTTGCGGAATCCATTCTCAAGACTTAGTGGTAAAACGCCATGAATGTTGGGGTATTATACATGTCTTCCTTCCTCGATGCCATCGTCTATCAGAGTGACCTCAAAGTGACTTGTTGGCAAGAACGAGCTAGCTCCTATGCAATGCAGCGATGTCGTTAGAATCATGCCATCCCCCCACTAGGATCTGTTAGTTACTTCATCATGGCAGCCTTGACAGACCCCTCGAGCACAACATTGCCTTTGATCTTCACATCCTGAATGCGTTCATTACCTCCAGCATTCCAGGCAGAAAGCAATGCGTTGCTCTCAAATGGTTTTATGCCATCCGCAGCTGTACCCACAGTGATGTGAGCAAACTCGTTGATACAAGGAAACCCGTCATCGGCGTCGAGAAGTCTGACCAAAATCGCCATGACTCGGCCATCCCACACGATCCTCTCGAGCTGGACCCGAGCCTTTGCAAGCTCAATATTGGACGGAATCGGTGCGAAGCCCTTGGCCTCCTCCTCGGCATTGAATAACTTGAAGAACAAGTCATTCAAGTGAGCCCAATACGCGCCATGTTGTGCCTGACCTGAACGGTGCATCAGAGTGACATGAAAAGCTAGCTGTACACGGCGAGTTTCTTGCAGCTGCGTATAGAATTGCCTCTTCTCAATCGACTCTTCGCTGAATACTGCACCCAATATCGCCTTGACGCGAGATTCCGGGAGTGTGATGCCAAAGTACTCAGGTTTTAGAGGTTTGGGTCTGGCCTTTTGAGAACCACTCTGCTTTCCAGTCGCGGCTTTTTGCTGTTTTTTGCTTTCTTTCCCAGTGCCACCGCTCAGGTCATGCTTGATGTCTGGTTTGTACTCATCAAGCGCCCACGCAATTGCAGCGTCCATTTCACCCTCAGTCGGCATCGTGAAGAGCTTGGGGTATTCTTTAGAGAGACTTTCTAGGATGACTTGGACATTCGTGCGAGAATCAGCAGTAACATCTAGATCAATCACCAGGTCAAACATTTCATCGGGTTTCTTGCTTGTGTCACAGGGCTCGAAACGCTTGAGGAAGCCGTCCATGATACCCAGGATTTCTTCACGCCCCTTAGAGTCTGCTTGAATAGTTTGATGATTGTCACCTCTTGAGAGGACACGATGCTGCATGACCTGGCAGATCTCGTCAAAGTTCCCACGGTCATGCACCCAATGAAGGGCAACCATCCTGGCATGAGGCACAACACGATGAACATCATCAATGATCTGCTGACGTTCGCGAAATTGATGGTTGTTCCGGTCGGCAATCACCACTGGATCGGCTGCGAGCGAGTTCAAGACAGCTTCGGCAAAGCGCTGCGGACGTCTGCCCTTCCCTACGATGTTGTCATTTTGCTGATGGCCCCAACCGAACAACTTTACCAGTGCATTGGCAACAGTGGTTTTGCCGCATCCGATGGTCGCAATGGGTACTAGCACAACGTCGCGAGTGACAGCATCTTCCTGGCCATCCTGCTCTTCCAGCTGAATGATTTCGGACCCCTTAAGCCCCTTTTCTTGCAAGAAAGCATTTCGCATAGCGATAATGCCATGATTCAGATTGAAAGCCTTGCCAAGTGAAGGATCCTTTGCAAGCTGTCTTCGAGCAAAGAATATGTACTCTTCGGTAATCTTCTTGTGCTTTCTGAAGGTTGGTTGCTTCCCAGAAATGACGGTCTTGGTGACCTCTCTCCAGAGTCTATACATCAAATAGGGCTCCTCAAACTTGTATTTGAAAAACCAGTCATGCCATTCAGCATGGGGATTGTCTCGTGCTTGACAACGAATGACAAATCCTTCTGTATCCCGACCGTCATAGCTTCCAGTCTCTGCAACCTTTTCAAGCATGGCTTTGACCTTTTGAATGTCATGCTCAACAACGAACATTGTCTTGCGGAAGCCCCAGTCTTCCGCAAACTTTTCAACGAGGCCGCTTGGGTACGTTGCAAATTCTGGAAGATTTAGGTTGATTCCATGCAGATACAGGCCAGCTTGCTCCGGAGCATATTCTAGGACGTGCTCCTCGAAGTCGTCGTCACACAGCTCAGCAACAGCAGTGGCATTCATGGTTTTGAGCTGCCGAGCAAGATCGGCACGGGTCTTCCCCAGCGCTGCGAGCTGGCGGTCAATCCACTTCTCTCCAGCGAGGGCATGGTTTGCGCTAAGATCCTTCCTCGGACCTGTCGAGTGTTTGCTAGTGACCAAGAGGGTACTGTCATCCAAACCCGCCACGAATATGATGCAACCATTCTCCTTGACGCTAAGCTCATAAGGCCCTCTTGTGTTAGTTTCGATATTGCGCCATTGGGTGTTGTTGACCTCGCCAACATTGAAAAACTTATCGTATCCTCTCGCTATAATTTCGTGTTCATGTTTAGCGTTGTGATGTGTGAAGAGACCGCGGGCATAGGTGGGTAGGCCTGATTTCTTGTAATCCCAATCTTGCATCTGCCACGATTCTACTATACGTCCAGAGCCATCTGGGACGACAAAGTCTTTGGATTTGACAGAGAAGCCGCCTTTTGCTTTGCCCTTCTTCGAGAGGTCTCTGAGGGCACTGATTACTTGTGTAGTATATTTCGGGTCTTGTGGTACGTGAGGTGCTTGAGGAAGAGGCTCCATGTTTGGGGATCTGGATGTCTTTGTGCAAGTAGGTGTCAATTCCAGATTGGTGGGGCGGTGGTGGAGTGTCTGTCTCTCCAAAAAGTGGTTGCAATGAGCACGAAGAAGTGGAGCAAGACACAAGGGCTGCGACGCGCTCTAATGTTTCGATGAAGGAGCGAATGAGTCAACGGAAAGCGCGTGACTCCTCGCGCACAGCCTCAGCACGCTTTGACAACGGAATTGCTTAGGGACGATTGTAATGGGGCTCGCTCCACAATGACTCTTGTTGCACCTTAGCGGCACACTTGCGGCGACTGGACCCTGACTACGCGCTTTCTTGAGCATCATGTCGCGACACATACTCTTGGTAGAGCCCCACTTGTCAATGGCAAAGTCCTCCCTTGGTCCCCCCTGTGTGCACGATTTTCCGCCTGGCAGCATGCTGAAGAGGATCATATAACAATGCTAGGAGTTCGGAGGTCTTCCTGGACCTCCCCTCGCACTCTTGCACGATTGAGCGCCGCCTGCCTCCTGCTTCTCCTAGGGCGTTACTTTTGGCATCATATATCGTACGTCCTGCTGGGAACACGGTCTGGCCCTTCTCCCCAAGCGTTTCTCACCATCCTGCAGGTCCACGAATGAAGGTGCCTCGCTTACCGAAACCAACGACGTCCCTGTGCACGATGTCGAGCGTCACACTTTAACAACGCACAAGGAAGCTACAAAAGCTCTTGTAGTTGCTTCTCTGAAGGCCGACGACACAGCATGGCTGTACGAGCAACTGCCAGACTGGGAGAAAGCGATCTATGTCATGGACGATCCGCACGCGAACTTGACAGTCTCACGCAACAAGGGGCGCGAGTCAACAGCCTACCTAACCTATATCATCGACAACTACCACAACCTCCCTGAGTATGTCATATTTCTACACGCACTTCGATATCAATGGCATAATGAAGATCCAATGTACGGTATGCACCCATTTGTCCCATATCGCCCCCGCACGCAATGCAAGCTTCTAACAGAAACCAGACGGAGTTCCTCCCATTCGCAATCTCCGCCTTTCATACGTCGAACAACACGGCTACGCCAACATGCGCTGCACCTGGTCTCTGGGCTGCCCTGCTGAGCTACACCCATATACCGATCCATCCAAGATCGAAGAAGCGCTCGCGGGAAACAACGACCGAGACAAAACCGAGGCAGCATTTACTCGAGCTTACTTGGAACTATTCCCTGATGCCAAAGCTGAAGAGGCACCGACAGCTGTCGGCATTCCTTGCGGGGCTCAATTTGCTCTGTCACGCTGGATGATCCAATCCCGGCCATTAGATGACTATAAACGCATCCGCAATTGGCTTTGGGCCACCGAACTTCCAGACGCTGTATCTGGCCGTATCCTCGAGTACAGCTGGCACGTTCTGATGGGTAAACCCTTCGAATACTGTCCATCAGCCAAAGAGTGCTTTTGCGACAAGTTTGGACTTTGCGACCTCGAGTGCCGGCAGGTAGGCTCTTGCGAGAAGCGGTATAAGCTGCCACAATATGCCACAATTCCCAACAACTGGCCAAAGGAGGGAGCCGGAAAGAATGGCTTCCCTGAGTGGGGCTGGTGGGAGTAGAAAATGCCGCAGCGGTTGTTATCCTTCGAGCATAACAATCACAATAGTTGGTTAGTTGAGAGTGCAAAAAGGCATAAGAGAATATCATTGCATTGGCGTCAGTCCGGACTCATTAATGTGGCGTTTGGCAGAGCGGGCAGTGGGAGACAAGTTGTTTGCATATACCACGTACAACTGGTTGATCACCACCTGTATTTCATCTTGAATTTAACAATGAAAAATCATGCATAAACATGCCATCATACGAGCTTTCATCACTTCTAACCATCTCTGCATGTGAGCCAAATAACACTTAAGTTGTCCAGGAAAGGATCAGCTGTTCCTCAAAGTGGTAAGCCGACTATCCCCGCACGTTGATCCCGCCCACCAATCCGGTTGAAGTGCACGGATATCGCGTATTCTTGGCTCAAGATCCGCAGAAGACCTCACCTTTGTCCCGTGATTGACTGTCATCAGCAGGGAAAGGCCGAATAAGTGACGCGTCGCCCAGCATGTCCGAACTCGAGCAAGACAGGCGCTACCTTATCCGTCGCCCTAAACCTCTGCAGTACTTCCACAAGGGTCAATTGCACAAGGCCTGCGAGGAGAAAGAGCGTGTTGCTGGACGCTTTGAGCTCTTCTTTGATTTGCTTTGTAAGTGTTCCACTCTCCCGGAAATATGATCTATGAAGGAGACATGAACTCATCATTTCTCACCAACCAGATGTTGCTCTTGTAAGTTACCAAGCTTTGCCCCTGATAGCTTGGCCCTTGGCCCCTTTCTGACTGGTAAATGTCGTAAAGATTGCGAATTTTGCAGACGACCTCAGCGAGCACCCCAGTGGTGCAAACTTTGTGAGGTACATCTTGACATTTACGCCAGCATGGTAAGTTTCTCTTCTACTGTCTCGTCCGGATACGTCAATAATGCATCTCATCAACAGGCACGCTTGGGCCGATGCGAAAGAGCTCGCCAACAACTACTACAATGACGATATCATGCAGCGTGTCTACATTCTATGGGTCATGGCCCTCCTGGTCGTCTATGCTAACAATGCAAACCTGATTGGCGACGATATCGGTGCACTCCGCACCACTGTGGGGGCCTACATGGTCATTCGCCTGACCCAAATCTCCACGTATCTTATCTACTCTTTCTCCTCACACTACCACCGCACGCAGAATCGCTTCTACTTCATCTTCACCTCCGTCGGGCTGTGTCTCTGGATCCCGCTCTTCTTCGAGAGCGTCAGCCTGCGCGCCAAGATCGCCGTCGCGGCCGTCGCCATCGTGTGGGAGGAGTTCAGCTACATCTTCACCTTTGGGCCGTGGATCCCGCGGCTGCTTAAGCTCGACTTCAGCACGGCCGTCGACATCGAGCACGAGAACGACCGCTACACGGCCTTCACCATCATCGTGCTGGGCGAGTTCACGTACGCCATCATCGTGGGCTCGCCGGCGGCCGTCGGCGTCAACCTGGGCACGCTGCGCGCCGTGTGGACGCTCGTCATCGCCTTCTGCTTCAACAGCATGTACTCGAACAACGACGGCTCGCTCAGCTCCGTGCATCCCATCCGGCGCTCTGTGTGGTCGTGCTTCGCCTGGATGATGGTGCACCTGCCCATCTCCGCCGGGCTGCTCATCGGCGGGCACGTCTCGGCCGCGTCGGTGCTCGGCAGCGAGGAGGAGCATGGTGTGCTCTCGGTGGGTCAGAAGTGGCTCTGGGGAGGCGGCCTGGGCGCGGGCATGGCGGGTATGTGGGCCATTGCTGTCATGTACAAGGACACGGATCCCAAGGGGTTGCTGTACTTTCCTAAGCACCTTCGCATTGCACCGCGGTTGGTTGTGGCGATCATTTTTGTGTTGCTGCCGCTCGCTGATGAAGAGATGCTGACTACCACGTCACTCATTTCCATTGGGGCCGGTATGTCTGCATTTGTGATTATCTGGGAGGCTGTTGGAAGTCTGACGACGACGGCGTGCTGGTTCGAGGACTGGAAGGCACCCTCGGAGGAGCTGCGACAGGTCCAGACTGGAGAGGGGGTTTGATATCGAGATGCTGTCGTGGTTGTTGGATGTTGCTACATTTAATCTTTGATTAGTTTACAATGATGCTATGATACAGTCTATACTGAGGCTAAGACAAAGCTGCGCCCAAGCCGCCTTGTTTTTCTTTAACATATATTAGGAATTACTTGTTATTTCTTCAGCAGTTTTGCTGCATTCCATTAGCTGTTCCCGAGTCTATGCGTTAGTCATCATTAGGTTTCGTCTTCGAGAACTCCTCGTGATCGCGCGAGATATGCTCTTCCGGTCTCGTACACACCGAGATACAGACCGCTGCCTAGCAAAGTCCAAGCACCCCTTAATGCGCCACCTCTCCAGAGACCGAGCCACCCATCCTTGGCGACAATATCTCTAGCAATGGCCAGACTACTCATCTTCTTGTAGGCAGCCTTTTTGCCACCGCCACCGGGCTTGCCGGTGGCAGCACCAAGGGCATCGACGACTTTGCCACTCTTGACCGCCTCCACGACGTCGCTTCCACGTGACTGGTCTGCAAAAGAGGTGGCAGCCTCTAGCATGATGCGGGTCTTGACGACGTCGATAGGCGTTGTAACCACGGCCGCAAAGGAACCAGCGGTGCCAGCCGCCACGGCGGTCAGCAGGCCGTTCTCCCACAATGGCATGTCCTGCCTCTTCCGTCGGCCGACCTGCCCCTCACGCCACTGTATGAGGATCTCTTTAGCCTTCTCAAATAACGGAAATTGCAGTGCTGTGAAGGGAAGGTTGCGGCCGGCGAGGGCCCCGTAGCCTCGCCATAGGGCAAATGGGTTGGACCGAAAGCGCTTAAGGGTTTGTAAGGTCGCGTTGGTGGGGCTGTCGGCGGACACCATCTGCGCATTCTGCTTGATGACCTCAGCGGGAGTAAGAACTGCGCACGAGACCAGCTCGGCGCATGCTGAAGCAGCGGCGTGGGCGAGGGGGGTAGGTATTGCAGGCGTCTTCTCGAGATAGTGCTTAACGCCCTCGTACGTGGTGAAGAAGGCTCCAGCTATGTTCCGTCAGTCAACTTTTAAGGATGTGGCAGCAAAAGCCGCGTCGGATGGATCTTACAGGAAGGCAGCGTAGCTATTATAACCGGACCAACGCCCTGATAAACGCCTCTGAACAAGGCGCGGTTCTGGATGGCATTGCGCTGGGTGTCCACGTAGAGCTGGCGGTAGTCGGGCGATTGGATGCGTGTTTTGATGGTGTCAAGAGGATAGACGAGAAGATCTACAGTGAAGGCCGCAAAGGCACCGGCCTGGCATGGGGGTCAACGAGAGCAGGCGTGCAGCGTAGACAGGTGCAGCACTTACAATCCAGATGTCAGAACTTGTATTGCCAGACATCTGCAAGTACCACGCATACGGGCTGCAACAGCGAGCGGAAGCCAGCGAATCAAGGCAGACAGCGCGTTGAGGGCGTGAGGGTGGGCATCAATCCATGCTTCAATGACGTAGCCTGCATGCGTGGGCTGCAAATTCAGGCGGCTGGAGGGGGAAAAGAGACGAGCGCGCACACACGTTGGGGTTGCGTCGTCTCCACATCTTCGATCTCCTCTCCGTGGCATCCACAATCCACAAACCCCCCAAAACCAAGCAACGAAACAGCCCGACAGGATCCGCCGCATCCACCCCACGCGCAGCAGCATTTGGAGGCGAATAGGCGATTAGGCAAACCTTGGGCACCCACACCGGCGCGGGCCTCGCCGCACTGCCTGCCCCTCCCACCGGCCTGACCTCTGTGGCGCAACTCAGCCCCACCAGGTGGCCCCCCCTCTTGGCTGGCTCCTCTGTCTTTTCCCCCACTTCACCGGCTCATCTCTCAAGAGCCACGCACTTTTCTTGGTGCCTCACCTTGTGTGTTCTTGTTTATTTGAAACCCCCCCCCCCCCNCCCCCCCCCCCCCCCCCCCCACCCCTGGTCCCGCACCGTCCGCCCGCTGTTTTCCTGGAGCCAGCCCGTCCGATCCTCCGGTTTAAAGCTCGTCCGGCTGAGCATTCCGCACGTGCTTCTCAAGGCTGACCCGCCACCTCACATCCCACGACATGTCCGACTACGGCGCGTACGATCGCGACGGCGGCCGTGATGAGCCCCGCCGCTATCGCAGCACCCGCACCCGGCCTCGCGAACGTGGAGACCCGGAGTATGTCGAAGAAACCACCTACGTCGAGCGAGGCAAGGGCCGCCCGCCTCAAGATCTGGTCTATCGTGGCCGTGACCGAGACGACGATATCGAAGACATCCCTCGAGACTTTCCTCCGCCTCGTGGTAGCCGTAGCAGTCGATACGATGACTACGACGATTATGGTCCACCTCGCCGCACCCGCTCAGCTGGCGGCAGGGGCTCTCGCTACGATGATGACGACTTTGATGACTACGCTGGAGCTGGAGCTGGAGGAGCCGCTGGTTATGCTGCTGGCCGTCGCTATAGCCGCAGAGACGATCGTCGCGGTGGCTACCACTCTGACGATGGTAGCCCACCCCCTCGCCGTCCCGAGCGTCGCAAGTCGGGCTTCGAAGAGACTCTCGAAGGCCTCGGTCTCGGTGGAGTCGTCGGTGCATTGACTGGAAAGCGCAAGGATGATCGTGACCGCTCAGGCAGCCGTGACCGCTCTCGTGGGCCTGGCCGCAGTCGCTACGGCGACGAGCACTCTGAGCGCGATCGTAGCCGAAGCCGTCCCAAGGGCGAGCGTCGTGAGCGTCAATGGGCTCAAGCTGCACAAGCCGCCATTGTCGCCGGCGCTGTTGAAGCTTTCCGTGTCCGCAACGAGCCTGGCGAATGGAAGGGCGCAAAGGGCAAACGCATCGCCACCGCTGCCATTGGTGCTGGAGGCATCGACAAGCTCATCGATCGTGATCCTGACAACAAGACCAAGCGCCATCTCGTCGAAGCCGTGCTCGGCGGTCTCGCCGCCAATCGCCTCGCCAACGGCCCTCGCGAGGGAAATTCGCGCGGCCGCTCTCGCTCTCGATCTGGAGTGCGCGGGCGTTCCCAGTCAATCATGGATCGTTTCCGCTCAAAGTCCCGAGGTCGTTCTACATCTGTCGACTCGGCGGGCGAGCCTCGCGCACGATCTCAGTCTCGCGGAGCTGGACTGGCCAAACTCGCCGGAGCTGGAGCCGTGGCCGCCGCTGGAAAGGCCATCTACGACCGTGTACGGAGCAAGTCGCGCGGTGCCAAAGATCGCCGCCGCGAAGAATCCGAAGATAGTTATGACGCCCGCCGTGGAGGCAGGGGCCGTGACGTAGGTTCTACCCGGGACGGAGCAAGATCTAATCCTGACGATAGCGCAGTGGTAGGCCCTCGTGGCCGCAATGGAGCTGTCGGACCTGCCGCTGGCGCTGGAGCTGCTGCCCTGGGCAGTGGCGACGGTAATCACGAGCGCAAGCGTGACAGCTCGACCAGCTCCGAGAGCAGCACCGACATGGAGAACAAACGAAAGAAGATGCGCGGCAAGGAATATCTCACCGCCGCCCTGGCATCCATTGCTACCATCCACGCTGCCCACGGAGTATATCAGTCCATGGAGTCGTCGGAGAAGCGCCACAAGCTTGTTGCCGAAGGCGAAATGAGCAAAGAGGAGGCTCGGAAGAGGCGTTCCAAGGCCTGGCTTCAGGACGCCGCTGCTGTTGGCATTGCAGCTTTGGGTATCAAAGGTGCCTTTAGCGAGTGGAAAGAGATGAACCATCAACGCCAGTCCGTACGAGAGCTCGAGGAGCGCAAACGTAAGAGACAGAAACGCCGCGAGCAGCGCATGAGAGAAGCTCGTATGAACGGCGCCGGCGCTGGCCCGGATCGGATGCTGGCGAACGCGCCGCATCGAGACTCTTACGGCTACCCACCTCAAGCCAACGGTTACGGAGGAGGCTATGACCCCGGCTTCCCGCCGCCGCCAATGGGCCACGCTGATCGATACTAAGAGATCGCTTCATTTCGATTCCTCATGATGACCGCTATACCCCAGAGCAAAGCATGCACACTCACGACCTTAACGAAGCATGATAAAATCTGTTTTCAACATTGCGACCCATCTAACATTTTCTCGACCTGAAATTCATCAACCAGCCGATTGCGCAGCTCAATGGGCAATAAACGTCGGTATCCAATCGATTGACACGTCTGAGCAGATGCCGCGAGCGGCATGGAAACAACAGAACTTGTTTTCTTTCCCATACACGAAGTAGATGACCTTCTAATTCAATGAATCTTTCTCACTATACCTAAACCAAATTGAATGTAAATCTGTTAATCTCCCTGGCCAGCTTTTAGCTGTGGTCAAGGCTTGGCAGCCTGGAGTCAGCGAGAGCTCTCGCTTACCCCAGATACGTCATCCACGAGCCCGTTCCAAGTTTCCAGCCATTCTCTGGTACCTTGGAACAGTCCTAGTCTATTCGTGTAGTTCTTCGGGCTTCAGTCTCCTCCCTGGAATAATCTACCGGTGTATGTGCACGTGGAGTAGCTATTACCATGCTAGGGTTCCTCCCCTCCATCAACACCCTTCTCTCCCTTCCCGTTGTCTCCCTCTTCTTCGCGCCCTCGCTCTTTTCCACGAGTAGCATTTCCACCTCGCTCAACCTCCTATTCTTTTATCTCACGTGGAACACCCTCCGTTTTGCCTACCCCCCTCTCATCGTCGAGCTCTTCTCATCCCTCGCAGCAAAGCTCATCTTCTACCTTCTCCCAAGCGCCCTCTTCCTTGCCTTTGACGCTGGCCTTCCATCCGTCGCAAAGTCAATCAAAGCCGAAGGTCTTCGCGCCACTCCTCAATATGCATTTACAAGATCCCACGGACGCAACCACCGCGTCAACACCTCGAAGCTAGTCGCATGGGCCACCTTCAACACCCTCCTCGGCGTCGCGCTGCAGGTCGGCATCGACGCCCTGTTCACCAAAGTCCTCGGCCTCCGCTCGCGCCTGCGCGTCTCCTCCACGATCCCCATGCCCTGGAGTCTCGTCAAGGACGTCACCCGCGCGTTCCTCCTGCGCGACGTCCTCGCGTACTACGTCCACCGCTTCCTGCTACACTCGTCCGCGTCGCCGCAGGCGCAGCGCCTCCCCGGCGTCGACCAGCTCACGGCCTGGCACGCCGCGTGGGCGCACGGCCTGCGCACGCCCGTCCCGTTCTCGGCCACGTACGACCACCCCGTCAATTACCTCCTGCACACGTGGCTGCCGGCGTACCTCCCAGCGTTCGTGTTCCGCATGCACATGCTCAATTACCTGGTCTTCACGTCGCTGCTGTCGCTCGAGCAGGCGCTGGTGTACAGCGGGTACACGACGCTTCCGTCCACGATCCTGCTGGCCGGTGCGGCGCGCAGGCAAGAGGCGCATCTCGCGTCCGGCGGAGAGGGCAATTTCGGGCCCTGGGGCTTCTTGGATTGGATGCATGGCACGTCGCTGGGCGGCGGGAGCGATATCATGGATGACTTGGTTGAAGAGGTAGATAAGCGCGACATTGGTGGCAAGGTTAAGAAGGGCTCGAACAAGGTTGCGGGCAAGCTTGACAGCAGGGGGTGGGGCTCCGCGGGGGATAAGGTGAGGGGTGGGGGCGAGAAGGCTAAGGAGGCTCAGGGATCGGTGGATGCTGCCGCGCAGAATGATGGTGAGGATGGTGCGGAAATCGAGGATGTGGAGGCGCGCGAGGGGAGTGGTGCTGCTCTGGGGAATAGGGTCAAGGCTGGTCTGTCGCGGCGGATGGGGAGGAGTAAGAGCTAGTATTCAATCCACACTGCCTGCAATTTTGGTAGTGTGCAATGTTCTAGGTAGAGTGTTGGTGGGGTTGGAAGCAGGAGCTCCGGAAGCCTTGTCATGCTTTTGTCTTTGTTGGATTATCACCTGACTCTACTGGTGAACGGCGTTCTCGACATGATAGAGATGGCGTGGCTCAGGCCGAATGCCAATGTTTATATCAACGAGCAAATCATTGAATATTGGTGGCACAACATGTCCTCGATTGACATTTAACATTATTTCATTCAGAGGACAACCGGCAGGAAGGCATAGTTCATTCCACTCTAGCACCTGAACTGACCAAAAGCTTTATGATATCATCGTGCCTCTTAATGCAGGCGGCTTGCAAAGCTGTTTTACCAGTGCTTACATCGTTCTTGTCCACCGCACCAGCGTCCAGAAGCATCTTCACAATCTCAATGTGGCCTTCAGCGGCCGCTGCTTGGAGAGGTGTACCGTATGGCCACATATAGACTTGAGCATCAAGTCCTTGCTCTAACATCAGTCTCACGCAACGCTCAAGCCCGAGCAGAGCAGCACAGTAGAGTGGAGGTGGTCCGGAGCGTGGGAGATTGAGTTTCGATATACCATGCCGTTCCCAGCGATCGCTCAGGTAGCAAAGGCCATACCAATTAAAGAGGACAATTCCCTTCTGATTGAAGAATTCTGTCATTAGGAGGCTCGAAGCTTCCTCGACTGCTTTAGCATATAGTGTCCACACGTTAGATGCATACCGGGCGAGGGGATATTTTTTCGTTATCCTTCTAGAAATAGTCTGCCAAGTCGACCTTGGCGTCTCGGATCTTCTCTGTGAGGTCTTGAATTCATCCGGAGTGGAACCATTGGTGCTACGCTTCGCGATGTCATGGACTTGGTCTTCCTCCTCAATTTTTAACCAGATATCTTTGTCTTCATCCTCTGAAACCTCGTCAATCATTATGCTTGCTGCTTCCAATTCCTCTTCGAAACGCATCATTTGACCGACTTTCACCAGCTCAATGCGGAGTTTCTCCGTGAATTCTTCTTGAAGTTGGTCATACGTCGATCTCCTCTCAATTGAATTTGGTCGATCTTGCTTTTGTTTTGAGAAGTCTTCGTTTACGTGCGTGAGGTAGTGCAAGGAGTGGTTGACAATGCATGTCTCTCCATGAAATTTCTCAAACTCTGGTTTGAATGTTTCGTGAACTCGATCAGACAACAAGTAGTCTTTCACAGAAGCGTGTGCAAGTCGGATATATTTTCCTGCCCAAAAGCCCTTTGTCATTTCATTGGCTTCTCGGGGTGCAACAGACACTAATCCTGAGCAGATTATCAGCAGATCTTCTTCATCGGGCATTCTTAGCGCCGGATCGAATGAAGGTGTTTGAGTAAGGTCGATGGCTACAATTTCAACAGCGTCTTCTAAACACAAAGGAAGATTGGAAAATATCAGAAACTGCAAAAGAGTGATTGCCTGGCGCTTGTAGACATCAAGCATATTCTCCAGGATGCGACCGTACATATCTTCTAGCGTTTCTGGGAGAGAAGACAAAGTCTCTCTGAGACTTCGAAGGTCTATGCAAAGGCGAATATTGTCAAGATGACAGGCTGCCCATCTAAACCTACTATTTTGTAAACAATTATTAATCCTCTGCGATTTATCATGTACTCACATTCCATCTGATTTGCTCCTCACTTCTGATTCTATCAAGGCGAGTGTCTTTGGTCGAGCGTGCCACCTTTTCAAACCCCGGTCGGTTGCTATTCTATGTCTAATATACGTCTCAATATCATGATTGATCACGTATTTAGACATCCTGATGACTTCCTTTTCGGCTATCCACGCTCGGAGGCTTGAATTTATATCTCCTTCAGGTCGACTTGTCACAAGAATTCTCAGCTCTATGTCAGGGGCTTCCGACGCCACGAGCTTTTCCAGGAAAAGAAGCAAATGTTCTCGGTCCAAACACTCATCCAATGCATCGATTACCATGTGTACAGAATTTCGAAACCGAAGCGCTCTAAAGAAATCGCGCATGACAATATCAGTATCAGGGATTTCGGCTGTCGTTGTGTATTCCAATAGTTCATCCATCTTCGTAATCATTTGCTCTGTCTGTAGACATAGCTGCAGAGTCAAAGACCGCATCATCGTATCGAATGCTCGTTTCTTCTCATGAGTAAGATCAAAGAAGTAGTAAATGACTGTACGTCCAGAAAAGGAAGACTCGGATAAGCTTTCGATTATTGAGGAGGCGAGAATTGTTTTGCCAGACCCAGCTAATCCATTGATCCAGAGAAATTTTCGTCGAGATTCAAGGCCACCTGCACCGAATTTCCAATGAAGAAATGCCTCACTATTCAAGAACCAATGACCAGTGCCCTTTAGCCGTTGCTGAAGTGCGTTCTGATAGTCTTTAGAAGGATCTGGAGAAGCGAACCACTTGATCAGCTTTTTTTTTCGAAAGTGGGTGCTTATACTACCACTTCCATGAATACTTTGTTGCTCTTTTATTTCATTGTCATTAGCAGTGCACAGGCAACAAAATCTTCATCGTGGAGTATTCTGATTTACCAACCTTTCGGGGCCCATTGGCTTTCTCGCATCAACTCAACCGGAACATGGGCTAACAATAATCTCGCGTAAGCAGCTGAAACTCCTGCGGCATATCCGTGCCACTCGTCGTTTTTGTGCGAATCAGCGTAATCGGAAATACCACGTATGACAAGGCAAGGGAATCCTAGTAATGCGCCAGCTGCTTCTGTTTCGAAGCACAACACATTTTCAGACTTGGCCAGTCTATCGCGCTCTACTCCATTTCTGATGACAAGCTCGCCACAGGCTATTGTTCCGCGGTGAACAACACTTTGGAAAGAACCTTCGTCACCGTCGGAGTACTCATCGGTGTCTCTGCTGATAGTATAGGCCTTATCGCATCCTGCGATGTCACACGGAATACCATCTTGGCGGTGCACGTAGTCAGCTCGATACAGTCTATCTTTGCCCACTCCTGGGTGGCGGAATTGGCGTAGACCACGAATGTTGGTATTGATCCTCTCGACTTCCAATGCCAGGTAGTCGTGCTGTGCTCTTGCTTGCCGGACAGCCACATGTCTATCTGCATTGAGAAGCACTGTAGGCGGAGGTGGAAGTGAACCTGTTCTGCTAAACTCGCCTACTCGAAGTTTGCCGTAGTCATATTGCACTGCTCCGGAATGCGTCCCCGTGGGTCTGCTGACGACAACATCGCCAAGACGAAGGATCCCGCTGCTGGTCTTCGTCGGCACTCCACCGCCAATGCCCACCAAGAGTACAGACCGCATATTTGGAAATGTGTTTCTCAGCTGGGTGGCGACCGCAGCTGCAGCGGAGTTACTTGGGTACGGCAGTCCAGCAATGACCACAAGGTGGCCGTGGATGCTGCCCAAGGTGTAGACGTTGTGATCAGCAGGCTGTTGCAGCAATGATGGATGTTCCTCGTCCAGCATCTCGGTCGCCGCAATGTGCTCAACCTCCAGGGGGCATATCCAGCCGATAGTGTAATCATCATGTTTGTACATAGACGCTGACATCACAGACGAAGCGAGGTCAGCGCGTGAGACTGTATAGTCGCATGCTATAAGAATTAAAGGACCTTACAAGGGTTTGGTTTCCTGGGTTGGCGTACAAGTCTTCATTGCGCAGTTAAAGAGTGGGGCTGCACGCATTAACGGCTCCGCCTTCAGCTCACAGGCACACACTCCAGCCACTTGGCCCCGCAAGCGCGGACGCTACTGCAGACCACGCTTTGACTGCCCTGCCTGCGTGCCCATTTTGGAGCCGTGTTCAGCTGAATTTTTCCATTACAAATTCTTACTTCCATCATCAGAATGGTTCAGCGTCGCCAAGGTCTCGGTGACACTCTAGTTATAAGATCTTACACCAAGACCAGTCTCTCATGGTTGCTGTCTTCAAACTTTTGTTGGCAAAGCCACGCCAGGATTTGCGGCATTGAATTGGGGCAGCAAGAGTCTGCACTTGTTGTCCACCTGGTCTTGCCTAATCACAGTAACTCCCGCCTGTCCCATTGCCCCGCCCAGCACTCCAAGATCCGTGCCGTTGAATGACCCAAGCCTATTCCAGCCTGGTCCTGCGAAGGGATTTTTCGCAAAGGTAGCCCATGCTGCATTCATGTAGCTGCTCAGTGCCGCCTGCTGTGCCGTTGGGGGCTTCTGCGTGTTCAACAGTCCTAGCTGGCCTGGTGTTATGGGGAAAATGGGGCCACCACTGTACGTCTCAAAAACCGTTTGGATTTCGCTGGAGTGATAAACGCCAGAATTGTCGGCAAACGCAATGTTCGGGAAAGATGAGTTGTAGTAGTATCGCCACGTGGGTACGTCTTGAGCAAAAGTAGCATTAGCCCACAATGCCTGGCCACATTGGAACGTAAGCAGTGTGAAGATTTCGGATATACGGTCGTAGCCCGTGTTGATGCCTGCTTCAGTTCCCACAGCAAACGCTTTTTGGAGCGATGGGATTATCTGAGGTGCGGTCTTGCCGAAAGTCGACTGAAGGTAAGAAGTAAGGTTGCTTTGCCCAAACTCAAACACACGACCTTCTTGTGCATCAGTACCTCCAAGAACAGGCACCTTAACAAACTTTCCACTCTGACGTGCAAGTGCAGAGTTGTCTACAGAGGTGAAGCTGTCAGGCCTTGTGGCAAAAGATAGAGCATTCTCTTCAACAATCTTCTTGATCGTCAGAGCGGGAGCAGCGCGTGCGCATGCTAAGTCATCTCCTGAATGAGAGGAAGAACAGTTCAATTTCTGTACGAGTGTATCCCACCCAACAACGCTTTCTGATTGCGTAGGAAGAGGTTGCGAGTTATACGAAAACTGACCAGACTGGAGAATAGCAGCACGGAAAGGTGCTGCGCCCTTGTTCACATATGCGGGTGAGGTGATCAGCGAGTCGGCACTGAGAGCCCCAGCAGATTCGCCAAAGATGGTGACCTTGTCCTTGTTCCCACCAAATGCGTGAATGTTTCGCTGAACCCATTCCAAGGCAAAATGCTGGTCTAAGAAGCCGGGGTTGCTATCACCACCAGTGATCTGAGGGGAGTTTGGAAAGCCAAAAACGTTGGTTCGGTAGTTGAAAGTGACAACAATCACATCTTGATATGCTGCAAATGCAGAGCCATCATATGCGGGTTGGCCACCATGGCCGAACTGGAGACCACCTCCGAACAGCCAGAAGAGCACAGCACGTCCACCTGCAGGTGATGGAGTTGACGGAGCATAAATGTTGATATAGAGGCAGTCTTCGCTTTCTTGGGGAGGGGGCTGGTTGAAGACACCCTTTGTGAAAGCCTGTTGTAAGGCTGGGTAAACAAATTGCTGAATACAAGCCGGCTTCCAGGCCGTAACATTCAGAGGACTCCCACGAGCTAGCTTCTTAGGAGCCGAGGGGGGACTGAACCGAATCGGAGGGCTTTGCGCGTATGGTACACCAAGGAACTTGTTCACCGGAGCATTTGCATAAGAGAGAGACGTTTGAGTGCCGTGAAGAACGCCAATATCAATGGTCGCTGTAGGTTGAGAAGTTCTACATGGCTCGGCCGGAGGTTGGTGCTTGGGCTTGGTACCCAAGACCAGTGTTACGCAAGCACCAAGAATAAGGGTCGAAAACAGCATGCTGGAGAAATAACTAAGTATACTATGTCCAGCACCGACTGAGCCACTCGTGCATACAAATATGTACTCTAGAGAGTCAGCAGAACTACACAGTCTCAAAGAAATGGCTTGCTGCCTAAACAGCCGAAGGCCGTGCGGGGGAACTGCAGATCGAAACATGCCCGGCACTGGTTGCATAACTTTGTGAGCCGTTTCAGCATGTTCGACTAGGGGTTTTTTCAGTGGTTTACTTGTTCAATTACTCACGCTATATACCACATGATCAAGAGAGTCTACCCAGACACCTCAATGGAGCTTTGTGCAAGAAGAAAAAACAATTGCAAACTTATGCCAGACTCTATATTCAACATTACTTGTAATTTCCAATGGCATGAACCCCTTGTCATGCAAGCTGACTAGCCGAAAAGATCCTCCCGTAGCGGCGAGCGCTTCAATGGCGAAGTCGAAATAGCGATGGTGACGTTCTCGATCTTGCATCCCGTGCTGTTGTAAACGCCATCCAAGACACCTGTCAAGAACTGGAGAGCCCTAGCGTTACCATTTGTTGACTCGGCGGAGTGTCCGCCGACAGTGTTCCTCTGATACCAGATATTGGCGCCGGCCTCGCAGTACCTGGTGACGAGCTTATCCGTATCCTCGACAGGGCTGACCTCATCCTTGATAGCCTTGTATGCGAATATCGGTATCTGTGGAACTCCATGGTAGCCCATCAGACCATCTTTGTTGGTCACCATCATTGGAATTGGCTCAGTCAATGCTGCGAGACCGTTGGTGAAATATTCCGTGATGTCCTGGTTGGCAAAAGCACCAATTGAGCCAATGAGTGTTTCATTGCGAGCAGCGTAGAACCGAGTAATGTTATACTGTCCAGTCTTCTTCAGGTTCTCCTGAAGATATTGCTCTAGTTCCGGGTATTGCGAGGCAAGACCGAGGATACCAGCCGGGGCAAGACCTGCGAGGGCAGTACCAGTGATGGTTTCGAGGACGCTTGTCACATTGGGTGTAAGGCCACCAAGGGCTGCGCCTTTGAAGTTCAGTTCAGGCGCATACTGAATCTGGAGCTCGGCGGCCCACTCGCTAGCAAGTGCGCCTCCTGAATAGCCCCACATGGCGTAGTTTGTCTTCGGAGACAAACCAAACCCCGTGTTGAGGACCGCACGAACAGCATCAAGAGTAGCGTGACCAGACTGCACGCCTGCGGTGAACGAAGCCGATGGACCCTCGTAGTCGGGTACGTTGACATACCAACCTTGCCCCAAAGCAGTCCCAATATCTGAGTATGGTGATGCGTAAAGGGCGTATGAGGGGCTGGCATCCACATCGGCAGAGTCGTATGGAATCTGATAGGAGAGCAGGGTGTTGGGGCCAGTGCTGTTGGTCCGTGGCTGAGCGGGGGTCTTGGGGACGAACAGAGTCGTCACAGCCCAAGCTGCCTTGTAGCGACTGTTGGTTGTGCGGTAGAGGATGTGGTAGGCCGCAGTGGTGTTGTGTGTGATGGAGGTCAGGTTGCCAGGGGCTGCACGCAGGCGCAGAACCGCACCAGGCTGCGCATGTTCAAATCCGGCCGGCGCAGTGTACCAGGGATCCTCACTCGGGGGTAGAATGGTTGTCGAATTCATGGTGCCATACTGCCTGGGCTCTAAAGCGGTCTCCACACCCGAGAAAGCGGAAGTAGCCGTAAGCAGCAAGCTGCATGCGAGCGATGACACGGTAGAACGCATTGTGATACGATGGCAAGGGGAGAAAGGGAAACGCGACCTGACAGAACCTGCTTCCTGTGCGACTGCAGCTGGTGGAACGAGACAGGGAGCAGGTCGTCCAAGGATATACCACTGCCGTGCGGGGAAGCGTCTGTGCTCATCGTATTGGCAAATTCGACCCGAGCGAGCCTCTGACAGCAGCCCCACAGCGGCTGAGTGGTACGTAATGCACCAATTCCGTGGCGTTCATGACATTGAAATGCAAGGAACCGCGGTTGGCCGTACCTATAACCGGGGGCTAAGGCCGCCTTCCATTGCGACACAGTCAGTCGAGAGCGGGTATACTTGCTAGTTCCATCATGCTGCGAACAATCAACAGGACAATCATTTCGAGGCCATCAAGCGCAGCGATGTGTGAACTTTGCGCTGCCGTCTTAACTTTGCCATCCTTGGTCACAGACGTTCACATTGGAATTGCTTAGCCTGGGAAAGGGTGCAGTCGCCCCCACAAGTGAGCCAGGGCATGCACAAAAATATGAACTATTTGTGGCGCAGGTGCCCTCCTTTGGCTTAGCTCTGCCCTCCAATCTCGGTCGAACTTTGTGGGACGCCGAAGCGCATGTCAGCAAATCCAGACATTGTCTCTGTCCAGGGTATAATCAATCTTTGTTTCTGTTTTTTCAAACTCTCCAGAGCAATCTCACCGTTGAAAATGCAGCTCTAAAGTGCATATAGGTTGGCGAGCAGTAAAGTAATTCAAAGGAGCATATGCGGAAGAACAGGTCAGGTAATCGGTGAGCTCAATCCTCAGCCGGTGGGGACGGTCGCAATGCATCAAGATCCCCGAAGCAAGCTGAGGAATAGATGCTGAGCGTCTAGTAAAGATTATGTTGTTGTCAGTCTTCGTGAGCGTGGGTAAAAGCTGGATGGTGTACCCTTGTGCTGATGTTATTCGTAAAATAAGTATGGTGATCACTGACCATGGAGTATCGCGCTGGCTTCCAAATATGGTACAACAAGGCACCAGGCTCTTTGCATTGGAATGCCTCAGTTTCACCTGTTCGCACGGTTCGTGTAGGTAGCCTGGCGCCTTGGAAGCAGAGCGAACATGGTTCCCGCGACACAATAAGGCAGGAATAACCTATACTCAGAACCCAAAGAAAACGAACATGGCTACATTTGACAGCACTCTTTCAGAGCAGTCTTATGAATTGGCGGCCACTACAGCCATTATGATAAGGTAATGTTGGGCAGAAATCGCAAGGTTGATCTTGCTAAGGTGCGAGTGTGTTGATGGTTCCCAGCTCCTGCAAGGGACTTGCCATGTTCGTGCGTTATGCGAGCTCTGACCTTAGTAATGCATGAAGATTTAGCTTGAGCTACTCAATGAATAGAAGTCTGATACTTTTTGGTATTATAGGTGAAGTGTGTTTCACGCAGCTGCTAGGCGCAAGTCGAGCCTGCAGCGAGATCGCAAGAGACAGCGGATGATACGGACGGCACGGACAATTTGATGCGCCCTTCAAATCCAGTACCAGCGAATAGTCCGACTGGTCTCCCAGGTAAGTCCTTTTCGAGGTAGTTTTCGTGGTATATCACGTGACCTTACAGATTGCCCGGCCACCCGTTGCAAGACAGCGCAACTCGCATTATGTCGGAATAGAGCACCGAAAAGTCTCCTCTACGCGTACAAGAGGAATTAGTAAGAAGAATAAATTTCCAGTCTACCGTACCTAGCCGCACGGTGATCAAATATAAATTTGCAAGTCTCATCCTACAAAGTATCTTCGGACGAAGTATAAAGGTAAAAATACGCACGTGATGATCCATATGCCTGTCAGGTTTAGCCTTGTGGAACACACGTCAATCGACGGTCTCGCTCAGAGACTAAGACTGGCAATGACGTCCACCATAGCCTTAAGAGAGAGAAAAAATGAATGCGCCGCCCCAAGGATCAAAGTCGCCGACATGTGCGGAATCGGCGAAGCGGAACAACAGCTCACCGGCGCACCGGCCGCCCTGAAAGTCTAATCGCGTGCGCTTCGATGCGGCTCGGAAGGCGTGCACGTCCGTCCGAGCGTTCCGCGAGCGATCGGGATGATCGTCATCGGCGTCCATGCGACAGGAATGCCAACCGCTCGCGAAGCCGACGGCGCTGGGGCCCGCGATGTGCCCAGACTCACAGGGTATGCGAGGCACGTGTTGGCGATGGCCGGTCCGGAACGTTGCACAGGAAGCGGAACGGTCGTAGAAGCTGAGTGCTCAGCGACACTATCCTGCAAGCACTCGCGTGACAGGTGAGCATGCGACACCGGCTCCCGGTGTGTAGATCAGCTGGTACTGGAGGTGGCGGATCTCGCGCTGGTCCTGGGCGGGGTTCGGATGAGCACAATGAAAGACCAGGGTCTGGGCGACAAGGGCAAGATGTCACAGGGCGTGGATTTCTAGAAGCATCTGGACGGGTTCATAATATTTGCAATGGATACTGGTCATTGCGCGGTCAGAATCACTGGAAACACATGTTCATGAAGGGAGAGTCAAGTTCAGATAATAGAGTAGTATTCAGCACATGCAGTCTTCAACCTCAACCACGAAGGGAGGGAGCCGCGATGCGCGCTGTGTATGTAATAGATGTATTGGAGAGGTGTTTCCTGTAGTTCCCGAAGCATGAAGCTTCTCCTAATGCATTTCCCTTTGTATGCATTCCATTCGTGACCGTAAAAAGAAAAGAGTATCAAAAGACAGAGTATCGCTCATTCGCTCGCTGAAACGCTCACAGACTTTAGCATCGCTGAAAAACATGACTGGATGTAGAGACTGCTAGTAAGCAGCCACCATCGGAGCCTGTCGATTGGGATGTAAGAAGTCCTCATCGAGAACCTGAGCCACTTGAGGCTTCTGGAGTGTCTTGGAGGAAAAGTCTGTGACGCTGATCTGGGCGGACTCGAGAGTGAGCTGAGGATATGAAGGAGATGAGGGCGGTGACGAGTCGTCATCCGACTCAGGATCGCTGTCGTGTACGAGCTCTGGGACATCGGGTGCTGAGGAAGACGAGGAGGAGGAGGCGGAGATGTGGTGGGTGAAGTCAGGGGAGTGCGACTGGGTGCGGACAAGAGACAACGAAATGTCCTGCTCGTCATCGTAGAAGTCATCCTCGTCATCCTCGTCCTCGTCGGTGGAGTACTCTGCCTCGTCCATGTCGTTGTAGTATGAGGGCTGCTTGGAAGGAGGAGGGGAGCGGATGCGGCGGAGAGGCACTGCGAACTCCTGGTCGTCCTCCTCGTAGTCGCTGTCATCAGAGTCTTGCTCATCATCCGACTCTGGGATGTCGAGCTCCATCTCCCTGTCGACCCACTTGACACCGGCAGGCTTGGAGGAGGCGGATGATGTGCGGACGGTGGCCTCGAGCCAGGCTTCTTGCTCGCGCTCGGCCTCGTGAAGATCGATCATCAGAGCGTCGAGGAGGTTGGCGTGTCCAACAAGGAGGCGAAGGTCGTGGTCGGCCCGGGCAGCCTCAGTGGAGAGCTTGCCGCGGGCGGTGTGGGCGAGAAAGTAAGTTTGGGAGAGAGACATCTTCTGCTTCTTCAGCGGCGGCTGGGTAGAAGGGTGGCGGCTGGCAGTGGTTGCGGCCGTGAATGGGGAGAAGAGTGTTTGATGTCTGAGAGAAGACATTGTAATTGGGTCGAAGCGACTTATGGAGTCTTTTTGGTAAGGCGTGACTCAAGGCGGCTCGAGCGCAATTGGGAGGGCAGCTGAGTCACCGGAGGGACTAGGAGGCAGCTTGGCGGATAGTGTCGGAAGACTTTTCAGCTTGAGTGATGATGGTCAAGTTAATTGCAAGGTTGATGAGGATGTTGTTGAGTGTTGATGTAGAGTTGATTGCTTGTGGTATGGAGTCTTGTTGTCAATTGCTTGGGGGGGCCACATGGTCTTATGCATTCGTGTGCAGGCTTAGCAATGCGCGCTGGACGCTTACCAAAGTGTCTGCCTGATGGATCTAGCGCCCTAAATTCCGACCGCGGGGCCGGATACACCGTTCTCGCCGTGTCCCTCATCCCTGCTCGGAAGCCCTGAATGGCGCCTCTTTCTCGGCCTTTGGCGCATGCATGCCCGTGTCCCCCTGTGAGCCGCTCTGGTCTCGCATCAGCATGTTACTCACCTGTCTTGCATCGATGACTCGTTGCAGAGCCCCGGGACCACTGACCGCCCAGCGTCTGCCATGGCTCATGCCACGACGCTGCCACGTCTGACCCTACGCGGCGTGCAAATTTGCTTACATTAGCAGCTGCCTGAAATTTCCTATCTCCAGCGCACTGTCGGTGCTGCCTGCTGTGGGAATAATTATGCGTCTGCCTGGAAACGTGCACAACGCTGGCGCAGCCTTCGAGAACGAGCGGCGATCACCTGTGATTGGCCCCTTAAACTGCTGCCTCGTGACAAAGCGTCAGCCTACGGGGATTGGCTTTTAGGCCTCCGCTTGACGGAATTCCGTCGGACCAACTCGCAATTGAGTTCCCGCTCGCGTGCTGTTGCCAGGGCACGCGTGCACGCGGCATCCTTCTTGGCCCGCTGCCTTCGGTCTCGTACCCTCAAACACAGCCTCCCTGGAAGGTCCGATCCTCCGTGTTGTTTTCATAAGTGCCTGACCGGAGGTGAGGTCTAGCCTCCGCCTTACATTGCATGCACGTACACTAACAGCCTTGCGGATGGCCGGTGAGGTGTCGCATCCGCGTACCTCCTATCCATGCACGATGAGTCTTCAACCCACTTTTTGGTTGCCGATGACTCTTTTCGGAAATTGGCGTGACAAACTCCAAAATCCTCGCGAGGGCATTGTGTAAGCGTCATCGTGAGGTACGAGCTGGTCGTACCGTGCACAACTCGGCCAAAGCAAGATTCGTCCACCAATCAGCGCATTTTGTTCCTACGGTCTTACAAACCTCCAGCCGGCGTTAAGATTTCAAAGACATGCGGCACAGCTTACCAACCATCCTTCCAAATGCCATGGCTGCTTATAAGAGAAAAATGGTACGCTTGGAAATCGCTTTCGCTCGACGGGCATGATGATGCCATACACATAAGACTCATAATCTCGCATTCGTGTCCATGCGCTGCTCCATAGCGTATGTCCGTTTCCAGGTTGTGCTCATTACACCGCGATTGGGTACGTGCTTAGCTCATCGCAACCCATCAACATGCAGCTGCAACCATGGTCGAAATTGGTCGCATGTTAGTTTTATTTTCGTCATGCGAGGTTATCCTTATCCATTTTAGGAGATGGCGGTGAGCTTTGAGCTCTGAGAGTTATGCGCGTAAGCGGGCCTGTGCTCAGCCGTCGCACGTGCGTTTCCGCAAGGAGGCGCACAACAAGGCAGTCGGATCGTAAGCCACGGCCTGGGTCAGTGGAAATTACTTGAGCTGACGACGTTGCAATCAATATTATGACTTTTCCTGTCGTGCAACCCTTTTTTACCCATAAGGTTGTTTTGGGCGGCTTTGAAAGGGATTAGTTGAGGATCAGGCCATTTTCAGCCTTGCGAAGACGTTAATCGCCATCAGCGTTGAATGCATGGCATCGACACATCTCGGACCCGCCGATATGTGGCGCATTTTTGATGCAAGATCCACGTTCTAGAAGATCCAAGTTCTAGAAGACTGGACCAGCGCGACATGGCGTCGCGAGGTAGACATACGGAGTTGCCGGGACTACGTGAGCCACAAACGAGGACACCAGATCTAAGTCGGCCGATTCTGCAACGTCTTCCAACAAGTATGAGGTCAGTGGGAAGCACCAAATTTGCTCTACGAACTTTGCCCATGCGAAACAGTCTAGAACTTTCTCTTACTTCTTTCCCGTATTCAGCTCATTGTTCGCATCATATGTTGTGCTCTCGATAAGCTCCGGATATGCCAGCTCATTTTGCTTCCTGACCTGATCCATGGTTTCCATGATCACAATGCTTTCTTCGTGGCTCATTATTTCACTCTCTGTCTTTCCGTCTCTCAAGCATCTTGCGCACTCATCAGCCTCCCAAAACATACCGTGGCCTGGAATATCCCTTTTTTCCTCCTTGAGATTCTCATCCTTCCCAGTCATGATCCATCGAAAGCGCTGCGGCCGGAAAGCAGGTCCAAATACTTGCAGCTCACCTTTGTCGCCTTGAATGCGAATCGCAGGTCCTGCACTGCCATGCTCATCTGGATCAAACGATGTCCGCAGGCAGGTCGTCGCAATACCATGGGCTTCGTCGGCGCCGTCTTTACCAGGAAATGTGAGCACAATAGAGGTCTTCTCGTCAGCACCGGTACCGGGGAATTTGCTCATACTGGCTGCCACCTTCGGTCTACCTTTCACTTCCGACTGTGTAGATGCACTCGTCCCCCGGATGTGATAGAGGAATTGGAAAACCCAGGTAAGTGAGTAAATACCCAAATCAAGCATAGCGCCACCCGCAAGATTCATATTCGTCATGCGGTGATCGTTGCCAAATTTCTCTTCCGGGTGATCGCCAAACGACAGATCGGCAAACACACGGTGCACACGTCCAATTTCACCAGCAGCGACACGCTCGCGCAGCTCACGACAGAGAGGGAAGAAGCGAATCCAGACAGCCTCCATCAAGAACAGCTTGCGTTGGGTGGCTTCCGCGTAGAGTAGTTCGGCCTGCTTCGCGTTGACTGTGAATGCCTTTTCGCAAAGGACGTGCCTGTTCGCTTTCAGACAAAGCATGACGTTCTGGAAATGGTGTGAATGAGGCGTTGCCACGTATATAATGTCGACATTAGGGTCTGCGACCAGTTCGTGATACGAGCCATATGCTTTGGCATCTTGGGGGCAGCCACATTCGGTGAGGAATTTTTGCGCGCGGTCGACGGACGAGGATGAGGCTGCGGCGACAACAGTGTGAGAAATGTCAGAGACTTGACGGGTTGCGGGGTCAACGAGAAGGTCCTTCGTAAACTTTTGCGCGATCCACCCGGTAGCTGCAAAGATGCATGTAAGCCATTGTCTTCAGACGAGTGCAGGCCAGCAGCTCATACCAAGGATACCCCATCGAATTGGCATAGACTTCTTTTCGAAAGACATGACGAACTTGAGTAATTCAGATGATCAATTTATGTTGTTAGAGGATGTTGCAGGTCTTTCATTCAAAATCTTAACGTTGAGATCCAAGGGTGGGGTATTTACAGGCACATGGTGTTGGTGAGGTCATTCGGCCATCTTTATCCCGAGGCGGCTTCAACAGTAGGTTTTGCTCCAACCCTTGAATGCTAGGAACACTGACATGTTGTGAAGAGGGCCATTATTATCCAGTCATTCGGACTTCATTTTGTCTTCCTTACAAGCATTTGAAGCATCGGTAATCCTACAGACTCATCATACCAGGCACAAGATGGTCGGTGATAGGTCACGTGGGCTTTTAAGGGTAGGTTTCTGTATGGCCTTGACCATCATTCTAGGTCGAGTGGTGCCTAGGCCAACATCCATAGATTGGAAAACAAATAAGCTCCCGAATTTTGAAAGTATCCCCTCTAGGAGATCGGGTAATGCTCTTCTCCACTCCAATATAAATCTACGGATTTCTCTGAAAATACTCAATAGGTTCTGAACAATATCAAAGAGGAGTCGTAGGATCGTCTTGGCATGTAACATAGCACTTTGTGGCCGTGCTGCCTTATCTACGAACATGGGCGAGCGCACATGATATACTTCCAAGTTGCGACCCGTTTCTTGACTATTGTATTCCCTCCATATATTCATTTACCACCTTCATCATCTGCCAAGTATAGCGAAAGCACAAGCTCCCACTATCATGAACCAGCCAGGGAACAATGCCCGAATGGAGCAGACGACAAAGAAGCAGGAAAGTGCGAAACATAAACTGTGGTCATCCTTGAAAGACATTGGGAGTAGCTTCTCCAGTGGCCTTAACGTTGGCGCTGGATCATCTAGTGCTCTTATATCAGCACACGCTAACCGGCAGGTTGAAAGTGCTCGCGCAAAGGGGGATACCAAAGGTGAACAGTATTGTCCAGATCTCCACGTCTGGTGTTGTATTTTGACAGATACTAGGTCAGCCTTGAATAGAGAGCGATATCATCCAACAGCGACACCGAGAAGACGAAACGTGTGAAATGTTGCCCGCTGTGCTCCGATCACACAATATGATGACGATGTGGTAAATAAGTAAATAAGTAGAAAATTCATGCTCTAATGAATCGCTAGCCTCCGTCTTGCGCAGTAACAGAAGCCGAACGGCTCATCTAAGTGATAGATGTGATGGTGATGTTGATGGTGTCCACAACTACGGCCCTCCTGCAATGTGTTAAACGTTCTCGTTGGAAATCATTATTTCGTTACCTGTCATGCCATGCATTGGATTCGTGTAGACCAATGCTTCTTTCATTTCAAACGCGGTCGCTGCTCTGAAGGGAAAGGTGCTCGTGGGAAGTGAAGGTGTGGACCCTGCGTCATTGTTGACAGCTTCGCCATCATCGGAGAGGACAAGTCTATTTCAGCACCCCGTCTTGAGCGTGGAGCAGCGACAAGAAGCAGCGCACGCTGCGCAAGACCAGGACTACCAGCGTCTGCAAGCGACATCATGAATACAATCTTTGCAACCTTCAAGGTAGCATGCGCAGACGGGCGTGAAAACGGAAACTTGCTAGCATCGACGCTCACACCAGAAGCCCCACCACAAAACCCTCGTTGGCTACACGAAGTCTCAGAAAGCTCCAATGAAACTACGATTTCTGACGATGTGCGGTATGCCACTGTGTACGATAGCTCGCTCACGCTCTCCAAGGCCGAGCGCAAGGCCTGGCTTGACGTGTACGTTGGCTTCTGGTTCACTGTGACGAAGATCCTAAAGGCGGAGGAGCTATCAAGACAAGCAAAGACACAAGAAGCTCCTTGGAAAGAGGTGTATAACAGCTGGAAAGATGTGGTCAATGCACTCATCAAAGGTTATAGTGGCAATCTGTTTGGCATCTGGACAATACCCTGCCTCTACGTGGCAGGAAAATACCTCCGCGTTTTCGCTTTAAAGGCAGATGAGGAGATTGCAGACGGCAAAGGCATAGTTGGCTATAACGGGCTTGGAGACGATACCATAGGCGTGACTGACAACCACCCAACTCTGGAGGACGCTGCTAGCCAAATCACCCGCATATTCAGCCTGTGCATTAGTGACAGAGCCCCCATCGAAGAGTCTAGGAAATGGGCAATTTACAACACCACAAATCTTCTATTCAAGATCTACTTTAAGCTCAACGCCATCAACTTGTCGAAGAGCATCCTGCGCTCCTTGAGCGCCACCAATGCGGACACCCCGCCACTCGAAGCCTTCCCCAAATCACATATCATTACCTTCGAATACTATGTAGGCGTCATTAGTTTTCTGGACGAAGACTATCCCAAGGCAGAAGAGCACCTCAACCATGCACTGAAGCTATGCCCAAAGTCAAGCATACGGCATCGTGAGCTGATTCTCACCTATCTCATCCCTTGCCACCTCCTTCTCAGCCGCACCCTACCTTCAGCCAAACTCCTTGAACCATTTCCAAAGCTTCAGCGTCTATTTCTACCATTGTGTGCATGCATCAAACGCGGCGATCTGGCTGGTTTTGATGCCGCTCTGAGCGACGGACAAGACGAGTTCGTCAGGCGCAAAATCTATCTGACACTCGAACGTGGCCGAGACCTCTGCCTGAGGAACATTTTCCGACGAGTGTTCCTAGCTGCGGGGTTTGACGAAACGAAAAGCGAGGCAGTGCCTACGCGTCGTACCCGGATCAAGGTTGATGAGTTCTGGGCCGGACTAAAGCTTGGAATGAGCACCGAAGAGAGCGCCGAGCTTGACAGAGACGAGGTAGAGTGCTTGATCGCAAATTGCATCTACAAGGTATGTTTGCTATCTCGGCGTGGTAGAAAGAATTATCATAGCTACTCGTCTGACCGGTGTCTGACTGACTATCACATGCAGAACCTGATGAAAGGGTACATCTCTCGCCAACACGGCATGGTTGTACTTTCAAAAGGTGGCGCTTTTCCCGGGACTGGCCTGTAATGGGCGACGCCTTCCATCCATCCCCGAGCAAATCAGATTCGTGGCCGCCCACACTCAAGTGGCCATGAGTCACACGCAACTGGGTTATTCATAGGGTTTGCCTACCGTTCGTGCTGACTCGCCTAGCCGTCTTGAGAAACGACAGATGCGTTCTTACTGAGAAATAGCACACACCACAGAGTGGGTATCGACACTTGCTACATATCCCGTCATTCGAGAACATAGGGCATAATGCACAGCATTGTGTGTAGGGGCAGGTATTCTCAATGTGCAATTTGGAGCGCACCTGAACACATGTCTTTTATTTGTCTGCGTTTGTGTTTCGCACATCAAACCACTGACCACAAATTTCCATCATCCGAAAACCAGCAAAATCCTCGGGATAATCTTCGAGGTTGCGAAAGGGTAATATACAAGCGCCCAAAAAATCAAAAACCGCTTGCATGAAAATCAAGCAAGGAAGCCTCACAAGGGGCACGCAATCTGTTGCAGGAGAGAGGAAAAGCCCCAGAAACTATGTTGATACAAGACCGCCCGCTGACGAGCATTCGTGAGTGAGAGTGAGAAGAGGGAAAAAGGAGACGCCGCTTCTGCGCGAGGTAGAAGGCGATGGAGAGGGGAAAGCGGCAGTGTCATGATTCGACAAGCAGCAGTGTGGCATGTGAAGACAAGATTTATTCTTCAACGAGGAGACTTGACCATGCCTTCGACATCGTCCTGCACACATTCCCAGGTCAGCAAGGCTACTCGTACTTTCGTAGAAACGGCACAAGCAGATAGACAAGAACACTTACCAAGTGATTGCACATTGCCACAAACAAGTCGAACCACAGACCGGTACCCTCATCCTCAGCACGACGCCCACCAAGACGCGGGCTCACAGCCCCCATCTCCATCTGCATGGTGCCGCTCTTCTTGAAAGTGTTGCGGCTGCGGATGATGAGCGCGAGATAGTGCGCGCGCAGGTGGCGGTCGCTCTCGGGGGTGTGGGCGTAGGCGTAGCGCGCGGACGCGAGCACGGTGGCGACGGGCACGCCGCTCTGCAGGCCCTGCTTGCGCAGCGCGAGCTTCTTGAGCTGCGGCAGGCCGTAGCGCTCTGCGGCGCAGTAGACGGCGGTGTCGCGCAGCACGACGACGCCCATGCCGGCGGCGGCGCCGGAGGTCGGGTGCGGCACGGCGGCGGTGGGCGAGTGCGCGACTGCGGGCGACGTGCACTCGGCCGGGATCCAGACGGTCATCATGCTGTTCACTGGCTGGCCCGTTGGGTTGGTGCTGCCCGGGGAGCCGGCGCCGGGCATGGTGGTGGCGTCGTCGAGCGTCCAGACGGCGTGGCGGGCATCGTAGCAGAGCTTTGGCGTGTAGTCGCCCTTGTAGAGGTGCTCAAGGACACAGGCAAAGACTTCTGGGATCTCGTCTGCGAGGCGCAGGACACGCGATTCGGAATTGTAGAGGTGCGAGCGGAGAGCCGAGGCGAACCAAGGGGCGCGGGTGAGGATGTCTGTGTGAGCGCCGAAGAGGCGAGGCGGACTGGAGCCGATGGAGAGGGTGATGATGCCAGAGTTGAGATTGCTAGAGGCAGATGTTAGTTTGAAGAAGTGAAGCAGGCGGTACAACGCTTAGAAAAGGGGGATGAAGTGCAATCAACTTACGGTGGCGGTCTCGAGTTGGTTATATTGTGCAAGTTGCCAGATGACAGGTCAAGCCTCTCAGGCCGGCGAGACTGGTGCTCGCGGAATGAGCGCTTTGACTTGGAGGCAGTGGACTTGCTGGCTCGGTGCTTAGAGAAGGAATCGTTTGGGTATTTGTTCGCTCTGCTCGAAGAGAAGAACGACATGTTCGAGTGGCCGTGGATGTCAAGCTGAAAGATGCTGTCTCAAGCACAGTAAATATTATGGCCTTCGATGGAGAGACTACAGGGGCATCTCTTTTGATTACATTAATATCGACGACGTGGGAATGTCGGACGATGTTGGTGGTAATGAAAATTATTATCGGCGGTCAAGATGGTGGAGAGAACAGGGTGACCTAAGTGTGGCGATAAGGTCAGGCAGCAGAGCCAGGCCAGCGAAAACCCCTTGGGCGGAGGGAGCGGCGGACATCAGGCATATATAGTCACGGCAGCGGAGGCACCGATATGGAGATACGGGCACACTGCCGGGCGGCAGACTAGACCAGGCGGATCACCAGGGACCGCTTAGGATGGGCGGAAGGGCAGGCAGACGGTGGGAGACGTGTCACCGCGCGTGTCAGCGTAAAGTGGAACACGACTAAGGCGCGATATCACATGACCCGGCTTGAGTCACATTATTGCCTTGATTGCCTCGCCAAAGACGGGAACTACCAGGAGAGGGCTGATTGCAAGTACCGACACTTGCCTGCGAACGGTAAGAGGCGTGGCCCGACGGCTTCTTAGCGCGTGCTACGACAAGGTGTGTGCCAGAGAGCCACGAGCGACGCAGCCTGGCCAAGATGGGCGGGGATGCAGCCGCGCATCGCTTCCACGATAGGCCTTTCCGGCTTACTGCACGATGAGAACTGTTTCATAAAACCCGTGTGCAGCTGGCAGCAGAAGTTGACTGATGTCAAGTGAGATGGATTCGTCACAAACTGCACGGTGTCGGCGGGTCTTGCGTCGAGCACGACAGCCGAGCGTGAAGACTCACGATGCCGCCCAGCCCGGATCGACCAGGCGCATCCGCGCGCGGAGCTATCGCCACTGCGCTAGAGTAAGGCACGAGTGCGGCTCTAGCCCCCGACGCAGTACGAAAATGCCTGCATGGTGGCCCCGTGGCGCTGCTTTGGGCGCTTCCAGCTAGCCGGTACGTACTGGATGGGTTGCACTCTACCACACCCTTATGAGATAGATGGATTGTCATTGGTCGGAAGATGCTGGCATTATCGTGTTGGCGTTACTTGTGACCTTTCTCTCGGGAAGCTTTCTCCATCGTCATCGTGTCAGCCATTGAGTCCATGTTCATTCGTCATATCGCACGTCTCCGTTGGACACGTCCGGATAGACGTCGAAGCGGCGTTGTGTGTAGATTGGTATGCCCTTCCTGGCCTCCTCAATGGCATCACCATTCAATTCGGCATAGACTATGCCTTCCTTCTCGTCGAGCTGGTCGAGAACTTTTGCCATGGGATCCACCACCATACTATGACCCCACGCATTGTATGTCGCCTCCATGTCTCGAGCTGGACTGCAAAGACCGACGTAGACCTGGTTGTCCACTGCTCTTGCTCGTGCTTGCAGCTCCCAGTGCAGCTCGCCGGTAGTCAAGTTGAACGCGCCAGGATATAGCAGGAGGAAAGCATTCTTTCGCGCGGCAATCATGGCCAGCTCTGGGAAGCGAATGTCGTAGCAGATGGCTACTGCAATGCGCCCATACTCGGGTATGTCGATAAGCGTGACCTTACTGCCCGCTGTCAGGACCTCGCTCTCCTTGAACGTGATCTTGCCTGGAATGTCTATGTCGAACAGATGCACCTTGCGATGCGTCGCCATCAGCTCGCCCTTTGGATTGAACGTGAGGGAGGTATTGTAGTATTTTTTGCTGCTCGTTTCAAATTCCGGAATGCTTCCTCCCACAAGGTATGCTTTGGCTTCGGCAGCCATCTCGGATAGTGCGTGGAAGCTAGGCGCTTGCTCCTTGCTGGGAGGAGATGGCAGTAGCGTCTCGGCGTAATTGGGGAAGTATTGACATCCATATGGAGAGTTGAAGCATTCCGGTAGCACAATGATGCGCGCTCCAGCCTTGGAGGCTTCGAGTACTTTGGCTCGCGCCGCCGAGAGATTGTTTGCCTTCACCGAGCCAGCGGCCAACTGGATGAGGGCCAATTTCACGGGTTGAGATAGAAGCCTGCTCATGCTGGCGACACTCTCAAAGGTGAAGTCTCTCGAGGATCTATACTGAATGCGCAGTAGAAAGAGAGGAAGAAAGGCAATGGCAGGTGCCAATCGTGCCCCGCGAATGACGTTTGCTGACTGCGCGACCAACGCTCGACACTTCAACGGCACTTTCCTATTTAACATTATGCTTCGGGAGTCAATCGTGTCTCTAAAACGCTCCATGACAATGATGGCGCTCTCAGCTCCAGATATGATGAGTTGTTGCTGCTCTTTTTTAGGGGTTTTTTCTTCTTAGGCTGCCCATCCACTGTTGCATTTCCGTGAGTGGCGCTTTCGCCGAAGTAGACTCACGAGCGTGTCGAGGCTGGTCGCGGCTGTGCTACTATAGCAGTAACATATTGTGAGTATGGCAGGCACGTTCTCTGCCAGATCCATGCTCGGCCAGTTACTGTTGCCATGCTGTCCGGTGCCTGCTTCATTCTTAGTCGCCGCCCAGCAGCCTCCCCCTACGACAAGCCACCCCTCAATTGCTTCTTACCACCTCTCTTATTGCCCTCCCCTTGGTGCACCTATCCTTTAGAAAGCATCACTCGCTGCCTCCGGGCGAGTGTTTTGCTGACCTGTATCTTTTTCTTCATCAATTTGCAACTTTGCGACCTGCGCCAATGCCAACTTATAGCTCCTCCACCTTGAACGCTTCGGCTGCTTCCAAGAATTCGTCTGATTTCGATTGCGATTTTCGAGAGCGTGCAAAGGTTTTATTGGACCACTCTGACTCTGCCGACCCTTCACTCCGTCCGTCTTCCAAGGCACGTCTAGGCGAACCCAGTAGCCATGGAATAACCATCCGCCCTATCGCATCGACCCAGGAATCCTATAACACATCTCATAGATCCGAAATGAGTATCGAGTTGTCGTCACTCTCACCATCAAAGAATCTGAAAACTCCGGCTCGGCCTGGAACGCCGCTCGAGAGCGCGGTATCGAGCTGCAAAACTTCTTCCGCCGTGGGTCACAGCACGCCTGGCTCTAGCCCTCCTGTAGTTGGGGGCGTCAAGATTTCTGTCACACGCAAGTCCAGACTGCCTTGGCTTGATGGAACAAGACAATCAGTACCAAGAGCAACCACGATGCCCATGCCGGGAGCTTTTGTCGATGCTACTGCTGCTGCTGCTAACGACAGGTCACGTTCTTCGATCAGTAGCTCCTTACGGCACTCACCTGTACTACCTCAAGAGCGCCCTCTCCCCTTATTACCTTTGGATATTCCGACCTTGCAGAGCCGAGCGGCTTCAGGAATCGAACCTCCTGAGCAACCTATTCTGAAGGGCATTCCAATACGAACAACACCTGTAACTGTGCCGCCACTCCGAATTCCTACTCGTTCTTTCACAGCGCAACTTGAGTATGCGGCGAGTCCGGCTTCGTCATTTTCAGAGCCCATGCATGATGGAATGCCCATATCTCGAAAAGTATTAGAACAGGACGATGGCCATGTACAACTCAACGGGAGCACCAAAGCACGTGTCAAGGGGATCCTGAAACAACCCACAAGGTCTTTCGGCCGGCATCCGTCTCTGCCCAGAGATCCCTTTGATGTTTCCATCCAGCGGCTGGACCACCTTATGGGGGAAGCATCACATCTTGCACAAGATGCGGCTGAGAGGGGCAATGCGGACGATCTCTATGGTATTCTTGAAAGTGCCAACGCGGCTGCGAACAATGCAAGTGCACTGAAAGACACTCATACAGATGTCCTCAACAATAGGCTCTCTGATTCTGACCACACGTCCACGTATTCGTCCATATCGTCCTCGAGCGACTCGGGAAATAGCAAATTTACAGCGCCCCAACTCTTTTTTCGTCAGCTCAGCCCACAAAGGAGAGCTTCTACTCCGATGTTTAGACTACCTGGCGAAACCATTACTCGAGACTGGGCATATGCTAGCGGAACCCTAGCTTGTGATGCCAATGAGATCAGACGACGCCGCAAGTCACTGCCTGATGAAGCGATGCTGACACCCAGTCCAATGGATACGGCAGATACAGAGTCTCGTCGCAGTCTACTTTCACACGCGAGTTCGATGGGGCAAAGTATGCTTAAAAGAGGATCTCGCCAGCCGATGGGCTTCGAAGGACCGGATTCCCCATTCGACAACAGTCCGAGGACTGACGTCCATGGCCCCAGATACACCGAACAAGATCCGAAGCCGCTACCAAGCTGGGGTGCCGATAAGTTCAACGAGAAGGACTATGTCAATACCGATGCGCTGAAGAGTCAACGACACGTCACGCTCAAAGAAGGTCAGCGCTGGAGCATTCATCATCATCGGCGACAGCCCATTGCTCGCAACTGGAGCACGCAGCGAAAGCGCTTGACGGCTGTGGTGACATGCTTGAACACCGCACTCATTGGCATGATCATTGGAATCTACGCAGGAGAAGTTCCCGCCATCCAGTTCAAGCTGACGGATCAGCACCATTACGTCAACGTAGGCAATGTGCTGCTTTATCTTGGTATGATGCTGTCTACATTCTTCTTTTGGCCCTTGCCGCTGCTACACGGACGAAAGCCTTACACGGTCACGGCTCTAGCTGTTGTACTTCCTCTTCATTTCCCACAAGCTTTGATGGTAATGGAAACTAGAGACCCGAATCTTGTACGGTACCGGGTGGGGTTGCTGGTGCCAAGGGCACTGATTGGGTTTGCCCTGGGATTTGTGCATATCAACCTCTTCTCCACACTGCTGGATCTATTTGGAGCATCCTTGCAAAGCGAAAACCCGCACGGCGAAGTTGTTATCGTCGAGGACGTTCGACGTCACGGCGGCGGGATGGGGCTCTGGCTTGGTGGCTGGTCGTTCTGCTTCATTGGATCGCTGGCGGTTGGTTTCTTTGTCGGCGCCGAGATTATCAGCGGCTTGGACGTATCCTGGGGATTCTACATTAGTGTCATCCTTGTGGCGGTCATGCTTCTCCTGAATGTGATGACGCCAGAGACGCGACGGTCTCCGCACCGCCGCACAATGCGAGAGGTTCAGATGACCAACATGAACGTCGAGCGGCGCGTGGGCCGTGGCGAAGTCAAGATACACATCTCCGGCGAGGGTCCGATGAACTGGCGGGAGGAAGTGCTGGCTGGCATCCAACTGTCACTCAAGATGTTTGACCAGGTCGGCTTCTTCTTGATGTCATCGTACCTCGGTTGGGTCTACGCACAAGTCTGGCTAATCATCGTGCTACTGGGAAACCTACTGTCAACTGAGTACAGATGGAGACCCGAGTACATTGGACTGGGCAGTACGGCAATGGCGGTGGGAGCAGCTCTGGCCATTCCCCTCAGCCGAGCGAACCTTTTCAGCAGGTCTCGCGACCATGGACCTCGTACAGACAGCATGACATTCCAGCCGCGGCTGACATGGACTTCTCATCTGGTCCGGCGAACGGCATTCATGACAATCTTACCTTTGGCCGGCCTGGCATACACACTTGGTTCGGCAGGGCGCAACGTCAACTACATGGTGCCGATTGCATTTTCTGGGTTGGTCGGGTTCGTGTCGAATCTAGCTGTAGCGGAATGCCACGGAATCATCATGGAGACCTTCGACACAAGCGACCTCCAGCCTGGTGTCAACAGCCGACACCGTCTGCAGAGCCTCGCAGTGTCGGATCAGCGGCGAAGGACGTCCTACTCGAGCTACCCGCGAGTCAGTGCAGGGCTTGCCGTGACGCACTCTCTAGGTTTTGGGCTCGCAGCAGCAGCGACAGGAGTCAGCGGAGCCTTGACTCGAGCAGTGGGAGCACAGAAGGCAACGGGCATTGTGGCTAGCATTCTCGCAGTGTTCACGGTGCTCCTCACGCTGGCACTGCTGCGGTACAAGAGCGTGCAAGTCATCCCTAACGAGCTGTTTGGCAGTGGCTTTGGCTCAGGAGACAACGAGCGGCGGGGCAGTGCGGCCAGCACCAAGTCGTGGAGGGCAGTCATCATTGGCAACCCAAGCGGTAAGCAGCGGCGGATGAGTCTGTTGGAGCTGGGCAGCCTGAGCCGATGGACGGAAATCCGGCGGCTGAACAGGCTGCTCAACCGGACGACAACGCAGGGGCTGCAGCCAGGGTGGAGGTGATGATGAGTTGGAGAAAGACCAGAATAATGAATGTCACTACGGGGCTAAATGCAACGCATGTGGATGGTGTGCCTGCCCCTGGCTCGATCGGAGGTTGTCCATTCGCCGGCTGCAGGTCCCCGAGAGGAAGGGGGGAGGGGGGGGTTGTAGCCGCCGTTTGGAGGCCTGGACCGCCCAAGTGGACCCTCCGAGTACCCCCAACTCCCCCGCCAGGGGGCCCGTTTGTCACTGATCATCCCGTGCCTCGTGTTTCATACTTGACCGCGCGTTGTTGTGCCTTGGCGGCCTCTGTTGGGCGCTTCAGGCCATACGCCTTCCACACCCTTGGCAGCAACCGTGTCCACTGCTGTTTCAAATCAAATACACATCTTCTACTCTTGTCTCTTGACCTCCGATGCAAGGCGGCGACTCGACATAGCAGACTCTTGCGCCGGGCATTTACTTACCCCTGCCCCCTCGCTCAACCGTGTGCACTGCCCGAGCATCCTTGGCCGCCATTGGCGCCACTGCCGGATAGACTCGCGCGCCGTTTTGCTAGCATCGCCACATTGCCTCGCTTAGCTTCTCTGCATCTTTTTCCGCATCGACGTCGTCACCGGCAGACTCTCGTTAACCGGTGGATTCTGCCCCTGCCACGCTCGTTGTTGACAGTCTCTGCTGTCCTGTCTGTTTTGGAGCACCCACCTACGCTGCTCCACTCTCACCACCGGCACCGCCGCTCCGTCCGATCCGGAGTCTGAGCATTCTTTTCGCGGGGTCGCCTCTACGCGGACGATCTACTAGGTTCGAGGACCATGATCAAGCACGAAGCGAGAGCCTCGCTGCTCTCTGGTTCCGCCACAGACATTGAATACCAGCCCTACAGTGGAGGATACCACTACAGAGAAGGCCTCCAGCCGGCGAGCCCGAAGAGCCCGGGCCACCAGCAGTCATGGTTCTACATACCTAATTCACGATGGACATGGACCTTCTTCGGCATCACCCTCGCTCAAGCTGTCATTTGCTTGGCTATGGAAGCGTGAGTGCAGCCTTGAACCATTGCCACACCTACCCCTTTGCTGACTTTTGATGCCAGATGGATCTTCGCAAAGTTCCAACTGAGCCTCCTCGACCCGGCCAACGCCAAATCGATCCAAAGCTCCGTCACCACATACCTCTCGCTCTTCATCTTTGGCTTTTTCTACCAGCTCATTTTGGTGATTGATGCCCTTCGCCTCAAGAATACCATCCAGATTATCGGCCTTTGCATGTACAACATTGGTTTGCTCATCGAAGCGGCCATCCAACAAGACCAGATCAGAGATGCCATCAGCCTGGCAACCGAAAAGGCAAACTCCGCACAGCTTCAGGCCGACTTCGAACCCACCATCAAACCATACATCATAGCTCTGCCTTGCGTCCTGGGACTTGGTACGCTGCTCCTCTCACTCACAGCGTGGAAGCTCTATGAAGAGTTCTCGTGGTCCATCTACAAGCATATCAGTGCAGATTTGCGGCTGAAGCAACGCTACCTGTCCTACCAAATCTACATTACTCTACTGAAGTTTGACTTCTTCTTTTTCCTGGCCTTCACCGTTCAATTCCTCGTCGTCGTCATCAACACCACCGACATCGAATTCCGGCTGACCATTGCTGCCATTCCCATCACCATTGTGCTTTTATTCCTCGCCGCGTACTGGACCCGCAAGGAGAGCGTCTTGGGCATGCTCGCTATCATTGTACGTGAACCTCGTACACCCCCCATTTCTGAACCTCATAGGGCTGACAATTTTTCCTAGGTTGTATACTTTGGTGCTATGGCGTACTTTGTCTTCAAGCTTGTCCGCATATACTATGCCAACGATCAACGCAGGCAGGAGTACCTCCCCGCGCGGAAAACACTCACGACATTTGCCGCCATTACGCTGCTTCTGCTGGTCGTGACCCTCACGTACGCCATCATCTGCACGTGCAACTTCAACAAGGGCCTCAAGCCGCACCTGGCCTCGGGCCGGACTAGGCGGCGCCAGGCCAGCCAGGACCTCGACAAGCTGTTCCCGCATGACGGCGCTGTACCACTTGCAAATCCGGGCCAGAGTCGCATGACGATCGACTGAGTTGCTGCTGTCATGAATGTTGGGAAGGATGTCTGTTTACGAATTTACGGAACCATACGACCTTGCTGGGTTTGGCGTTGGGAAATATACCCCGTCTTTTGTCATTTACAATAGCATATTCATAACCACAGCACTACAATGTGCCGCCGCCCACGAACCGCCCTATGTCTTTGCCGTGCGAACCAACAGCAACCCGTGGCCGCAAGCCAACCCAGACGAGCGCCTCAAAGCGTCCGCGAGTGAGCCAACGCTTGCTGCCCATAGCCCACATCAACCCGCACCCGATCCCCCTGCGTCCCCGCCCCTGGCCCAAACACCAGCTGCACCTGCTCGAAGCCCGACGCCTTGGCGACGTCGTCGCGCTCGACGACACGCACGTGCGCCGCGCGCCGCATCGTCCGCGACTGCTCGATGCCCGCGCACGTGCTGCCCAGCCCGACGGGGTCGGGCGCCGAGTTCTGCGCCAGCACGAGCAGCTCCGCCGACGACTCCCACGCCTCGGACGAGGTGCCACGCCGCAGCACCCAGGCGGTGTGCGCGAGGGCGAGGGCGACGTGCACGAACAGCAGCGCGAGCGCGAGGCGGTACGACGCGGTGTCGGCGCGGTACGCCCAGCCGCCGAGCGAGATGGCCCAGTGCAGCTTGGTGCTGTTGCCGTCGTTCAGCGACGCCGGGCGGGGGATGGCGTAGCCGGTGCGGTAGATGGTGTCGCGGAAGCCCGGGGGCGCGGCGCCTGTGATGAGGTTGAAGCCGTAGGGGTCCCAGTACTTGACGTGGTAGTCGGCGATGCCGACGCCGCCGCCGTTGTTCTCGTAGCCGTTGCGCGAGAGGCCGTCGGCGAAGTAGGTGGCGAGGATGGAGGTGATGCTGGGCAGCAGTGGTCTCTGGTCGGTGAAGATGTTGTCCAGGCCCTGGACTGCGAGGATCGAGGTGAAGGTCGTCCAACCAGGTTGTTGTACGTCGTTGAGAGGCGGCATGAGATTGTTGAGCCAGGTTGTGTTCATGTGGATGGAGCCCGTGGCTGGGAGGGAGTCTTCTTCAAAAGGCCATAAGGTTTCCGTGGTCTGTGCGTAGGTATAGTACGAGGACGTGTCTTGGTCGTTGTACTTGACGCCTATCGTGTCAGTGCGGACCCAGCGGGCATCGATTGAGCACGTGTAAAGGTAGCTGGATAGAGCGCTCAGGTTGCCCCCCCAGGGTATCTGAAAGTCCAAGAATGCGCTCGGATAATAGTCGGTGGTGCTACCATTTCCCAATGGACTTGGACCTACTGGAATGTCGCGCCACTGCATTGCGATGGCCGTCGAGTTCAGTAGTGGCCGGCTGGGAAGCTCGTACCAGACGTCTTCTGCGAGGCCTCTTTGAGGTAGAAAAGGGTATTTCCAAGTGTCGTTAGTCAACGTGGCAGTGTGGTTCCTATAACACTGGGCTCGGACAACCGGTACGTAACCGGATACCCGTATGGTTGGTGGAGTGAAGCCAAATCGCTGGTAGTGCGCATAGGAGCTTACTCCTCTGAGTGTCTTGATAGTCCTGATCCATTCCAAAGCTATATCTGCTGAAAACGAGGCACATGCGACACAAGGCGCGATGGTGAAAGATTGCACACCCAGGAAGCGTTGGAGTTGACGGGTGATCACACCGTCTGTGGCAGTCAGATTGGTCACATGTTTTTGATGGGTTGCTCGTGAGTCGGCTACGAGAGTCTGATACCCGGCCCAAGCGCAACCAGAAAAGTCCATTCTCTGAGAAGTAATAGTGTAGATGTCCGGATTGGAACATTTCGCAGTGACTGCGTTTGAGTCCATGGTCTCTGGCCAAATGACGGAACTATTGCCAGATATCCAAAAGTCGGTCTCCCCTGCAGGCCAGTTGGTTTGTCTTGAAGGTATCAAGAGTAAGGCAGATGTAGGGCCCGCGACAGCAGCAACTATTGCGAATTAGTAAAGGTCACTTCCTCCGAGTAAGATCAATGCTTCTCCACGGCAGTAGTGCAGGCGCGGAGAAGCAGTCGGCGTCATCTGCCTGAAACATGGAATATTGCGAATCAAAATGCCTTACCAAGTCCACATACAGCCAGACCAAACATTATGGCGATGCGTTTCCACCATCCTTTGAATGCCATCGTCCCAGATAAGAACTCCGGTTTGAAGAAGAACCCAAAACCTGCGAAGTCTTTGTGCGCAAAGAGAAGCCCAAGTGGAACTCCCTCTCCTTCTGCCATGAGTTCGTGTCGCAGGACATCGAGGATAATCGTCGCAAGGGATGCCACAACGAGTAGTTCCTTCACCACAGCATCAGTACAGAAAAAGCGCAAAGGACTAAGGACTACTAACGAACAGCTTCGCTGCGCCTTGAAGCATCAGGCGCTTCAATGACTCGGAGTTCTTGCTATGCCAACCCTCAAGATCATCGCCAATGTAAAACCCGGACAGATTGAGGTACGCCAAAACGATTGTGACACAGACTGGTATGATATGAACCCAGCATCGTGCTGCAGCAGTCCACCAATCTCCACTGATGATAACTTTGCCGTGTTCTCTGGGATCTTTCAAAAGGGCCCGTCGAGCAAAAAGAGGGCCTTTCAGCCCAGCATTCCGTAAGAGAGCTGCGAACCGATTCTGCTTTACTTGCTTCTGTGCGGGTGGGTCCTGTTCGTGGCCATAGCCGAGTAAGGAAGCATCATCCACAACGTAAGCGGTACGCGATTTCGAAACAGACACCGTGGATGCCTCCATTTGGTGCCGTGTGGTGAGGGTGATGTTGCTGGAAACCCATGCGCAGCCGTCACAATCACAGCGACACAAGGCGGAGCATGGATTAGCCCGGCTTACTTGGGTTGGATGACATACTTCAATACCTGTGAGATGGAGGGCGGATGGGCGCTTCCAGCTTTGGGGTTTAGATCCAGCACGTAGCGTCAAGGCTGGCGTTTTGGCCCCCAAAAGCACCCAAATGCAGGTCTTGACTTGAGGAACGTCGCACGTGACGCTTTAGGAGCATAGCAAGATGTTTGAAGATTATGGTGAATAAGCTCTCCAGTATCTCTTCCTGTTCGCTGGAGGGCCGTGCGACGAAGCCAGAAAGGTGAGAGACCAGTCTAGATCATGAAGACTCCCGCCACCAAGCAACGCGCAGGCACGAGGCAATCAAATGAGCTTCCGTTGCAGGCGCCATGGAGGTGTTCTTTAGACGCTAGCCACAAGCGTTTTCTGGTGGCTGTCTCTGATTGATCAACTGGTGTGCACATGTCTACTTTTCCCGACAATGGCTGCAAGGCTGTGTTGTAGCCGGGCTGCGCCCAGTCTCTATATCTGGTCCTGATCAGGTCACCCTTCCGACCTTACCCTTCTTCGGAAAGTCAAGTATGGGAGTAGACGCTGTGGCAGTGACGGAAGACAGGCCATTCATCATGGCGGAGCGAAGTTTTTCAATGTTGAAGACACCGGAGGCGAGGGTAGACTCGGATGATCCCAGTTTGGCCGAGGAAGCACCAGCCCACATTGAAACAAGCCCCACCGTACTCCACGATGCAAGTGACTCGGCGACAATATGGGGAGCGCGTTTTGCTATCGCGTTGAATTGCGCAGTGGTGGCAGTCTTGATCACTTTCATCCCTGTCGAAATCTACATTAATCGGATGGATTTACTGTCTACTTACGACCGCAGTCTCTACGTCGTGGGAACAACTCTCTTAGGGACTATGATCGCGGCGTATACAAATTCTCAACTGCGTCGGCTCTGGCTTGGTATCATCCTCAAACAGACTCTTCCCACCGTAACGTTATCCAATAACAGGGCGTCGCGCGCGAGGACACTCCTCGGCCTTGGGAACGTGCGGGAGCAAATCCATGGTTCTGACATAACAGTCTCCATGATGCTCGTCGGGCTTCTCACGGCTGCCATAGTGACTGGACTCACGCCCTCGACGAAGATGAGCAAATTCCCCTATTCGATTCCGTTCACCCTCAATCAGGATTATGGACCCCCTTGCTTTTATCAGACCACCAAAAATCTTTCAGGCAGCCCTTTTGTATGGCGCAGCAGCAATGGTTCCTTTTTCAATTTCAACGAGAGCGATTTAAGATGTTCGACTTACACGGTTCCAGCCTTGTTACGACAACCTGAAAAGTATAAGATCGGGCCACATTCCGCGGCCTATGTGATGATGGGCACAACAGTCAATGTTGGCGCTGTTGGGACACCTTATGACACTTCGACAGGATTCATTGACGGATTCGGACTGGGATCAACTATTGAAGATGCCACCTTCGACGGCCACACAGACCATTTTACCTCTTCCACAGCATGTATGCCCAATATCGTGAGCACCCCTTATCGCTGCTACCCGGCTGGCAAGACCAGTGTGAATAACCAAACACTCACTGTTTCTGGAAGTGGCTGCCGGGCGACGACAAATCTCACCGTACGCCCAGATTTTGTATCCACTACAACTACAGGTATTTGTATCAATGAGACCGACATTGGTAGGGCAAAGTTGGTCTTTGGGGGAACCAAGGGATGGGCTGAGAGGTTTGCAAACGCAATCGACGAAGGATTGAAAGTACGTTCCGTACCTCCTCCTTCCAGATCTCAGCTATACTCAGTTGCATGTGACTTGGTCATCGACGGATCAGTATCGTTCCGTTCCGTGAACCTCAGTGCTACTGGGGTCTGGTCCTCGTTGCAAGTTACGGGGAATGAACCATGTACACCCCTAGATCCCGCTGGCAACGTAGTGTCTCCTATGGCTTTCTTGACGGACGAGGCTCTCGCGAGTGGGGTATTGGCAGCTCACCAGTTCCTGGCTGAGCGTAAATATTGGGATGGAGATATGCAGATGCTCTGGAGACTACTTGACAGCTCTCAGGCAAGCAGCAGCATCAGTCACCGCTCCGTGCCGATCCCCGTGTCACCTCACCGTCGGGATTACTATATCTTCAATAATTCACGCAACAGTCTCGAAGATACCTTGGGAATGCTGACGGCGGCTGCGATGGGGGCTTACTGGGGCAGCGTTGTGACCAGACCTCTTAACTTCGCATCAGATCAAGTCATAAGTGGTGGTGAGATGTGCTTGCCTGGATCCAGAGTTGGTTCCGGCGAATGGTGGGCACTAGTACTGATAATTCCCTCATTGTACTCCATCGTCGCCTTGCTCTACTTGTTACAGAAGAAGAGAGGCTACAGAAAACGTAGCAAGAGATGAAAGGCTGAGATGCCATGGATTGGGGCTATCTTCACATCGAACAACTAAGATAGATGCTGCAGCAGGTAGGACAAGTATGGTAAGGCTACATGCGGAGACCTGCCCTCCATCAAAGGCGAATGAGGGGTAACCCAATGGAAAGAAGGCGCTCCGGAGATGCGGTATGCGACTTTCCAATGTGTCCTCTACTCACATGCGCGTTGGTGTTGGTACCTGGCTTGGGGGCAAACTACGACAGCGGTATCCCAGTACTTTTCCCTAGGGCGTCATCCGAAGATGCCATTCGGAGCACTCCGTGGGAATTGTCCAGAAAACGGCAGTCACAATCACAATGACAAAACAAGAGTGACGAGAGGAGAGTGTCGGGCCAATTCGGTTCATCGTCCACATCATATTATATAGCTTGACATGGAAATCATTGACAAGCCAGACAATATTGACGGGAGCAGCTATACTATAATGCTTGCAAGAAGACGTGTAGCAAAACTGTCACGGCGAATGAAATCCACAAATGATATTTTGAGAGAACTCCTCATAGTAGCCTCAGACCCGACATCTCAAGTGCCGGATATAGGAATGGTAACGTGGGATCAAAGACCAAAGATGATCGCGTACTCAGAATGCTGGGCGAAGTGGGGAAGAGCAAACCTGGCCATGAGGATGGTGTTTAGAGAAGATGCCTCCGCAGCTGTACGGGCCTACTTCAGGGGCAGGTTGACAGGTTGTTGTGATGATGAAAACGAGCTGACAGGTAACTCGAGATAGGTGTACATCTTGGCCAACGGATCGATCGACTCAGACGCGCGACATGGCCGTGCTTGTCTCGCCCGCTGACAACGCCGCTTCCAACCTGCAGGTAAGACAGCTGGCAAGTTGGGCATCCAGACGAGCAGGGAAAGATGGAGGAGCTTGCAGCTTGCAGCGAATCAAGCAGCCTCGGATAATCGGAGTGGGTGCGCCGGCGCACTTCAGAAAAGCTCTTGGCTGCTTCTCGAAGGGCGCTAGAAGTAGAGCGGCACCTATCTCGCGCGTTATCAGGGTCGACGCAGGCCTCGCCGGCAGCACGATGCTCCAGGGTTGCACTGGGAGCGGCGCTAGCGCCGTATCTATCAACGCGAAACCCTGTCCGAAGGGAAGGTCGGCGCAAAAAGCCAGCGGGGTGGCTCCCCTAAGCCGCACTTATCGCGTCTCCACAACGCTGAACCATGGCTGATTGGCCACTGCTCGCCACCATCGATGCTGGGCCAGAGCCAATTCGGCAGCAAGGCCGCCGGCGCCAAGGGTGTCAACGGTACGAGACGGATGCTCCCAGAAACCAAAAGGTCGTCGGGATGATATAGATTGAGGAGCTGCTGCCGTCGGGGCTGGTCGCATGCTCGCTGCCCTTTTCTGCTGCTATACGCGACCCCTTGGAAATCATCCGCAATGTCGCAGGCCCACAATGCCTCGCCGCAGACGCACGTCGCCATGAACGACGACCCCGCGCTCGACCGTGCGCACGAACATACCCACCCTCACCTCCACCACAGCACCCTTGCCACCGGAGGCCCGCACGGCCACGAGGACGACGTGGTGTACTCTCAAGGCACAACCTTCGACCACAGTGCAATTCCGGATGCGTCTCCGCAGGACCACAATCTGCACCGTCGCGGCCACCCTGAGAAGCATGCTGGACCCGACAAGGCCACCTACACCGTGTACGACGCCGAGAAGGGCGAGACTGCAACTCCCAATGGTAGCTCTATGCAACCCGAGGCCGACCCGCAAAGCCATCGCTTTGCTCACTTGTATGCTAAATGGCGCGTCTTCTTCCACCTTTTTATCTTCCTGCTGTTCACAGGCTGGTGGATCGCCAGCTTGATCTTGCATCGCAACGACAAGAATTGGCTCATCCCGTTCTTGCTGTGGCTCGCCATCTCTATACGCCTGCTCACCTTCTACGTCCCCATCACCGTCGTCACGAAGTCAATGCACTTTGTTTGGAACAACACCGGCCCAAAAATCGTGGCTCTCATTCCCGAAAAGCTGCGCATCCCGGCCGGCGCGCTCTTGGTCATTGCAGTCATCCTCGTCGGCGCCTTCGCATCCAAGGAGACTGCGGACAACACTCGTGCAAACAGGGCCGTGAGCTTGTTCGGTCTGGTCGTCTTCATCTTCGTGCTGTGGGCTACGTCCAAACACCGAAAACTTATCGTTTGGCACACCGTCATCGTCGGCATGCTGGTACAGTTCATCGTTGCATTGTTCGTCCTGCGCACCAAAGCTGGTTATGATATTTTCAACTTCATCTCCACACTTGCTCGTGAGCTGCTCGGTTTTGCAGAGGATGGTGTCGCTTTCCTGACCACGACCGACATTGCCGCCCAGAAATTCTTCTTCTTCTCCGTTTTGCCTGCAATTGTCTTCTTCATATCCCTCGTCTCGGTGCTCTTCTACTGGGGTACTCTGCAATGGTTCATCAAGAAGGCAGCCGTTTTCTTCTTCTGGTCGATGCGCGTCAGTGGCGCCGAGGCTGTTGTCGCCGCTGCCTCCCCATTCATCGGCCAGGGCGAGTCTGCGATGCTCATCAAGCCCTTTGTGGCTCATCTGACCATTGCCGAATTGCACCAAGTCATGACTTCTGGCTTCGCAACTATCGCAGGCTCCGTGCTGGTGGCCTATATCGGCTTGGGAGTTAACGGATCCGCTCTTATCTCATCCTGCGTCATGTCAATCCCCGCATCTCTCGCCATCTCAAAGTTGAGGTGGCCCGAGACCGAGGAGACCCTCACTTCGGGCCGCGTCGTCATTCCTGATGATGACGAGCACAAGGCTGCCAACGCTCTCCACGCCTTTGCCAACGGTTGCTGGCTGGGTCTCAAGATTGCAGGCATGATCATGGCGACACTCCTTTGCATCATCGGTTTCGTCGCTCTCATCGACGGTCTGCTTGGCTGGTGGGGTCGCTACTTGAATATCAACGACCCGCCGCTCTCGCTCGCCCTCATTCTGGGCTACATTTGCTACCCAATTGCATTCCTCCTCGGCGTTCCCCGCCAGGGCAATGATCTGTTCAAGGTCGCTCAGCTGATCGGCATCAAGCTCGTCCAGAATGAATTTGTCGCATACAACAGCCTGCAGACCAGCGCCGACTATGCTGACCTCAGCCCTCGATCTCGCCTCATCGCAACGTATGCGCTTTGCGGATTTGCCAATATTGGTTCCTTGGGCACACAGATTGGCGTGTTGTCGCAGATCAGCCCCAGCCGTGGTGGCGATGTCTCGCGCATTGCGTTTTCAGCTCTTATATCTGGCGCGATCTCGACGCTGACCAGTGCAAGTATTGCAGGTCTTTTGGTCACCGACCAGGCCCAGTTCTACACACCGAGTGCTGCCTCGTAGATAAAATGTATTTCAACAGGGATGGCGTTCTTGGCGGCTCACGTGGATCCTCATAAATAGATGATGAAATATGTCACGAAGCTTTATGTTCTCAATCTGATGTGGCTTGCATGCATTAAGGTGACCAGGCGTGTCAAGGGGTAGCGTTGGGCGGGAGTGGCGCCCATCCACACCCCCCAAGCATTTCCTGCTTGACATATTTCGTCCTCGGTCTGGGTAAGCACAAACGCCGCTAGCAGTAGATTTATCATAGGGCAGCATCCAGATCCGACAAGCTTCTCCTGGGGTTGCTCACACATCTGACTTGCATACATTACCTAAGCGCGCCTCGTCCGGTGTGATTAAACTTTCTCTGGTCCAATCATCCGCCCACCACCACGCTAAGTCCGATAACCCGGGCGCCAGATACCTTAACATGGATGATGCCATCAAAGTGAGCTATCTATCCGGGGCTTGAATCTCGGGAAGCTAGGCAGTAGTATGTGAGTATTTGTGGGCGGTGCGCGCCCTTCTTCTGCGATGGAGCTTGTTCTCTCCATCGTCTCAGCAAAGACTAGCCATGACTCTTCACCTCGAGTCCGCCATGACCTCCACAGACACGGATTACAGACCGTCGGTCGAGGCTGCTGACCCAGCACAGCCGGCGAGCTTCAGTACACGTTCGTCGAAGCGAAAGCGTGCTTCCGCTGCAAAGATTCCCATCCAACACGCCGCGTCGCTCACCCCTCCACCATCCAACGATCCATCCGACGACGACAACTTCAACCAGCCCGCCAAAGAGCCACTCCACGTCCTTGCCGCCGCATCCGTAGCGTCCGCCCTCCAGAACGCAACACCGCGCGAAGCAACCCCCTCCGCACCCACCTCCCCCGCCCTGCAGACCGCCCTGCACGTCCTGCACACCGAAGCCCAGGCCCTGGCCCACATCCACACCCTCTACGCGACGTCCGCGCCCGCGCAGCGCAGCCTCGCGCGCGCCATCGCCCTCATCGCCCGCGCCCACACCACCGGCGGCCGCCTCGTGCTCTGCGGCGTCGGCAAGTCCGGCCTCGTGGCGCAGAAGACGGTCGCGACGCTCAAGTCGCTCGGCGTGCCCGCCGCCTTCCTGCACGCCGCCGAGGCCATGCACGGCGACCTCGGCGACCTGCGCGCCGCCGACGCCCTGTGCTTCGTCTCCTGCAGCGGCGCCACCCCCGAGCTGCTCGCGCTGCTGCCGCACGTCGCGCCCGGCGTGCCCGTGCTCGCCGTGTCGGCGCACGGCGACGCCGCGGCGTGTGCGCTGCTGCGCGTGCGGGCTGCCGTCGGCGAGGTCGTCCTGCTGCCTGCTACGATGCCCGAGGCCGAGGAGGTGAGCTTCGGGGTGCGCGCGCCTACGACGAGCACGGCGGTTGCGCTGGCCGTGGGGGATATGCTGGCGTTGGCGGCCGCGCAGCAGATTCATGGCGGGCGGGACGGGGTCAGGGCGGTGTTTGATCGGAATCATCCGGGCGGGGCGATTGGGGCGGCGACGGAGAGGTTGGTGGCGCGCGAGATTGGCGGCGATGAGGCGGAGAAGAGGCAGCGACGGTAGACTGGGTAAGGGCTCCCCTTGTGGATGGGGTGGGGCCGGAGTGCCTCACGGCAAAGGGTATACTTTGATGGAGCAACCTATAGTAACGGGTTGTGCGGAATTGCCTGCGAAGGGCCGAATTGCAGCTGATGCTGCCTCACGTAGATGAGATATAACGAAGTTCACGACACGCTACTTCCAAAGTTTCGTCAGAAAACTCTTATGACTATAATCTGACTTGAAATTGTGGACATCATAACCCAGTACTTCTGAATTCTTTGGAGATGCGACTAGTGGAGTCTAATATATGATGGGAAAAATGTCCGGTGCAACTTTGGAAATTTCTATGTCTATCGTGGCTGTGGCAGGATCATATGTTGGGCGACAGCTGGTCATACTTGACACATCGTTCGACCTAAGAGTGTGTCAGTAACGCTTGAATAAGGCTAGCAGAACGGAAAAATGAAGAGCTTACCTCTTCGACGGTCGCAGTGATCAGCCGTCTGGCTTCCAGGCCAGCCCACACCTTGATCATGCTGAAGTCTCCCTTCCGCAGCATGCCTGTGCCGCCTTGCGCACCAAGCTGTCTGAGAATAGGCAGAGCACCTGCAAACAGATCCATCTCCGGATCAAGACTCCTGCCAATGCCCTCTAGGAGTAATATAGAAAGCACAACATTCACAAAATCACCCTCAAGCCTAACGTGATGACCACGCACCATGTCCAGCACCTCGCTCAGAATATCGCCAATCTTGATATTCCCAAGTGAGAATGTACGGCTCTTGACACCAAGGACCAAATGCTGCATACGCAATGCGAACACCTCTTTGTCAATGACGGCGTCTGGTTGCCGGCAGCGCTCAACCATAAGATGGCCGGCGCGATACCCGTCAAATTCTGCGACAGCCTTGAAAAGGTCGAGGAAGTTGTTGCGGTTCATGGAGTTGAGCTCTGTGACTAGACCGGTGTCTATGAAGATAAGTTGTGGTCTGTACCCTTCAGAGTCAATGGCCGCTAGCTCTGCGCGCCAGGAAGTGGGATCATGGCGGTGGGGCCGAAGGCGTGAAAGCACGAGCTCGGTGACATCGTTGGTGGGAGCCTTAGGTATATCGTCGGATGTTGAGGGATCGGGGGAGTCCGTGGGCTCTTGGGTGGATTTCTCTGTCCCAGGTATCTGAACATTGGGACCTTGTAGAGCAGTGGATGTACGTGAGAACAGTTCGGTGGTTGCAGGCACTTCGATCTTCTGCGGCTCATAGAATCGCACCATTATGTTGCCAGGATGCAAATCAGCGTGGATAAAGTTGTCAATCAACAGCATGCGTAAGAAGGCATCAAGGCCTTCGTTGGCAATCTCTTTCTGGTATATGCCACCGCCGTTGGCAAGGAAGTCTTCTAGAGGTATACCGTTGGCAAATTCTTCGATCAACACCTCCCGCGTAGTGTAGTCAGAATATGGGAAAGGAAACCAGGCAGTGGTACGGTCTTTGAAGTTCTTGCGGAAACGCGTTAAGTTGGCGGCTTCGATGCGTAAATCCAGCTGAAGTTGCATCATCTCACCAAACTGTGCAACTTCGTCTGGGAATGAGAGCCATTCCATTGTTGGGATGGCGTTGATGATGTTGGCAAAGAAGCCCATGATGCGTAGGTCACGACGGACAATGCGCTCAGCGTCGGGATGCAGGACTTTGATGGCAACATAAGAAGACGGAACTCGTCGAGGCGTGCTCTTAGCAAGAGCATCGACGTTCCGGCGGACTCGCTTTGTCAAGGAGGTCGTCTCCTCGAGGTCGTTGTCGCTTGATACTGCAAGGTGGGGCTGGAGTTTTGCTTTGTACACTTGCGCTATCGCGCCCACCCCCAAAGGTTCTTCTTGAAATTCTTCAAATATCTCTTCAAACGGTCGACCATCAAAGGCTTTTTCAATGATTGCCTTTGTTTTGCGGAGCGAGTGAGCTGGAGCGTTCGAATGAAGCGAGCCCATGATAGCACACATCTGCTTGGGAAATATGTCTGATCTAGAGGCAGCCCATTGCCCAAGTTTGATGAAAGCTGCCCCAGCTCGTTCCATACTTGCTACTAGAAAACGATACCACCAGATCGAGCCAGCTCTTTCGTTGTCCTTTTCAGGGATCCTTCGTCCAAACCATATCGCTGGTACGACAACAATAACGGGAACAAATAGTATCAATAGGTGCAGGAAGCGGAACCCAGTGGCGACGGGCTCGAAAATATATGTGTCGAAGTAATACCAGGCCGTATAACGTACACCATGCGAGCTGCCAACAAACGACGGTACTTGCGATTCTATTTCTTTACGTGATGCCTGCAGCATAATGTCTTCTCCAGTTCTATCTTCATCTCCATCTCTTCTTTGCTCACTGAGGAGGACGAATGCCGCGGGAGTGAGGGCCGTGCCCGAGAAGAGGATCTTGCGGCCATATCGTGGCTTGGGTGGGGCTCGAAGGAGCCAGAGTTTGGAGAAGTGGTAACGACCACCGCTGTTGGAGGGTCGACGGGAGAACGGAAATGTATGATTTGATTGTCGGGAAGCTCTGGCACTGGTCGAAAGGCCCTGGATCGTGTGAGAGGATCTGCTGAGTATCCGAGCCGCGAAGGCCGACGGCTCATGGACAAAGCTCGAGAAGGTGGGCTGAGGGCGCGCGAGTCTGAGGCATTGCCGACAGGAAATGCCAACGAGGAACACAGAACTGGCGCTCATTGTCTGGTGTGTTAGGGCATGGTGATGCGGCCAAAACAATACCTCGACAAGTCCAATGATCCAGGTCGACAATGATGCGATGAAGCCGCGCTACGTCACCTCTGCTGGCCTTGGCACATTTGAGATCCAACATGTGATATTTCATTCCGTAGATGTGCTGCGCGTAAAGATTTTCCAACCAGGACGGAAGCAGTTGTGTTCCTTTCTACGCGTAACTCCATTTATTTATCCAACCTTCTTACAGGTCGTGGATCAAGAAAGGCGGTAGCAATAATTTAATTGCGCTCGAATCTTCACAACCTAAAATAACACCACCAGTAAGCCGACTTTGTATGCGCCCTAGAATCGTTAAATCAAAGACATAACAGGTCGTTTCTCAAGTACAAGCACTTCCGCTCAATCACAAGCGCATTTGAGTCATTCCCTTGAAGCCATATGGGAGAACTATTTTGAAAAGATTTAACATTTGCTCGAGCGTATCACCGCCAACCTGGTGCCCACCTGTGACACAGCAGCTGCCCTAGATTTTACCAATTGAGAGTGCAGACTAAGCTCAAACCCTCAAGATTACGCTAGATTATAAGTACTGTCCGCGGCCGCTTTGTGGTTCGAGTAGTGCAAAGCTATTAGTGAAAGGAATTGAAGTCAGGACAAGTTGCGCCGTAAAGAATCTCCACCATGGTATAGTCCTCCCACCTGGTTGCAAACATGGATGCTTAGCACCAGTCTTCTGAAAACAAAATATTCGTTTAGGCATTGAGACGTAGTCATCATCACAACAAGAAAGACAGAGCTACCATCAATTGCGCCAACAAAACAGTAGTTGAGATCGCTTTGACAGTAGATCCGCTCCCAGTTGAGGTAGGGGATGCAGTCGCCTGAACCCTGCTCGCTTCTGCACTCCTGCTCGCTCCTGCGCTCCTGCTAGCTTCTGCGCTCCTGCTTGAGGATAAAGCCGCGTACCTAGAGCTAGCAGCTGCTTCAGAGCGTGACTGGGCCACATAGTAGCTGGACCTCGACGCATCTTCGCTGGCAAGCTCAGCGCTGAAGCTTGAAGCCTGTGCAGCCTCGTCACTACTCAAACTAGCATAAAATGCACTATCTGCTGCAGCCTGGGATGCCAGAGAAGAGCTCAGGGCCTGGTTTGGAGTAGTTATGGCAGGGGAAATTGCGGTCGGTCCAGGGTTAAAAGATGGTATTGGGATTGGTGTAAAGACAGGCCCTGGGTTGACGCTTGTTGGTGTAGAACCGGCAGGGGGTTTGGTACACGCGTCGTCATTGGTGCCACAGACCAGCCCTGGTCCAGGACAGCACGCGGTGAAAGCTCCTGTCGTGCAGATAGCGACTCCCGCCCTACATTCTTCCACGCAAATGTCGTGATTAATGCCGTCGACTACCGTAGTTGAACATTCCGCTCCACGAGGACAGCAGCCAGATATGGTGGCACAAGGTGTCTCGGTTGCCTCTTCGCAAGTGTAGGATACCTGCCGACCAAAGATTCCGGCATCAAATAGGCCAGGGGCCACGCCTTGAAGAAGATCAGGGAGACGCGCTGCACCTGTTATGGCAGGTCGCTGCAAACGTACTACATCGGAATCTGTGCAGCTTGCATGCCGAACAAGCCAAAGACAAGGTACCAAGATAATCAGAAACATATTGTGTGACGACATCTGAGCAGACTGGATTGGTCGTAAGTAATTCCAGCGGTTCTTCATGAAATTCGTCGCACAATACCACCATATTTGTAGCCAGCCCCCAAATCGATTGCGGCTCCATTATACTAACCACTTCAGGGTGAAAGAGGCGAGGCTCCGCTTAGAGCCATGTTCACTCCGCCTAGCGGTACCTAGTGGCGCAGGGATCCCCCAATCAACGTGGTCGATTCGAAATGGTAAGCAGCCACGATTGTTGTCACCTTCGCTTCCCCGCTTGTCACCAAGCTCTAGTACAGACGAGAAAGAGGGATACGCTCTTGCCCCACGCCATAAGGCTTACCAGTAGTAGCCTTGCCGCAACCAGCCCTCATAATATTGCTATAGGGTCTTTGACTGTGTCGAAAACCGCTTCCGGTGGTTTGCACGATTTCCTGTTGGTGGGCATGTATTCATGACTGACATCAGAAACTTTTCGTATAATATACCAGCCTGTGTTCTCGCTGTGCATCTTCTCGCTGATGGTTTCAATTGACTCAGTCGTGACAACCTCTTGTTCATATCAGCATATCCCCGTTTTCTTCAGATTCCCGTTGAGACTCCTCGACTGTTTGTTCGTCCACGCTCCAACCTTTCCTCTCCCTCCAACGCTTCCTCTCACTCCTGAAGCTCTTGGCAACTTCTGCACGCCAGCCATCCTTGACATCTTCAAAAAGGCTGCAGTTATCGCCGTTGGCGTTGTTGGTGAATTGCCACCAAAACATGCCTTCAGCTCTCGCGCCATCTGGCGAGTCAACCAGACCCACGGCAAGGTCAAGCATCTCTTGTCTACTGCTGTTGTTAGTGTTGGTGTAGAAGACACTTGCAGAGCAGCGCTTGCAGTGATAGCGAATCACGCCCGCGCTGCTTTGATACCGGGTTAGAGTCCCGACCGCGGAATCGCCTTTCGCGACAGCCTCTGACAGATCATTAACGTTGTTAGGAAAATTTGACGATCCTGGAGATGTAGAATGAATGCTCTTCATCTCCACAAAGGATAAGGGCACAATATCTACGCTAAAGGTCGTCCGGCAGGAGTTGCACAGGCAATTGATAGCCAGCCACTTGCGGCGAGAGATGGGATCAACAAACCACGGAACCTTATCTTTGTCGACATTGCGATAATCCGGGCGGGCAAGTCTGAGATTAACGCCACCACAGTGACAACGTATCGGGAGCTCGTCACCATGGGTAAGTTCGTGCTCATCTTTAAGCCCAACGTTTGCAGGCCAGTCCGCATCGAGCTTGTCGCTTTTATCGGAGAAACCTGCCCAGCGTGGAACAGGCATATTATGAGCACCAGTCTCGGGATGCGGGTTCAACAGCCATGCAGAGTTGCCGCCATCTATGGTGTCCCCAACGAAGATGTGGTTGTTGTATTGTAATAGTCCTTTGTCATGAGGCAGGCATGCGGTGAACACTTCGTAAGCGCCAGTTTTAGGCACATACCAGAACATTTTTTGACTGCACTTGCCGCAAAAAAAGATAAACACATTTGGAGAAAACTCATAACGTTCCAGTGAGTGGTCCTCGGGCAGCGAAGGCCACGGCGTTCCTGTGGTATGTAGATTTCCAGTACAACGGCGACACGACGTACAGTGGCATAACGAGGCCTGAAGCGGGAGAGAAGACGTTGGAACGATCGAAGTGAACGAGTGAGACTTGCAATGGCAAGTTGCCTCAATCTTCGTCGTGATTGCAAGAGCCATATTTTCTGAACAGTCTCGAAGGAGTTTATTGGTATTCTGACTGGTTTCGTCTTATCTGAGCTTACTCATATTCAAAGTGACACCCTGCGGGGGTGATTACGTACTCCCAAGGCCTGGGACACGCTCTACATGGTCTGTGCCACCCTTTCCCCGTCCACTTCACAATTTCCCACCCAGCTGGATTTTCGCACTGTATATCGACGAGGGTCTTTCCGGCCAAAGAGCTCAAGATTTCGCATTACGTCTATGGACCGCCCACATTTCCTTTCCATTCTATCTTCACCAAGCGCCTGTGTCCCAACTCTGGTCAACAGGTTATATATTTCCTCTAGCGTTAAGTTGCTGGTCTCCGGGTGGCAGAAGAAGACCAATGAAATCAAGGTTGCGTTTTAGGTACTTGAATATGAGGTATACTTTCCACTGCAGCTTGGTGATGATGGTTGGTGTGATCATGACGGCAAAGAAGCTCCAGAGCCAGCTGGCCGAAACGCCAACAGCGGTACCCCTTACACGGGCGTGGAGTGCCAGAATTTCAGGTCCGTAGACCCATGGGATACAGTTGACTGATGTGCCGGAGATGGACATGTACGTGAAAAAAACCGCTACGGTAACGGACGTGGTTGGCTTCTCCACAGATGTGCCCTTGAAGCGAAGCCAGGTGGCGATCATCAGCATCGACACATAGAGGTCAAAAGAACCCTACAACATGGGTCTGCGTAGACCGAGTTTATCGGCTCTGTACCGAGTTCAGGGTATCTTCGCAGCGGGCTCTCCCCTCTGCTTCCTAGTACTTTGAGTACAATTATCCCTATTATTTGGCTCCCTGCTACGGAGCCCTCACAAGAGGGCGTAGAAAGCAGCGTTAGGTATTAACGGATCGGGGCGGGATTAAGCGCGAAGCGGAAATTCATAGGACGGCTGAGTACCTAGTAGCATTTAGGACGCGCTTTGTAAGGAGTTGAACACCATCAAGCGACTTATAGCGTCGTGCGTAACACAGATAGCCATGATAAGAACTGGACACTCATTATTTCCGGTAATTAGAGCAACATGCGATTCCAGACATTAAAGTTGGTTGGATGACTCTGAGAGCAGCACTTTAGCGTATCGGTCTCTTCGACCGTGCACTTCGAATATAATGACACATTAGCCGCTTCAGTATGACTGTCTAAAGAAGTATGGAGCCAGAACCGAAGTTGATCGCTGAACCCTGCGTTCGTAACACCAGTTAATTAGCCGACTATCAGTCTGCCCAATCTCTAGGAGGCCAGCCGTTTTCTCCAGTACCAAAATCAGGCCATCCATCCGGTAGCACCCCGAAATGAACCCAGAATCTTTTGTCACATCCCCATTCCTTGCAATTACTCAAGTCGCACAATCCAAATTTCTCGCAAAAGCATATCTTCGCATGTGGGCACAGCACAGTATCCTTGCCAAACATGATATGCCAGGTGTACTCCATCACTCTTCCAGACAAATCGTCGCCCAAATCCGTGTTCCATAGCCAGTCACGAAAATGGATGTAGTCTTGTTGAGGCCGTTTTCGAATGGTGTCTGCCGCCACCGCAAACTGCGCACCACAGTGCACAGCTATCGTCTTCGGAAGAGCTGCAGAAGGACCGAAGAGCTCGGCAAAAGCCCGCGGATACACAGCCTCGGTTTTGCCCCGGTCATCGATCTTCTCAGTAGAATCCTTTGGGTCCGCAAGTATAGCCTTGATCTCCTCTTCCGATCTTGAAGTATTGAGCCTTAGCTCGCTGGGACAGCCGAACTCCCAGGTGCAGCGAAGGGTGGCAAATCCCTCACGCAAGGCATACGGGAGTTGAAACTGTTTGAGGACTTGCACGCCATCATACAGCGGATCTTCGTTATGCCATTGATACCTTTTCCCGTGGAGAAAGAAAGAAATGTCAGGTAGGGTCGAGTAATGATCGATGATGTAAGTCAGAAACACGGCAGCTTCTCGACCCTTATTTCGTGGCACTGTATATTGTGCCGCAGGATCGTCTGCTTTGTAAACCGTTGAGCCATATTCTGGAAAGTGTGTGGTGACCCAAGATGTGTCCTCGTCTTTGACAGAGGCCACCACTAGGTTAACGGTAGGTGGTGGGTCTGGTACCGAAGGCGAACTCGTTGGCAGTATCGACAAGTCCGACGTGCCCGAGTAAGAGTAATAAAGTGCGGCAGAGAGAAAGACAAGGATTAGAATTACAATTTTCTGTAAATTTGTTCGGGCCAGGTGGAGGGGAAGTTGGTTTTTAGAGAGCATTGAAAAGCAGCGTCACACCTCGGGACTAGGTCCTGAACTCAGGGGTAGAGTGAGAGGTCATATATCACCAGAGTCCTTGCACGCCTTTTTATAATTCCAGATCCTTGTAGGTGCGGTGAATGAGACTGATTGCAACGAAACTCGATGGCGAATATAAAATTCCGGGATATCGTTTACATTATACAAGGAGTGGAGAAAGCAACTGGGCTGGCCCATTGAATCGGTCTCTCCTGCCAGCCGCTTCGGGTCGGAAAACATCACGTGACACTCACCGAACGGCCGCGAACGTCCAATTAATTTCTTCTGATGTTCCCCAATCAACACAATCAGACGCATTACAGTCGAATGGAACCAGAAGATTCTCGAACATTGTGGGGTTTCCGGGAGGGTAGACTTAACCTCTAAAGTCTGTGAAGAGCCTTTGTTTCTGCATCATTGGCGAACGTTTCATGTTCGCACACAACACTTACCAGGGTATGAGCAGGCTTCCGCTCATCTGGTGTACGCGGTCTTCCAAGGAAAACCGAGGAAACTTGTATGAGGACCTCGAATCCAAGATTTCTCATTGTGTTTTAACCGATACCACCTTGGGCGGTCGATCTGGCAACGACCTTGGTCAGCTGTGCTGGCACGCTTAATGCTTAGCCCAACCAAATCCATCAAGTCTGAACACGCTCTCTTGCAAAATATGATCTATCAATGATAACACAACCAACGACTCATGGGGTTACAGAGGTGTTCTAGCGTAATCAAGCTATGGATCGTGGCATCGATGTGACGAAACCACTTCCACTAGGCTGTGAAAACCAAGCTTCAAGAACACTCACCTATCCTTCTATTAGCTTGAAATTGATGCCAGGTAGCACTCATACCGACTATCTGCTAGTCTCAACATTTAGAAATTAATGATGATGACTCGATGAATTTAGCATAACCTACTTCGACATGACGCTATTCCTTGTCAGGTCATAGATATCATGCTTCCTGCGAGCAAAACTACCTCATACATCATCTCGCCCTATTCTAACGTGTCTTGGGAAGCTGCACAAGTAAGGACTGCTCTCTTCTAGGACTTTAATTCCAGCAGTCCCAGCGTTGTAAGTTACAGCAGTGCGCGAGGGAAGGATGTCAGTCACTAGCATATGGCAGGTCAATCCTGGGATTGTCCCTGAGAGGAACTCGGACTTCGAGGTTGCCAAACGTGCTTGGCGTCCGTAAATTGCTAAGGTATTTTTCATTGTGACCGTATCATGATTATCACACTAATAGCTGAATGTCCCATGTTTCACCGACCCCATATGTGACACCATCCTCGAGACATAAGACCTTTGCGCTTAGTGGCAGTAGCAGCCTGCGCCCAACTGGCACGTATTGCCGTCGGCGGAACAGTAGGTACCAGAGTCACCGCAGTCACAGTTGCCACGATAGGTATAGCAAGTGCCGCCATTGCAAGTACCGTCGACGGTCTATGGAGGATTGTCAGATGACCATATTATACTGCGCAGAAGGAGAGAGCTCACAGGTCCCTGACGGGCGGCCAGGCCCTCTGCAGGAGCAGGGCTAGCAGCAGCTAGGCTGATACACAGAGCTGCGATGGCGGACAGGGTGAAAGAGAACTGCATCTTGAGAATTTGTGGAGGTTGTAGTTTGAAAATGACCATTCGGACCTCTACGGACATTTGAATCAGATTTATATACCCATGACTACGATTTCTTTAGGTTTGAAACATACGGACTTCGAAGTCATGGCGCTTTAGTTTACGAACTGATATGGCAAAGAATACGAGCAGGGTGCGTCAATACGAGAGCCAAGCTATTAGGCCAAAGATCAGCGCTCATTGACACTAAGTGGTGTAACAGAATTCAATCTATGCCAATCAAGAATCAGAATGACTAGAGATGAGATAGTTGTGAGCCCCCAATGCTACGTAGTGAGCGGCAGGGCAGGACAGGCTTTCCGCTAGAAACCTCGACACGGGCTAACTCGGCAAGCCATGACTCTGTGAGACAGTAGCCAACGCGATGATGTAGTAGTCTGCGAGATTTTTGTTCCCAATTCAGAGTACCAAGTGGTGTAATCACAGGCATGCGTGTGGGGTTAGATCTGCGTTGTCCTTTTGAGTTTGTGGTAGAAAAGAAGATCAGCTTGGCGAGTTAAGCTTTTGCGTGAGGGGCGACACCTTTGACTTTGTATTGGAACAATCTCTTCGCGACATTGATAAGAATACACCCGTCTTTGCATTGACTTCCCATCAACTAACCCTTCATATTGGAGACATTGGCAAAATGTGGAACGCAAGAAACGGTGGAGACTTTGACGCGGCCAAAGACATAGCGGACTTAGCTGGACGTGTATTTCTCATCACTGGAGGTATGCCTTCATTAACTCGTCAGGTGCACTCATTTGTTGTAGTAGCTAAAGTGAAGATCAGGAAATAATGGACTAGGAAAGGAAAGCGCCCTTCAGCTCTCCAAGCACAAGCCCGAGCATGTATACGTCGCTGCAAGATCCGCCGAGAAAGCGGAGGCCGCCATTGCAGACATTAAGGAGGCAGCTCCATCTACCAAATTATCATTTCTGCCATTGGATTTAACATCCTTCGAAAGTATCAAGGCCGCCGCTGACAAGTTCTCTGCGTCGTCCGACCGTCTCGATGTGCTTATCAACAATGCTGGTATCATGGCAAGTCCGCCAGGCCTCACCAAGGAAGGATACGAGCTCCAGTTCGGAACCAATCATATGGGCCACGCTTTGCTGACCCGCCTCCTTCTTCCAATCCTGAAAAATACCGCTAGCCAGCCTGGTGCAGATGTGCGAATCATCACCCTCTCGTCTGTCGCCGAGAACTGGGCTCCCAAGGCTGGCCTTGTCCTTTCAGATGCCAAGTCGCCCATGGACAGCTACAGCACGTGGGCTCGCTACGGCCAGAGCAAGCTCGCAAACGTCCTTTACAGTCGTCGCCTTGCCCAGGAGCACCCAGAGATCTTGTGTGTTGCTATACACCCCGGTAGTGTGCGGACCAATCTTATTTCCGGGCCACAAGCTAGCTACCCTCGTTTTTCCAGTATTATCCCGGTTGTGTCAAGGTTCTTGCAAGTGCCGGTGCAGAAAGGTGCATGGGGTCAGTTGTGGGCTGCCACAGCACCCCGCTCCGAGATCAAGTCTGGAGCGTTCTACTACCCTTTCCGCAAAGAGGTTCCTGGGAGCGAGAGTGCCCAGAACACAGCTCTAGAGAAAGAGTTGTGGGACTACACCGAGAAGGAACTTTCCGCTGCGGGCTTCTAGTCCTTGACCCGGCCATCTGGAGCTTCTGGCGCAGGCCATGGGGAGACGAAACCTCGCCCGCATTCTATGCTGCTGCAGGTCCACGACTGGAGAGGCTCGTCCGGTATTGGTACTCCAAGCTGGCCGTATAATCCTGGAGCACTCGCCAAAGCGGAGGGATCGTAAGTGGCGGCTTCCAAGCTGGACAGCTCTTGTGGAGGCCTCCATGTCTTGTCGAGTGCGAGAGCAAGGTAATCGAAGCTCTGGAGCGATTCACCAAGGTGGACGAGGCCCGCAACGCGATCGCCGGGTTTGAGACTGCTTCTCGCGCCCGCACCCATACCGTATATAATGCCCACATAGCCGCAATCGATATTGTCCAGGTCTTGCGCATGTGCCGGGGTCTAGCAGCCGCGGGTCAGCTTTGCAGGCAAAGGGATGAAGAGCCGAGGTATGTGGAGAGGAGCAGAAAACGTACACATTCAAAAGACTTGAGTTTGATCAGGATTTCAGAATCCGGGATGGCGCCATGTGTACTTGTAGACGATATCAGGAGAGTGGCCTGAAGGGCAGCTTGTAGTCCAGCTTTCATCTCGTCATTCGAGAGTACTACCTCGCTGTACTCCACAAAAGGGCAGCACCGAGATGCAGCACTATATAGGTGGTTGTGACGTAACGAGCTAGGCCTGGTGACGGCTTCAACTTGCGAGCTGAACCAGACACGAGCGCTAAAGTGACGGGAGACAGGCAGATTGGATGCGCATTGTGCCTTGTCAGGTCTTCACGTAAATTACTGGCATGCGAAACTCGGTACGCGGCAGGGATTCTTCATTGGGCATCCGTGTTGTGGCCTACCCGTGCTTGACCATGGTTGTATAATTTTGTGCAGGACAAGCTCTTGGAGTCTGGGGTTCCGGGGCCGCGATGGCATTCATGTGGCGTCTTCATACCGAACTGACAGGAGCTTGGTATGCGCAAAGCACCCGCGTCGCTATATTTACTATTCTCCATTTGACATTCCGTCGCACCACGGGTAACAGCCTCATTGTCTTAATTCTCCTACTTGTACCGGATTGAGCTAGCTTGGTGTCAGCGCGAGTATCTTGGTACCGAATTCGAAAATCCCGATCCCCTCAAGCTCGTGCACATCCCTGCTGGACAGCGCGACCACACTGACGTGATTGTTACCAAACAGTAACAACACTAATTTGCTCTGGATGCTTGATATTACCCCAACAGCTTATTCATTTCGGACTTTAAATTTTAATGCGACTGCTGAACACATTTGCAAAACTGCATGCACCGTTGTGGGGAATGTAGGAACACACACTGGACAACCACCAAAACACAAGGTCACGATTGTGTCTTGTTACCGCCAAAATGTCCTGACAATATCATTCAAATCGTGTCTATTAATACGAGTGCAGGCCTTTTAGTTGATGCTGACAATGAAGTCGGCAGCCTGCTGGCTGTACTTGTCGAAGTAGTGGTGATGCACATCCTCGTCGTCTCCGCTCGCACAGAATGGATCGCCGTCATCGCAGTAGGACTCGATCACGTTAGAATACGTGTTCAGCAGGGCCTCGCTGTCTCCATCCTCATTGCGCGAGAAGAGGCCATCTGAGGTCGAGGTACCTAGATCGAAAGACTCAGGGTATGTGAAGGATGGGTCACCAAAGACAACGACTCCAGTGACTGTGCATGTCAGCATGGGAAACTTTCTGTCGAGAGACATCCACTTAGATGGCAGGAATGGACAACTTACTGTACTGCCCGTAGCTCGGGTCGATGGGATCTGGCTTGAAAACGCCTCCGGCGAGGACATCAGTCATCACATTACCACCCTGGGAATATCCGATCAAGACAATTCTGCTCGAGGCTCCACACGTGTCGACATAGTCATGGATCTTGTTGATTGTGTCGGTGATACCATCACTGACGGATTTGGGGTATAGTGGATCGCTCGTTGAGATGATGGAGGCGGGGTAGTCGACGGCCACGCTGTCCGAGCCAGGGATGGCGTTCTTGATCAGCGTGGCTACAACGCCAGGCGCACCTTCGCCGGGGTCCTCGTTAGATCCACGCGCGACTATGATGTGGACTCCAGAAACACAAGAAGCCTGTCGGGGGATGACTGGAGCGGCCAGGGCAACGGTCGCCAGAGCGGCAATCAGAGGTGCTCCGAGCATGTTGTCTGACTTTTGGAAGAGATGATGCAATCAGGGCTAGCACTGCAGACAGCTCACAGATTGTTCAAGCTCATGAAGGTAAAGTCCTTTCTGAAAGTCTCCCCGTTCTTATATATCTTTGGGCCCCCTTGTGGATGGACGGTCGACAGCGCCATTACTCGGCGCAAGGGTGTGAGAGCGTTCGGTAACGAGAGAGATAGTCGCGCATTAGCGGCTGGTTTAGCGAGAGATTGTGTGAGAGAACAGGTGTAGAAGCATTTAGGGTTGACTGTTCAGGTATACTTCGGGCAGATCAGGGCACGAATGCAACGTCAAAGCCACGACCGTAGCATCTGAGTTCCGCCGATTTGCAGGCTGTCATGTGAGCACGTGTTTAGGAACACCACCAACCGTGCCCTGTTTACTTTCCATTATTGGATGTTTGAACGGGTGAAAAGCAACTAGTCATGTCCACCTACCTAGATGGTGTACGCGGCCGGACTGGCTGGCTCGCTCAACTTGGATGTCGGAGCCGGCCTACCCGACGAAGTAATCATTCTTGACACACTGATAGTAACTACCGAGGAAACTATTAACAGAAGCCAAATTTCACGGACTTTTGGTTTCCCAAACCCGGTACCAGAAGATGTGTGTGTAACCGCGGGCAGACAGTCAGCCGAACAATCACGTGATCTGGACGAGATTTGGCCATCAAGCGCACAACATTATCATATGCTTGACAGATGAAATAATCTTCGATTTGACGCGTAGACGAACAACAAAATAAGCTCAGATATGTTAATTCCAAATTTCCTGCCCACGTTACCATGTCCAGGGTCCGTTCGCTTCGACGAATGTCTTCCATCCAGTTCGCTCAACGCTGCCCACTGCCTTCTGGGTATCTGCCTCAACCTGATGTTCTTTGCCCTTTACGCCATAGTAACTATAGTCGCGGATGAGCACCATGTTCTCCGTGAGCTCGTGTGCGATAGCCGAAGGTAAGAAACCTTGGAACGTTTCTGGTGTGAGCTCCAAGAAACGCACTTCAGAACCAGCAGCCTCCGAAATAACCTTCACAATATCCTCGGGAGTGGCCCATTCGCTGACCTCCAGAACCCTTTTACCGTCGACTTCTTCGGGAGTCTGTGAAAGTAGGCCAGCAACAAAGGACCCTGTATCATTCTGCACATCAAAAAGTGGTACCAGTGTATCCGTCGCATTCCAAGGCAAGGCTAGTGTGGGAACATCGTCCTGCGGGCTCGGCTTGGTCATGCCCTTGATATTGCTCATGAAGAAGCCAGGTTCAACGTATGCGGCTGACATGCCAGTGCCGGCCTTGGCTTGCTCAATGTAGGTCGCGACGTCGGCTTTGGAATCGAAATGCGCCATGTGGCTCAGTTTTCCATTCGTCAATGTAGTTACATGAGGGAGTGCAGACCAAATCAAAAGTTTCACGCCAGCAGCAATGCTTGCATCGGCAACAGCCTTGCCTTGGTTGACTTCGGTCTCGGCCGACTGGCTCTCCCAGTAGTTGGTGATAGCAAAAACAGCGTAAGAGCCTTTGATGGCTGATGCCAGAGACTGTGGATTGTTCATATCAGCAGCGACCATCTCCACGCCCTTGGAGGCGAGGGCCGTGGCTGAAGGCTTGCTTGGGTCGCGCGTGATGCCTCGAAGTGAAAAGGTCTTGGAAAGAGTCGGCGAGCTTAGGACATGGTTGATCACTGATTGTCCTTGGTTGCCAGTAGCACCGAAAACGGTGAGCACATTTGCTGCGGTCGACATTGAAGTTGTCTTGATAAGTGATTGCGATAGGAATGCTAAGAAGGGTGAGGAAGACAAGTAGGGTATCAGGAGATGATTGCAGGAAGGTGAGTTCTTTTGATTGGAAGACTTGTTCGTAGAGGGTGCCGAGTCCAGCAACTACGAACAGCAGAGGCACCTCTTTATAAGCCCACGGGTCGAGATAGGCGACACTGTGTCCAGCCGATGCTTACTATCCAAGCAAACAACCTGTTGCTTCTGCTTATTGAAGCACGGCGACACGGGGCAACGAAGATGCGGCGTATTCTGACCCCAAGGCGCGTTGAATGAGGATACCACCGTCACCGCGCATGTGATTGGTAGGAAGATCGGGGAGTCGGCGCTCTGGTTGTCAGCAGAATGCCAAGCCTCCAGCCATCGTGAACCAGAGCTGACAAAGCTAGTCTAGAATGCTTCATCAAGCAGATGAGGTGGACTAATCGCGCAGAATTGGCCTTTTCGGCATGTCTACACCGGTCAGTAATATCTCCGCGATACGTAGTCATCGAAACGCTCATGCTAGAATCATAGCGAAGGCCGGCTTGCTGAGCACGGCTTGACCATGCCTTAGGAATGAGTTTCTTCGTTGCAATATGCAGTCATTGCCTAGAACGTGTGGGGACATCAGCTGTTGAAAGCTTGGTCTTGGGACAGTGTCTACCACTTACGTTGTCCCATAAGAACCACCATCCCTCACGAATGGTACGAGTTCAGGATCCATCTGCGACCAATATAACATGCAAGCAGGGCAAGGAAGTTGCGAAATTTGAGAGCATAATTAGTGCACATTGTGCATCAAGCTAGCACTGAAATATGACTTGACAGCACATACGATACCCGCAACTTCAGAGACGTGCTCCTCCTTTTGGCCATGTGATTGAAAGTAGTGTGCAGGATCTAGGTGATGTCATACTTGCCCTTACCCCTTGCAAAAGCGCCCACCGGACTTGTAAATGTTAACCAGATTTTGGATGAGAAGCTTGATCCTTACAACACAGACTGTACTATTTAAATGGGCAGGGTTGCAGGGGCTCCGTTGCTTGCCACAATCTAGAACGCCACGCACGTGCGCCCAGCCAACTCAACCGTTTAGGACCTGCCAAGTAGAGGACCACAACAAATACGCAGCCTTTATTTCAACCTTTTTGGACCAAATTTTTCGAAAGAGAAGTAAGTCAGCTTCACGATGGCAGACGATCGCAAAACAACCCCAGAGAACGCTACGCTCCTGCAGGCTTTTGAATGGAACGTACCAGCGGATCAGAAACACTGGTTGCGCTTGCAAGCAGCACTACCATCCTTGAAGGAGATTGGCGTGACTAGCGTCTGGATCCCTCCGGCTTGCAAAGGTAAGAAAGTCCAGCGCAGACGTGCAACTACGCTGCATATTCTGCTCAAAGTAGGGTCTGACACTCCGTCTCAGCTTCTTCACCCAAGGGTAATGGCTACGACATCTATGATTTGTATGACCTGGGCGAGTTTGACCAAAAAGGTGGTGTGGCAACGAAGTGGGGAACCAAGAAGGAACTACAAGACCTCTGCTGGCGAGCTGGCGAGCTTGGTGTGGGCATCTACTTCGATGCCGTTTTGAACCACAAGGTGGCACACCCACTTTCCATTTTCCAATCCTTTGACTAACAACTGCAAGGCGGGTGCGGACACTAAAGAAAAATGTCGCGCGGTCGAGGTTGACGAGAACGATCGAAACAAAGAGATTTCAGAACCTTATGAGATAGACGCCTGGCTTGGGTTTAATTTCAGAGGTCGCGGTGACAAATACAGTGCGCAGAAGTACCACTGGTACCATTTCAGTGGAACTGACTATAATGCTGCCAACGAGAAGACAGCGATATACAAGCTCAAGGGAGAGGGGAAAAGCTGGAGCACTTCAGTATCTGATGATCAGGGGAACGCTGACTTTATGATGTTTGCGGATCTAGACTACTCGCATGAAGAAGTCACAAAAGATGTGATTAACTGGGGCATCTGGGCCACCAAGGAGCTTGGACTCAAGGGATTCCGTCTGGACGCTGTCAACCACTTCTCGGAGCGATTCACCAACGAATGGATCACAGCGCTACGCCATGAGTGTGGCAACATCTTCATCGTTGGGGAGGCATGGGAAGGCTCTAGGGACAAGCTGGTCGCATGGCTTGAGGAGATGGACCACAAATTCACACTTTACGATGCGCCTTTGCTTTACAACTTTGCACGGGTTTCTGGCGAAGAAAGAGCCGACCTGCGCAAGATTTTTGACAACAGTCTGGTGCAAGTCAAACCCATGAATGCAGTCACAGTGGTTGCGAACCACGACACACAACCAGGCCAGACTCTTGACACACCGATTGCGCCATTTTTCAAGCCTCTGGCATACGCACTGATTCTCCTCCGGCCATCCGGATATCCCTGTCTGTTCTACGGCGACTTGTATGGATTGCTGCCGAAGGAAGACAGCCCAAAGGACAAGGTGCAAGATCCGTCGTGTTCTGGGATGTTGCCAACGCTGGTCAAAGCTCGCCAGCTCTACGCCTACGGTGAATGCAACGATTACTTTTCCGATGATGCGAACTGCGTTGGCTGGGTTCGTCGCGGTACGTGGGACAGACTAGAGGGCGCGTGTGCTGTGGTTATGAGCAACGCTGCACCTGGCGAGAAGAACATGTTTGTTGGTGAAGAGCACAAGGGCGAAATCTGGACTGATGTACTTGGCTGGGCGCGCGACGGAGACCAAGAGAAGCAAGTGGTCATCGGTGAAGACGGCTTCGGGCTATTCACTTGCGGGGAGACAAGCGTGAGCGTTTTCGTGAAGAGGACCGCTTCTGGAAGGGACAGTTTTCCGGTGGAATTCAACTCGAAGATCTATGATATAATCTGACCTGGCCAGCTCAAGGTCCTCCTTGCTGGAGCTTTGAGACGGGGATGCACAGACGGGGTCGTGAACAACCGCCACATCGCCAGCAAGGATGAAGTGGCACATTGGAATCCTCGTAGCGTAGCAAAAGGAGGCTATCAGGGACGGGGCTGCGAAGCCGCATGCCACCACTGTATGATTGGGCAACGAGTTCAGAAAGGAGGCAAGGAAACGTAGTTGGCAGCATGACCAATACCAAGTCCGGGGCACAGGTCGTGCAGCCGATCTTCACAATGGAGTATAGCCCTTGCTGACAGCTCATCAAACTCGAGGCACGCGCGACCTATCGCGACGATGTTGAGATGGCTGCATCTGCTACTGCACATTGACGCGAGCGCAAGGAGCTCCTTCGGGATTAGAGCAGAGGCTGCGGGCGTTGTTGTTCCCTCCGCTCGGGCCATGCTGGAGGCCCCCTTTCCCTCCCACATGCTTCCCGGCGGACGTCATTCCCCGTTTTGCTCAGGAAATTAGGCTGGCGTTTTGGTCAAAAGTCGCGTGTATCGATTCGACGCCCGAGCGTATCGCGGCTCGCTAACTGCACCAGGGGAAGGATCAGCAGTGGCCCTTTCCCCTCCGGTGGGGACCGCCACCCTGGGCTGCCCACCACCGTCGGCCGCCCGGGCCGCCCCAGAGCGAATTGGATGCAGCAGACGCTGCACAGCAAGACCCCTATGGGCGCGTGTAAGCCTCCGTTTTGCCCTGCGGTCACACGCCGGCACGGCTGGGCACTCCGCGCGACGTGACCAAGCGTAACTCTACGCGCTCGCAAAAAGCACAGGGGGTGGCGGTTGGCCGTGTCTGGCAGATCCAAGCAAACGCAAAAGGTTGTGCTCTGGTCGGCTCCCGCGCGGTCCTTCCCTTGCGCGATGCTACTGCGCCGCTAGCTCCAGCCTTCTTGTCAAGTGCCGCCCACCGAGCTGGTGACCGCTCTTTGTCTGCCAGCAGAGCTCTGCTACGACTCTCTCCGTCGTCGCTTGGCAGCCCCTGCTACCGACCCCAGCACGAGCGTCACGCGCAACCCACCCGACCCCGCTTGTTCGCACGAAGCGTGCGCAGAGCATACACACGAAGCGCTGCACGAAGGTGAGCAGATACCCGAGGAGCAATTGACTGTCCAGCAGGGTCCGCCGCTCGACTTCACCAGCGAGAAAACATTTGCAGCAAACACACCCCGCCCTAGCAACAACTTTTCCACCACGCGACCGCCCGCCCGCACGTAACCCAATGCTCACGGCCTTCACTCACCCGTGCGCCGCTGCGATCGAGTTCGAGTACACCAACAAGAAACGCATATACAGGCGGCCCCCATGGCTACCTGCCACCTGATCTCCGCGGGGACGCAAGCGCCCGCGTCAAACTTTTTCGACCCTTTCTGCGCCTGCGACCAGGATCACTGGGACGAAGGGGAGAACGCCTTCCTGGATGAGGTGGCCCTCCTCGCAGACCGCATCGCCAAGTTTGAGGTAAGCGGAGAATTCCACACTACTCGGCCCGTCGGCCTACACCTGGTTGAAAATATGTCGCTGACCAGGCTCCGCTTCCAGTCCTCCGCGCAGACCTACACACCAATACCTACAATTGACGAACATGCAACGACACTCCCCACCCCTCCGCCAACCTATCACGAAGCCCTGGCTGATCTACCGCCGGACTATACCAACACAGATGAGCTTGTGACGCAGCATTGGCCCAAGGTGGTCAATGACGTAAAGGCGGAGGTAGAGCGCACAGCACTTCGATTGCTGCGCCGGCACCCCGTCATTTCAGACCCCACGAGACCGGATCTTGATCTTGGCTCGGCAGCAAACGTACGCACTCGACCTAGTAAGAAGGCGAAGAAAGCTGCGAAAGCGGCCAAGATGGAGAAATGGGGTGGCGATGGATCAGACGATGAGGGAAGCAAGAAGGCCGATGGTGACGGCGATAACAATGGCAGTACCAACGGTGGGGGTGATACCGGAGGCGGCGCAGGCGGCGACGACAACAACAATAACGGTGGCGATGACGACGATGATTGGTTCACCGGAGGCGGCAAGAAGAACAAGAAAAACAAGAAGAAGAGCAAAAAGGACGAGGAGGAAGAGGAGGAGGAGAAGAAGAAGAAGGAAGAGGAAGAAGCTGCTGCGGCGGCGGCCGCTGCCACGAAGAATTTCTGGGATGACGACACTGGTGGCAAGCCCGCAGGCGGGGATGCCAACCCAGACGATGAATGGGGAGCTGTTGCAGGCAAAAAGGCTAAGAAGAAGGACAAGAAGAAGGCCGCCGCCACCGTTGAGCCAACACCGCAGGCAAAGGACACCACCTTTGACGACATTGATCTCGACGGAGGCGCGCCCAAGATCGATCTTAGTTTTGGCGGAGACACCAAAAAGTCCGACTTCGGATTCGGAAGCGGCGGGTGGGGTAGTGGATGGGGAAGTGGAGGCGGAGCTACTGGTGGAAGTAGCTGGGGATTTACAGGACTTGATGACAAGAAAGAAGATCCTCCCGAGGAGAATGGAGGCTTCTGGAGCAATGTCGGATCAGGTAGCAAGAAGGATAAGAAGAAGAAGAACACCTTCGACTTTGACTTTCTGGGCGAGGATCCGGCAGAGCAAAAGCCCAAGGAAGAGGAAAAGGTCAAGGACGACGATGACTGGGCCAACTTCACCAGTGTTGGCAGCAAAAAGGACAAGAAGAAAAAGGCTAGTGCCTTTGCTGCTCTCGAGGAATCTACTCCTGAGCCTCCTGCTCCTGAACCAGCGGCAGACGATGATGATTGGGGTATGGCAACGTCAAAGAAAGACAAGAAGAAAAAGAAAGGCGCCGCAGACCCGGAGCCAGCACCCACCCCTGCACCAGCAGTTGCTGAACCCGCTGAGGCAGAGGCCGATGACGTCTGGGGCTTCTCCGCTGCCACATCGAAGAAAGACAAGAAGAAGAAGAAGGGTGTCGTCGAGGAAATTGCACCTCCTCCCCCGCCGCCCCCTGAGCCAGTCGCGGAAGAGAAAAAAGACGACGACTGGGACGTATGGGGATCAACTTCCAAAAAGGACAAGAAGAAGAAGAAGAAGGGCGTGGACGAGGAACCTGCCAAGCCGCCTGAGCCAACCGCGCCCGAACTTGACCCCCTGGACGACATTGACACGTGGGGTACTGCACTGTCCAAGAAGGACAAGAAGAAAAAGGCGGAAGAGGAGGCCAAGAAGAAGGCTGAGGAGGAAGATGAAGCTGCCAAGAAGAAGGAAGAAGAGGACAAGAAAGTAGTGGAAGAGGACGATTGGATGAACTGGGGCGCCGCTTCTAGCAAGAAGGACAAGAAGAAGAAAAAGGCAGTATCCCCAGAGCCTGAAGCACCGCCTCCGCCTCCCGAAGTTCCGGAGCCGCCGCCGCAAGACGATTGGACCTCTGCGTGGGCAGCGCCTGTCTCGAAGAAGGACAAGAAAAAGAAAAAGGGCGCTGTCGTGGAGCCTGACCCCACGCCCGAGCCTCTTCCTGAGGTGAAGGAGGCTGACATTCTAACACCTGAAGCAGTGGACGAAGGCGACGCCGACTGGGGCTGGGCAACGGGCACAAAGAAGAAGGACAAGAAGAAGAAGGACAAAACTGTGCCAGAGGTCAAAGATGATGACACGCCTTCTATGTCGGTAGTGCAACCAGACTCGGTGGAGCCTAAAGCAGAGGAAGATTCGTGGGGCATGTGGGGCACGGTGGGCAAGAAGGAAAAGAAGAAGAGCAAGAAGGAGACGCTTGTTGTGCCACCCCCTGCGCCTACACCGCCAGATCAAGGGCTCACCCCAGGCAACAGCGAAGTCGGTGCCGGCGGAGAAGATGCAGGCGACTGGGGAACGGCGACCACCAAGAAGGTCAAAAAGAGCGAGGCAAAGGACATTAAGGCAGGCACGACAAGCAAAAGCACCAAAGACAAGAAAAAGGAAGCGGAGACGCCTGCACTTGAGGTCATTAACGATGCCGACGAGAAGCCGGAGAGTCCAAAAGAGGACAAAGCTGAGAAGAAGAAGAAAGAAGAGCCGAAGAGCTCGGGATGGGGATTCTTCGGCTCAGCTACAAAGACCAAGGAGAAGGAGAAGGAGAAAGAAAAGGAGAGGGAGAAGGAGAAGAAAAAGAAGGATGAGGAAGAGGCGAAGAAGAAGGCGGGAGAGGAAGAGGCAGCGCAGCGCAAGAAAGAGGATGATGAGCTCGAAGCATTGCTTGCGGAAGAGGACGCCAAAGATGCTGAGCGAAAGAAGAAGAGGGAGGAAAAGAAAAAGGTTAAAAAGGGGGTCATTCCGGTGGAGGAAAAGGAGCCGGACCCACTGGTCGACCTCTTGGACACCGACGACAAGAAGGCCAATGACGAAGAAAAGAGCGACCCCTGGTCATTCTGGGGCGCAACGACGAGCAAAGACAAAAAGAAGACTAGCAAGGAGGACGGCAAAAAGAAGACAGCTGGCGGTAAGACTGACGAAATTGGCAATGACGGGCTGGCCAATGGGACGCTTGCGGGCTCGAGCCCAGACCACGCGACACCCGCACCTGAGCCCATCTCCAAGGTCGCCAGCAAGACTTCAAAGACAAGCAGCTCCAGCAAGGACAAGGAAAAAGAAAAGGCCACCAAGCTATCTTCCAAGGACAAGAAGGAAAAAGCAAAGGACAAGGACATCTTCGCCGACCTTCTCGACGAGGAAGCAGCAGTCGCCACCGCCAAGCCCGAGGACGCGCCTCCTCCCAAGGACGACGCGAAGAAGGCGAGCAAGGAGAAGAAGGACGACAAGAAGTCCTCGAAAGACAAGAAGAAGAAGGACGACTCGCCTGAACCGCCCGCCAAAGTCCCCTCGCCGATCCCTGGAGGCTTCCCGCTTGACGACGAGCAGTTCATCTTCGACGAGCCTGCTATGCCCGCGGACAAATCCAAGAAGACATCAAAGAAAGCAATCAAGGACGACAAGTCAAAGGCGTCTGCCAAATCCACCAACCTCATCGACCTCTTGGACGAACCCAAACCCGAGCCCAAGAAGGAAAAGACTTCGACCGACAGGAAAAAGTCATCCAAGAGTGTCGAGCCTGCCAAGCTACCAACCCCTCCGCCCGACGAGCCTGAAGACAAATCGTCTTCCAAGAAGGAACGTCCACGCGTCGTGCGTGACTCTGCAGCTCCATCGTCGTGGGGCTTCTGGGCCGCTTCCGCGCCACCCAAGGACGAGCCGAAGAGGGACGTTCCGGACCCCAAAGATCTTTCGTCACTTGACGACAGGAAGCCATCTCTGTCTCGCTCAAAGTCAGCACGCAAACCTGCAGACAAAGATTCGGGTTCCGACGAAGCTAAGAAAGAATCAAGACCCAAGGCATCTCGCGGCATGAGCTTTTCGTCCATCTTTGCTTCGGCGCCACCACCTGCCAGGTCGGCATCGAAGCGAGTGTCTACCTCGAGCCGTCCTTCAACTTCCCGCCGTCAATCGGCCGATGTCACTGGCCTACCCTCACCACCTCCGGAGGATGATGCCAAAAAGGTATCGGAAAAGGCCGCCCGCACGCTTGGCATCACTCGCTCGAAGTCTACCAAGGACCGGCGTCGCTCTGTACCAGACCCTTACGCACTCGACGACGATGTCGACATGGCCGATGGCCCCTCTGTAGAGAGGTCCAAGCGCTCTTCCAAGATCAAAAGAAACTCAGCTCTGGAAACCGACGCGAACCTTGTTGATCCGGTCACTTCTGGCCGTGATGATACGACCGACGTCGAACGTCGCCGTCGGTCTGAGCGCCCACCTGTGAAAAGGTCCGCATCATCTGCCAACAAGAGCGCAGGGGCTGGTCTGCTGGGTTTGTTTGGTTCAGCCCGCAAGAAAGAGCGCCGCGACGACACTGACGATGACTCCACCAAGCAGCGCGGTCTTCGCCGTGAGTCGCGCCGTGTGGTTCGTGGCGCTCCTGAGGAGATAGATCCTGATGAAGCCGCAGCCGTAGAAGCCCGACGTGCGGAGCGCCGGGTCCGCAGAGCGGAGCGTGAAGCCTCAGAGGCTGAAGCGGCGCAGCGTGCCAAAGAGGAGGAGCGTGCTGCTCGCCGCAAAGCCAAAGAAGAGCGTGCCCGCCGAATCCAAGCAGAGGAAGAGGCCGAGGCCGCCAAGGCTGAAGAACGCAAGGCGAGGAGAGCCAAGAGAGAGCAAGATCGAGCCGAGGCCGAGGCAGCTGAGGTTGCCGAAGCTGAAGAGCGACGAAGGAGGCGCAAGGAGCGCGCAGCTCTCGATTCCTCACGGGATGTGCGACCTGAACGTGTTTCAAGCCGAAGGACGGGCTACGATGAACGCGAGGACCGGGAACGTGAGCGTGCCGCGCGCCATTCTCGGCGGGCAAGTGCATATGCATATCCGACTCCTCCCCCGGACGATACCATCGTCGACAAGTCGTCACGTCGCCGAAGCGTTCAGCCTGACGACTACGCTCCTCGGCCGTCTCGGCGTATCTCAACTCGCGAAGCGCCCCCGGCAGCGACTACCACCCGCCCCTATCTTGAACGCAAAGGCACCGACAAAACCGCATCTTGGGTGCAAGAAGTGCATGAGGCTGGCGCCGAACCGCCACCCCTCGCCGGGACAGTCATTGAGCCCCAGCCTGAAATGGGCGCTGGGGGTGAGGAGCCACGGCGAGTACGCAAGAGTGGGTATCGTCAAGAGCGTGAGCGCGAGCGCAGGGATCGGGACCGGGACGCGCAAAGTGGCAGCGGCAGTGGCGGCAGGTCCAGGGGCGATGGCAAGAGCCGGTTTGCGGACGAGCCAGATGTTGACGGATGGGGCATCCCAGTCAAAGACGACAAGGCCGGCAAAGGCTGGCTGAGGAAGATTGCAGGATTCTAAATTTTTCGATTGGCGTAATGAGGGCATTGGGAGGAACATTTGCTTTTGGATCTTGGTTTATTTTGCGAAGCGTTTGGAGACATTTCTGCCCTTGGTGCATGGGCTGGATCCATGCTCCTTTTCACATCGTGGGCTTCGCAGGATTATTGGTGATACCCTTCTATGCGTTCTGCCTGTTCTTGGTAGCGTCAGGCGGCGACTTGAGCACGATGTTTCTGAATTCATCTTTTTTGACCTTCACATTTCTGACAGTCTTGCTCAAATAATCATTTGACAGTGAAGATGACGACGATCGTCCACCCGTCACTCGTTTCGCCCAATCGGGCGAGGACAGTTCGACGGGGTTGCTGCACGCCAACGCTTGCACTTGCACTTGCACTCGCATCCTTCCCAGCAACTTCTACTTCAGCGATAGCTTGCGATAACGCTCCCTCTCTCATCATGGCTGGCGCTCTACGCCCATTAGCCTCTGAGCTTTCAAATCAAGGCGACGCACCGCCCAGCGACCCTCCAGCCGCTTCATTCCCGCAAGAGCAGGAAGACTTCGAAACCGACCCACGCGTGTCATATTCAAAGATTGAGCACAAATGGATCCTAGAGGAGAGCAACGGGTCAGAGTGGGCTTACGACGAAAGCACGAAACGCTGGATCCCTTCGGTAGGCTTTGACGACTCGCCGAGTGGAGCCCCATTCGACGCGAACGTTCCATGAGGTCGGATGACAGCATGAATACATACTTACTTGTTTCTTTCTGCGTTACCAGCTCGACGAAGCGCTTCTGGAACAGCAGCAGCAAGCATACGCGAGACAAGGCGTGGATGATGGCGAGTCTGTCGAATCCAACAAGAAGCGCAAGCAGGTTGGAGACAGTCAGGTACGAATGCCCATTCCCTTTCGCATGGACAACGGCATGAAAGCTTACATACGGTGCAAGGCTCCCAACAAGCGACAAAAGGACACCAAAGACAAGCCCGAGCGGAAAAATACTGCCGTCTACGTCACGTCCCTACCCCTCGATGTTGACGTCGACGAAGTCAACGAGACCTTCTCCCGCTGCGGCGTCATAAGCGAGGAGATTGACTCCGGCAAACCTCGCATCAAACTCTACACGAAAGACGATGGCAGCTTCAAGGGCGATGCGCTCGTCGTGTACTTTCGACCAGAATCAGTTCAGCTGGCCATCCAGCTGCTGGACGACTCCGACTTCCGTATGGGTGAGGAAGGGCCTGCCGGCAAGATGAGAGTCAAAGAAGCCGACTGGAGCTACAAGAAGACGAAAGACAACCAAGATGAGGGTGGCGGCGATGCGGCGGATCGCAAGGCTGACGAGAAGCCGCAGCAACGCAAAGGCATCTCACAAGAACAGAAGAAAGTTATTCGCAAGACGGAAAAGATGAAGGCTAAGCTTGCAGATTGGTCTGACGACGAAGATCCACAACAAGCGCCGTCGCGATTCGCCAAGCTTGTCGTTTTGAAGCACATGTTCACCCTTGCGGAGCTCGAGGAGGATCCTGCGGCCGCCTTGGACATCAAAGACGACATTCGCGAGGAATGCAGCAAGTTGGGCGAGGTCACCAATGTTGTCCTATTCGACGAAGAGGTCGACGGCATCGCGACGGTCAAATTCAAGGACAACGAAGCCGCTCAGGCTTGCGCGCGACTGATGAACGGCCGCGCCTTTGACGGTAGGCGGGTCGTAGCCTACGTTGCAGACGGCAGCGAGAAGTTCAAGAAGACCAAGGAAAAGGCACCTCTTGACCCCGAAGGCCAGGCAAAGTTTGACGAAGAAGAAGAGAAACGTCTGGAGCGCTTCGGCGACTGGCTGGAGGCCCAAGACGGGAAACCGGCTGCCGCGTCGAAGTGAAAGTCGCGAGGCTAGGCAGGAGCTTCAAGCACCTGCTGTAAGTGTACAGAAACTAATCAATGAGAATGTTTCCACGAGGCTGAAATCCGTTGACTTCGTTCGCCAGCACGCTTTTAGGCTCTTTCGCAATTGCCTTCTCACGCTTGTGCCATCTCGCTGCAATGACCGCTGCTCTAATTATGCATTTGACATGGATACGGCTGTCGGCTTTATCTCTCACCCGAGCATGGCTTACGTCAACCCATGTCCAACAAGTCGTAAGGCAGCAAGGGAGAACTTTCCTGAGTATTGCAACACACGCTGGATGGATGGGGTCCAGCGTGCAAGGGTCAGAAGTTGGTCATACAGCGCCTCAGATATACGAAGACTTTTACGAGGAAAGCCAAAGGCCTAAAAATGGCGGCGGAGGCGTACTGTGAGGCGTACCAGCGGCGCGGGCCGGCTGATTCCCTCGTGCTGCTAGATTGTCCTCGAGTGAAATGCACTTGAGAGTCGAGAACCAGCATTAAGCAGTCGCTATGGATGGCTGGCATTGGCCGCATATGCAGAAGCTCGCTACATCACATGGCCGTGAGCCTAGATGCAATCGGCGGATTTGTCGTTCCCCGGGCCAGCTCTTGCATGCTCGTGTGGTACGCCAGCGGGCTTTCACTGGTCAAACCGTTTCAGCCACCCAGCTCTAAATCTTGCACACGGACTCGAGTGATATGCTCCGCCGTCCACACGCGGCTGAGTGGCGGAACGCCCACATGGCAAGACTGTGATCCGTCTGACCGTGGCCCCATGTGCGTCCGCCATGCCCAGGCCTCTTGCGGAACTTTGCTGTACGCCACCGACCGTGGCCGTGCCCAGCTTGCTGACCGTGACGGCCCCAGTATGCAGCACGGCTCAGCCCTTGGCCGGACAATTCATTGGTTCTGGGCGCGAAGTCGCCCCATGTCTTACGTCTGCCCAACACACGTCTGCCTTGGGTGACGAGGTCCGCTTTAAATAGGGCGCGCGCTGCATCAGCATATAGTCCTTGGGATGCCGTCCAACCTGTAACACTATACCAAACATTTCAAACTTACGCTAATTAATCTTCTCAAACATTCACAAGTCAGTTTGGTCTGCAGCGGAAGCCATTCGTGCATCTTCTCTAACGTGGATACAGGATATCACTCTCCCTCACAATGTCATACGCCAAGGGCACCGTCATGTACAAGGAGTTTGAATGCGATGGAGAGATCGAGGTCGTCACAGTCACCACCAAGAGCGCAGCTTTCACAGAACACTTCCTGCAGCGGGGCTACCGAATCCGAGAACCGAGCGTCGCCCAGATGCCCATCCAACCTTTACCAGTGACCGCGTGGCACCACGTGGCGGAGAAAAACAACATGGTCGCAGTCTCCGCCGACGGTCTTGTCAGTGTCAACTAAATCTTGTTGTTAAATAATGATACCACTCGTTGCATTTTCGCTCCCCGCTTCTGTTTCTAGCTTTGCTTTAGTCTCTCTTCCTTTCAGTCCCACACCTGCCGACAGCTGATATTCACCCGCTTGCCCCCCATGAAGCCCCTCCACCGCGCAAACATCCGCCGCTCCCCCTCCGTCGCCCCCGGCGTCCCCACCGGCCACTCGCGCAGCCACGCCGGACACGTCCCCGCGATCGTGCGCGGCATCGCGTGCCACGCCCACCGCGTCTCGCCGTCCATGTGCACCACGTCGCCCGAGCGCACGCGCAGCGCCACCGTCCGCCCTCGCCCGCTCTTTTCTTTTCCATTTCCCTTTCCCTCGTCCTCTGTGTGAGCGTCCTCGCTGTGAGCAGCCCCGTCGTCCTCGCCGCCATCAGCACCAGCACCGCCATGCCCCTCGTCCGCCTCGCCTCGCGCCACGACGAAGATGCCGTCGCACCCGAGGCTGAAGGACGCCAGCGCGCGCTCGCACTGCTCCGACACGTCGCGGTGCACCGGCATGTAGTCCTTGGGCGAGTAGACGAGCACGACGCCCGACTCGGCGCGCAGCTGCGGGAACAGACCCGCCACGAGCGCCGCAATGTCGGGTGGGAACGCAGCGGCTGCGCGGCGCGGGTACGTGCGCGTGGGCCAGTCGTACTGCGTGCCGAGGGTGAGCCAGCGGAGTTTCTTCTGCAGGTGTTGCACGCTGTTGAGGGGCGTGTGCGTGGTGGGGTCCTTGGGGGTGAGGGTGGTGTCGGGGGAGGAGGGGGTGGAGTTGAAGAAGGAGAGGTTTTCGGGGAGGGTGGTGGGGGACGGGGTTGGGTAGGGGATGTGGTAGGCGGCGGTGATGTTGGTTTTATGGTGCGGGGTGGCGAGGTCGCGGTGGAGGAGGCGTGAGATGAGCTCGACTTGGGTTGGAGGCGGGAGGATGGAGGGGATTATGTGTAAGCCTTTACTCTTGCGGTTTAGAAAGTGGGTCTAGGCGTGTTGGTGGAGTCTGCAGACTCACCAGGGAAATCCTGATGTTCATATATCGTTCTGTCCTCGGCATACACCGGCCCACTCTCATCTGATGAACATGACTTCCGCGAATCTCTGAACGCGGTGCAGGCTTTGGAGATTGCATTCCCCGAGACTGTCCCGATGGGCAAGATCACTTTTTTCTGCTCCTCCGTGAGGCCGCGCTCGAAATCCACGACGTCAAAATCTTCTGCTAGCTCCGAAGCTTTTGCCTTGTTGTAATGCCAGTACGCGTCCTGGATATGCGAGGGAGGTAGTGCATGGGTATCGTGGTGGGCGGCCTTTTTCTTTAGGGGGTCATCAGGGGATGTGATCCTGACGCAAACCACGTGATGTACTTACAGGCGCTCCAGACGAAAAGTTCATCACTCTGCCGCAGGCCCACGACAAATGCCATCTGACTACCGTAGGGCGAACAAGATTGTTAGCTTTCCATATTTGGCAACATGGTCGCATGAGGAGTTGTTATGGTCCAGAAAGAAAAGTGCACAGAGTTGTCTAGCGCATGGCGGGAGACGTGGACGCCTGGGCTGTAAGGCATCTCTGTCAGGTGATTAATCTTTGGAGGAGTAGTGCTATCCTCAAGGTCATGAAGCGCGCTGGAAATTGTCTCATACACTTAAGCTTAATACAGCGTACTATTCATTATAAATTGGACCTGGAGTCATGGAGCGTGCTGAACATCTTGAAGCGTACTCAAGGTTATGAAGAGTGCTGAAGCATACTCAAATGTCTTGAAGCGTACTGAGAATTACAACGCATATATCGCCCTGGGTACCCTTGGCTATGCTCAAGACCCTCAACCTCTCCATTTGAGTCAAAGTACTACATCAGAAGGCCGCTGATGCGAGGGTCAACGACCTCAAGCCCAGAAGAAAAATGCCCGACTGCACTGCGGATATGGTGATCAAGATGTGATGCGAAGTATGCTATGATTCCGTATTTTGATCTCTCTATGACAACGACCGTATCATTCATGACCCAAGACCCTAACAATGACTCCATATGCCCCATCGCCAAACTCTATGTATCCCACCCCCTAGTCCATGCTTCCTACCCTAAAAACTCCCATAATGCCGAGGATGCAGAAGCGCGTTCCATGCAAGCTTAAACGCGGAAAGCCATGGGCCTGGTCATATCGCGCTTGGCAATGGTGCCGTTGACACCGTTGCCGGTGCTGTAGAGCGACTGGGTCTTGAAAGTCGCAGCAGAGGCACCGTTGTCCTGGTAGACCTTGAGCGAGTTGATGTCCCAGTAGGCGTTGGCAAAGGCGCCGGGGTTGTTGGTGACGTAGTCGTTGCACGAGCTGGCCAGGGCGGAGCAGGTGGCCGAGTTGCCCCAGACATTGCCAGCCCAGTCGCCGCAGAAGGTGGTGTCAAAGACAATCTGCTGCTGGTGGAAGTAGCTGTCGATGGTGCAGCCGGTGCTGAACTCGGCGATGGGGGTGCCCCAGGCCTCGGAGGGAACGGGGGCGCCGCCTGAGATGTCGGCGGGGACGTTGGAGTGGGAGAAGAACCAGACGGCGATGTGGTCTGAGTTCCACTCGGTGGCGTAGACGCCGCCACCGTTGGCGTTGAAGCCGGAGCCATAGGTGGAGGAGTCGCTGGAGGAGATGCCGCAGCCCTGGTTAGCGGACTGGTTGGGAGCGTTGATGTCGCAGTTGGAAGAAGTCTGGGTCCCGCTGTAGCCCTGGGTCTGGCCGGCGGTGCAGCCGGTGGCGGTGTGGAGGGTGGTCGCGTCGCCGACCTGGTCGTTCACGCCCTCGATGATGTCGATCTCGCCGTTGCTGGGCCAGCTGGGGCCGACGGTCCAGAAAGCAGGCCATGTGCCGCAGCCCTCAGGCATGTGGTTGGCGTCCAAGATGATCAAGCCGTGGTCATAGAGGGTGTTGGACTGCAGACGGACGCTGTCACGGCCACGACCGCTGGCAACGTTGGTGCTGTCGACACCAATGTGGATAGTCGATCCGGTACTGATGAGACCAGCGTTTTGGGCGGTGGTCTGATCGACAAAGTTGACCAGTCCGTGGGTAGGGTCGTCATCGGTGAAGAAGTTGAACATGCTGAAGAAGTTGGCCGGCTCATAGTCGTCCTGGATGGAATAGGCGGCCATGCTTGGGCCAGCAAGAGCCGCAAGGGCAGCGAGAGGAGCGACTTTGTGCATTGTGAGGTGAGTGTCCTGTTGTGGTGGTAGGAATGTCGTTGCTGAGAGGTCGATAATCAAACAAACACATGGGTGAAGCAATACGGTCAAGTCCCTTTATACAGGAGCCAGCTCTAGCGTTTCTCAGGTTACAGAGATGCCGCGACAGTAGCATCTGCGACTAGCACGACAATAGGGTAGCATTTGGGGCTTCAACTTCAGCATGGCCCACAACTCAGCCCCATGAGGCATTGGTAGAATGAATTCCGCGACATCCGAATTGCAAGGGGCTGAAAGCCTACCAACGACAGGAAAGAACGGCAAGTACTAACACAGAACCTCTGCAGATGTTACCTCTCCATCCGCGGTGAAAGTGTGGATTCTTGCGATGCAGCCAGGTAATGGGATAGGCCAGGGCGCTGATTTGGGCCCGCGGGCGTGGCGCCGCATACGATCACTAGCCTGTAAGTGCAACGCCGTTGATGTCAGGCAGCGCATGGGTCGAAAGGAGGGGCAGGTTTGCGCGACCGTGAAGTGGGGAGCGTCGTGGCAGAAGCTTAACAGAATTGAGACAGTTTGAGGAATAGTTGCCGCGTTACGAGTCCATGCAGCAAATGACAGGAAGAGGTTGGATCGTGTGGCGCCCTAAAGATCTACAGGGGGCTGAAACGCATGTAACCGTGGCTTCGACATGTAACACGCACCATGCCTTAGCTGCCTTTGTTTCCTCGGTCTCCAGAGATGGCGCAAGAAGCCATGTTGCAGACGATCGGACTCGAACAGTATTTTCGTGTTTGCGGCGTGTCGGATTGTCCCGCAGACCTCTAGCTATTTGCAGTGCCTGTCAGCATGCACTCTGGGTTGGGAAGCCGTTAAGATCTGGGGGGCCAAAGCGGAAGATCGACGTTGACAAATCAGGCACAACAGTTCCTGTTCCTGACTCAGGTCTACCGACAGCGTTGCAGCCCATAGAAATTGGGCCATCGGATTTGGTAACAGAGCCGCGCTGAGAAGTTTCAGCGCGAGAAAGCCTGAGCCAGGGACACTTGAAGCGTACTCCGGTCAGTGGAAGCACATAGGGATGACTTGAGGCTTGCCGCATGACAGGAAATGCTCTAGCTTACCCGATCCGTACTACATTGTTCAGAGGGGAGTCCGCCTGACGGGTTCCGCGCTAGTTGCAACGTGGTTGCAACGTTTGATGATGGGTGCCACATCGCGTGGTGTCTGCTGCATAGATAACAGCGCACTAGCCTTCTAGGGGCGAATGTGTTCCTGAAGCTTGAAGCTTGAAGTACACTGAAGTGCTTTCGAACCCATAGCTCTCTGTTCTCTTTCCCCTGAACTCTTCCTAACAAGACGAGGAGGGAGCTGTCTCTTGGAGTACTGAGCATTCGTACAACGGACCGTGGGAGTCGACGAGTCGTAAAACATTCAAAGAGCGCGGCAATCATCAGCCCGGTCTTGTCAGCAAAGATTTCGCCCCACCCAATAAACCCAGGTATGATTAACGGCCCATTACGGTATTACCGACGTAGTGTAAGATTCCTATGGCATAATGCAGAGACTACGCGATCACCTTCGTCCTACGTAAGCCGTCCAGCTGGAGACCACCACCATGGACGTACCCCACCAATATAGCTGAAGGGTACTGGAAGATCTGGAGCGCAATAACACTCTTCCTGTGATTATTCATGTGAGAGACGTTCAAACAACATTGCTTAGTCAATCACTTCGAATCGTTAGCAGCGGCACGTTCGAACTACACCAAGTTCAACAACTGGCAAGAGCGAATACGATGTCTAGTGCCATCACATCTCGTTAGCGCTTCACACACACACCCTTTCGCATCCACATCAGAAGGTACAGAAATGGCCTGCGTCAACGCTACAATAATGGCGGAATTGCAATCCCTCCGTACAGCTTTCCCAAAGGATCATATCTCCCCTTGACCCGCCTCACCTTCTCCCAATTCGCGCCAAACACCGCCGCAGCATCCAAGCTCGGCAGCATGAAGTTGGGCAAATAGTCCCCCGGAGGATGCACATCCACGCCACTGATCCTAGGCACCGCATCGCGCAAGATCGCCAGCGCCGCGCGCTCATTCTCCGCACGCTGCGCCCATGGCGCCGCCGCACACCCCGTGCTCAGCTGCAGCACATGCCGGCGTCCCTTTGAAAAGCGCGGCCACGCCGTCGCAGCATCCGACCCCGCCCCCGTCATGGCGCGCTCCTGCATGATCTCGAGGAGCGCAAACGTGCCCAGCCCGAAGCGCTGCGTCGCCGGCGCGTTGACCACGGCCTTGTACCACTCCCACGCGCGCACAACGCAGCGCTCGTCGATACGAGCTACGAGCGCAGCCTGCAGCCAGCTCTCCGTCTGCCCGTGGCTGGCGCCGCTCGCCGCCTGCAGCGCGTGCACGCCGGCCAGCGGCATCTCGGCGCACTGCGGCTGCGCGCCGGGGATGTCGAGCGCCCAGCGGAAGCCGGCGTGCGACTCGGCGTGGGCGCGGCCGTGCGCGTCGTACGGCAGCAGCGCGAGGTTCGGCTCGGGGGCGCCGCCGTGGAGGGCGCGATGGGCAAAGTCGACGACGAAGACGTGCAGCGCGAGGGCGGGGTCGTCGCGGGCGGCGAACGTGGCGACGGCGGTGGAGACGGCCTCGAGCGCTGCCGGGGGATACAGGATCATGCCGGCCCAGATGGTGGTGGTATGGCGGTGGGCCTTGAGGCGCAGGGCGGTAACGACGCCGAAGCTGCCACCGGCGCCGCGGAGCGCCCACAGGAGGTCTGGGTCGGGCGAGGTGGAGGCCCAGAGGGACCCGCCGGTGGGAAGGACGATATGGGCGTCGAGGAAGTTGGCGCGATCGGAGCCCAGGCCTAGAGAATGCGATAGCCAGGAGAGGCCGCCGAGCATGGTGCTTCCTGCGACTCCTACATAAGGACAGCGGGCGCCGACGACGACGTAGCCGGGGGCTAGCTCGGCAAGCTTTTCATCGACTTGTCCCCAATTCAGACCGGCGCCAATGATGACTTCTTCGTTGTGCTTGTCGAAGCTTAGAGTGTTGAAGTGCTTTGTGGAGACGATGACATCTTTTGCAGAGACGGACCCACAGCCTGAGCCTCGGATTGCAAAGTCTAAGTCCGACTGGTACAGGAACTTGAGGACCGACTCGAGCGACGACACTGTAGGTGGAGTCAGGACGAGCGATGGGGCTAAATCATATGAGAGCGACCATGGAACTGTGTTGGCCTTGAAGGTGTCCTCGTCGTGGGGCTGAAGAATGTTGTCGGATGAGAGCAAGCTGTACAATGCGGAAAGTTGCTCCTTTGACACAGGCATTTTATGATGTTGAAATTTCGTGATCTCATCCAATGGCTTCAATGGTTCTTGATGATGGGAGTCACCAGCCAGTGGTACTCTCCAACTCCCGAATATTCCTGGTCTGACAGCTCAAGCAAGATCCGCAGTTGGTCTTAGTCTTGGACCTCTATCTTCCGTAGTCCTGACGGAGTTGGCGTGGGTGCGAGCTTTATAGTCGAGCTCTCTGGTGGGGTGGTCATGCTGGATCGTCGAGTATCTGAAAGTAATCACATGCACCTGTATAACGTCTAAATGGCTCTGGCGATTTGAATGAAATCTGACAGCTGTCAAAGAGATCTAACGAACTCGGCCTGGGTACGCTTTCTATGGGCTTAAGGTCAACTGATTGCCTGTCAAGAGTGATTGTGATGACAACGCCAGACTGCGACACCCCAGTCGGGCTGGTCAGGTGATACACATCGCTCACAGAACGACGTACGCCTCCACAACAAGACTTTAATCAAAGATGCTACTTTTAAAGGATGGGCTGCACAAAGGAGACTCGGAGCAGGGCAAAATTGGTAATATTTCTCTGACATTCTAATCATCTTCTGGAGCTATGTCCAGACCAGCCAGGGGGGTATCACATGCAATGTGGCAACGCCCTTGGAAATGCGACTCCGTCGACCCTCCACCTCCCGTATCGGCAGAGGCGCCATGCAAGCGAAACAGGAAAACAGTGCAAGGTGTGTAAATGCAAGACAAAAGCACGGAAGTACAACCAACGGAAAGACACCGACAGCCTGACCAGCAGCAGCCTCCTCCCCAGCCCAAACGGTCCCCTAGTGCTTGCTCCATCCACTCCGCTTGACCCGACCACACTCCTTGCGGCTCAGCGGCTCCTCAGGGAACACCCAGCCGCGGTTGCGCTTCGCATCGCGCTTCTCCTTGCCCTCAGGCTTGAGCATCCAGGCGTCGCGCGGCATGCAGTGCTGGCGCGTCAGCGCCGCCGGGCCGCCCACATCCAGACGCCAGCCGACCTGGCCATGTAGCGGCGTGTTCTTGGCCAGCATGTGCAGGTACCACAGCGCGAGGCCGGCGGTCATCTGGCCGCGGCCGTGGGTGGAGAGCTGCACGGGCGCGGCGAGCTCGAGCAGGCCGTAGTGCGGCAGCGAGTCGGTGCCCGCGCGCACGCACACCAGCTCAATCTCGGTGATGAGGAAGCCGTAGCGGCACGAGTGCTCGCGCATGAAGCGGTGCAGGTGCGCCAGCTCGCGCTGGTACGCGATCTTGGCGCTGCCCGACGGCTCCGAGCGCATGCCCGAGTTCCAGGCCGAGTAGGGCTTGACGAGGCCGACGACGCGGCCGCGGCCGTCGCCCATGATGGTGCGCTCGAAGTCGTTCTCGTAGTTGGACACAAAGTCGGGCTTTTGGTGGGCGGCAGGGGCCTGCGACTGGTTGCGGTGGGCGTGGATGGCCAGGTGCGAATTGCCAAGAGCGACTTTGAGGGCTGCGTTGACCTTGGTGGCATAGTGGTTGATGTAGCCGTCGTGGAGAGCGGACACACTGTCGGGATTGGCAGCGATGCGGCCGGGCTGAGCAAGGGCAGGCTCGGGGATAGGGAACTCGAGCAGGCTGGAAATGCCGGGGATTGTCTGCATCGTCTCGAGGCTAAAGTCAGACCAGGTGCGCAGGTTGCGGATATCCCACCAGAAGTGGGTGTCCTGCAAGCGGCTGGCGAGGGGGGCACGGCGCACGAGCGTCGGGGACGGGTTCGGGGCGGTAAGGTAGTCCATCAGGGTGATGGCGGTCGGGGTTTCGGCGTACGAGTCAAACATGAGCTCGACGGCAAGAGGTTGTGGCTGCGTGCGGGCCTGCGACTGTTGCTGAGACTGGGGCATGGCAGGCATGAGGGCAGGCTGAGGGCCAACATTGACAGTCTGGACGTGGGTCGAGCTGGGCACATACGAAGGTGTTGCGCTCCGGCGAGGGCAAATGTACTTTCGAATGGCAGCAGCATCGATATTGCCTCCTGAGACGGCACGAGAGTGAGACTGCGAGTAGACCGACGTTGACGATGCAGCCCGTGAGTGTGCCAGGGCCGGGCGGTGGAGCTGGGCTACGGTGGTGGCGGGGGACGTGCCGGTAGAGCTCGGGTAGTCTGCACTCCAATAAGTAGAGTCGGGAGGCGAGACGGAGCGACGCATGGACGGAAGCACGCGGTGCTCGTTGAAGCCTAGAGGGAAGCCGGTGCTGGTGTAGGAGTTCTTGTGCTTCTCCATGGAGGCTGGGTGGGAGATTGGGTCGACGACCTGGTCCTGTGAGCGGACACGAGGGAGCAGAGCAGGGCCATTGCACCGCAACGGTGACTGGGGAGGGGTGGTGATGTCCTCGACCTCGGGGGTGACGGTGTACGAGCGAGAGTCGTGGTAGTTTGAACTACGGTGGGTGCCAGCACTGCTGGGGTCAATATAATAATCCGAGCCAGTCGGAGGGGTAATGTGGCGATAGTAAGAGTCGTCGACGTAGGACATGACGGCGGTTTGTATGCGTAATAGTACTTTTTAAAATCCTGCCAGAGGATGGATGAATGGGATTATAATTAGAATGAGTGTAGTGATTGGGGAAGGAGGCCAGCTCCAAGACAGTGTATGAGACTCGTAAACAACAAAGAAAGAAGACGAAAAAGGAAAGTCGTCGCCGGGGCGTAAGCTTCAAGCTGTGAATGGTATACAGGACAGGCGAGGCAGAAATGCGGCGGAGCAGCTACTACTTATCCTTGGTAGAAGAAATTGCACGCACGACAGGCCGGGCGCTTCGCGGCGTCGGCGCAGGACAGCGCTGAGACACGATCTCATAGGCTCGCCCGCGCCCAGACGAAAAAGGCCGGGCGCGTTGGTGCACAGCGAAGGGGCTGAAACGGTGACGCCGGGCGAGAACGATGGGGCATCGGCATGGCACCAGAGCACTGGCGATTCGCTGGCGGCCAGAGCAAGTGGCCGCATAGCACAGTTTCACGGCGATTGGCGCCGGCCTGCTCGGCGGCCGTCCACTGCAGGTCCGCTGGCCCAGAGGGGAATGAGTGGGCAGACGTGCACGTTGTGTACCTAAGCGCCCGCACTACGCAGGCGGTGGGGCTGGTCGTCAGGGCTGAAGTCGGTGGGCGCGTAGAGGGATCGACGCGATGATTGGCCAGAGGCGCATCCTCGGGAGGGATGACAAAGGCTCCCGCTCCCAGAATGCCCCTGTTGGTCTTGATCGGTTGGGTCTCAGGTGCCCGTTCTTCCTGCACGACATCCGTACAGCATCATAGCGGACCGGCCGAGGCTAGCGTAGCCGCCTGCTCCACCAGGATGATCACCCGATACCCCCCCGCCGCGTGTCCCCGGGTGGTGGTGACTACTGCATGGGGTAAGGAGGCTGGCAAGGTGGGCCAGAGTAGCCATGCACGCCATGCGAAGGATCATTAGACTATGCAGCGTGCGCAATAGAGCTTGCCGACACCCTCGGATCACGATTCGTCATGCATGCCCGCACCGTCCAGTTCCTGCATGCGGCTCCTCCACTCGCTTGATCCCCCGCTGGAAGGCGGTGGAACTAGCAATCTCCCTACGCGCCCAGACCTTGGTTCGTGTTCCTAAGAATAATACCCTGTATGCTTAATAGGTCTTGTTAAGAACTACACTGGTCGCCTTCGCCCTACGTAGGCGCCCACGCTCATTACGCATGGCAGGCGATGGGCCTCGTCCACAAGCTATCTTTGCAACCAGCATCACCGATCGGACACGGCGTTACTCCTCCACTCGCTTCGCGCCCGGTGGATGTTCATGCGTCGGCTACTGATCCTTTCCCGAGTGAAATGCACCCAATTCTTTAATGATCCTCCGCCGGCCGCGATCCTTCCCCCTGGCGTTCCGCAGCTCTAATTATGTGCTTCCTCACCGGTCTTAGCTTGCCTTTGTCCTCGGGCGGCTATTCCCACCGGCCAGCAGCATCTGCCAGACATGCAATCTTGTCGTCCGTACGAGCACAGCACCAAATAATGCAAACAGTGGGAGATAATTCGTCGTGCTCTGATTTTGCATTCAGTCTCAAATGTACATCAACGTGATAAACTACTTGTTGCTAGCTCCATTGAACTCCTCGTACACATCCCACGCCTTAATCTCGCAAAGAGACGAAACTGAAGCCCATCCGGTAACGCCTTGCCGACACTGTTCAGACTCTGCAGCACGCTTCGCGAAGGCCATCCCCTCCCTGAAGTAGACCAGTATGCTTCAAACCTTGAAGTACGCCTCAAGCATCTCGGATTTCAATCATGCCACCACGCTCCAGACCGCGGCAGTATCCCTGTATGCCCACTTTCCAATCAACAGTTGACTAAGTAGTTGCTAGGGACCAATCCAGCCCGGCCCCGCTTGCCCACCACCTCTGCCTCCCACCACCCGTCATCTTGGTGGCGCAGAACAGCCACAACGTCGCCCTTGCTGAATGTCAACTCCTCCGGAATCGCCGCTTGATACATGTACATCGCCCGTGCTATGGTTTCCGTTAGCTCTCCAGCCTCATTGGCCGTAATCAAGAAGGCATGACTTACCAAAGTGCAGAATTGGTCGCCCGTCTCGTGTGTACTGTCGTCCATTCGCCATGCTCTTGCTCCGTTGTCTTCCGTCGAATCCAGGCGCCGGGCCGCCTTGGTTGCTTCCACCATACGAACTCATCGGTCTGCCACGTGGCATGCTGCCGTAGCCACCTTGTTGCGGAGGCCCGTTGTTGCTGTGGTTGTTGACAGGCGCCAGCTGCATCGCCATACTCCCGTTTCGCTCGTCGCCAGCAGACCTGCTGAACTGCGGTTGTGGAGAAGCGGATCGCCGCATGTCCATTCCTGCATGGCCCTGCTTCATCGGACTGGTTGAATTGGCGCGCGGCCGTGATTGTTGCTGGGGTTGCATCTGCTGTTGCTCGCGACCACCATCCGGGAGGTACGGGTTGGGCGAAGCGGCACGTGGAAGGTTACCCATCCCCGGCCGGGGACTAGTTGCTCGGTACGGAGATGGACTTGGGGCACGGTCTGAAGGAGATGGACCTCCACGAGTTCCGGGACGGGATTGAGGCGTGACCCGTGCCTGTGAACTCGGCTGAGACCGATCCTGGTTTTGACCGTAGCGCGAAGGGGTATTGAACATGGATTGTTTCTGTTCCGTGTACTTCTGTGTGGTCTGCTGCATCTGCTTCGATGTGAAGGCAGGTTGCGGTGCACCCAGATGATTTATGGGGCCTTGGTCGTAAGAGGGTGGCGGCGCAGCTTGCGTGCCTGACCGTGGACGGCCGCGCATCGTAGACGTTGCTGACGAGGATGCTGTACCACTTCCTTGGGGATTCTTCATCCCAGCATAGCTGTCAGCGGACATACGCACGGATGACTGCTTTCCAACGCCTTTGAGGTCCGCAAGCGCCTGCGCAATCGGGTCAAGGTCATCACCAGTGTTGGAAGACTTCTGAGGCGATCTCTTTGCATCTGGCGAAGCTACGTCAAATACGTTGTTTCCGACGTTGAGCTGGAAGCTGGCGCGCGGATCAACAGGCTCCGGGCTGACCGAACGCTTTTCTCCATAGTGACGGGAAGGTGTACCCTTGGTGGGACTTGAAGCTGCCCACGTATTCCGGTTGGAAGATTGTGGCTGCTTGAGGTCACCCTTGCTCTTCCTCTTGAAAGGACTGCGATTCTGGAAAAATCCACTCTTCTTCTTCTCCGGCTCCGCCACGCCATTGGATGATGGCTTGTACTGTTTTGTCGGAGAGCTAGACACGAGCGACGGCTCCTGACTAGAGAAAGATGTAGGGTTAGAATAATCGCTGTGCGAGTCGCGGCTGATTGGTCTCTCCCCAGGGCTCTGGACGGAGCTGAGATCTGATCCATTGATTGCTGGAGGAGGACCAAAATCTGCTGTCCCATCATGCGCGTAGTCATCCAGGGACATGACATGATAATCGTCACCGTGTCGAGAGTTCATACTCGACTGCATTGGTTGTTGACCCGACCTCCTGGGTGTCGACTCGGCGCTGGCGTGCAGCTCTCTCGACATCTCTTGAGCCAGATCTGAATGCGGATCATTGTGAGACTCAAATGTAGAAGGTTGGGGAGAAGAACTTCTGAAAGCGGGATTCATGGTCCGTTGGAACTGGGCAACAGAGTATGCACCGTCATCGGCGGACACATCTGAGGCCGCGTCATTGATGTCTCCTCGGCAGAAATTGATGAATCTGGGCGGGTCGGGAATTTCCTGACCAGTGCCAGTTGTCTTGATGAATGTACAGATATCTTTCTCGACATCGCAGTCCTCGAGCGACAGGCGGATCTTCTCGCATGCGGCGTCATCGCTGACGCAAACGGTAGAAGCAATGTTGGCAAAGCTCCAAAGGCTGCTCTTCATGAAATCGATGCGTTCTTCCTCCAAGTCTTGGAATTTCTGTACGTTGTTAATGTGATTTCTCTAGTGGTGGATATGTTCCATCGACTTACGTCGCAAGCCGCTTTCCAGTCTCTGTTCCAGCGTCCGGTGGTCTCCTCAAGGATTTTCACGGCAGCCTCGTATTCATTCTGCGACGTCGACAGCTGGATCTGTGTTTTTTCCAATTTTGCTTTGTTCTTGCGCTCTTCTTGACCCATGACCATGTGACCTTGAGCCAGGTAGCCCTTGATCTTCAAGCAATCCTGCTCGAAGCGGTCGCGCGCCTTGCTCACGGTTGTGTTCTGCTGCGTCTTGAGCTTGTGCAGCTTCTCAATGCCAGTCTGAACAATCTTGCGTCTTTCTTTCATTCCACCAGCGAAAGCTGCAAGCTGTTCATCCAGCTCTGTGCGCATCTGCTGGGCAATGTTCTGGTGTGCCTTCCCCATAGAATCAACCTCGCCTCGTACGACATCGAGGGACATGCGAAGCGTGCCAGCCTCACACGACCCAAGGGGCTTTCGTGCAAGTGCAAGCAATTTCTTTGCATAGTCCTCCTCAATTGCGGTTCGGGCGGCGTAGAAGCCCTTCAGCTCGTCGGAAGTGACCTTAGCGTGGTGCATGCGCTCAAGGAGGGGTGAGACGCCAGCGTCTTCTTTGCCCCAGAAGTTGTTTGCAACTGTCAAAGAATTAGTTTGGTGCTTCAGAATCTCAGTCTTGGAATTGCGCACATGACAGCGAAACACATGGCGGATCTGCCACGGTGCTCGGCATTGTGAGGGTTGGAATGCCAGAAGGCACGGGCTGCCGGTGTTGTCCAGGAAGTCTCAGCAGAGTCTTCAAAACTGCCGCGTACGATGCTCAAACGCAATTTAGAGATGTTCGCGCGGGACTGCGGAGGATTGAGGTACAGGCGATACAGCGTCAAGGCCATCAGTGTGGAGCGCAATGAGCCTCCGAATAACAACGCCCCGGTAACCACGGCAACCGCAACGAGCCCGCAGCGTCGTCATCAGCCAGATCCCACACGGCTGCAAAGTAAACATCAAGTAACTAGCACTTAAGGTAAGATGTTTAATTTGAGCGTCCAAGCCCGTCTGCTCAAGACTTTCTTTCTCTATTAGAAACTGCTCTCGTCACAGCTGGCCCATATTGTCGTCACACCACTTTTAGCTCTCACTGCCACTGCTACGGAATGCAGCACATAGGTCTGCATACTGCTTCGCAAGATCGCACACAGGTTTCGGCAAACCAGTGGCCTGGATCAAGCTGTTCACCTTGACTGCACCCTCTTCCTCAATCAATCGTCGCACCGTTTTCACCAGTGGTGGACAGAACTATTGCCCCGGTCAGCTTGTGCTCAGCGGATTGGGGAAACATGGTAACAGCTTTACCTCAGAATACCAGCGGTACTGCCAGCATATTTGCCGCACGACAGCACCGACAATGTCCCTGACATTTCCGTCTTTCTCCCATGACTTGCGCACCCCTTCCATAGCCTTGGTGCTGAACTTGATGCCTAGGCACTGTTGTGACGCTTCGAATGCTTCGCGCTCATAGTGAAGTCTTCGGCCAAGGTCGGCCAGCACCTCCCACTCCTCTGCTGTCTTGCGGAAGGGCACGTTTTCGCGGCGGTACTGCGCTGCCTCAGTCCGCCAGATGGTGAACATGCGCAAATCTTCATAAAGGACCATGATCAAGTTCTCCAGCCACCTCTCGCACAGTCGCTTGTGTCGGTAAGAGGTGTATTGGGTATGGGCAGGATCAGCAGGTCCTGCTTGCAACTCGTCATGCTGACCGTGCACTTCCTCCGAAGTTACCGTATGACTGGGTTTCGGAATCGCTTCGTCCTTGCTTGCACCATTAATCGCCGTTGTTGATGCATTTGAAGACGCTCCATTGACACCGTTTGTCCCTTGGGCACTTGGTGACCGGCTGTCGCCTTGTCGCTCGTGTCTATACTCCTCTTCCATCACAAAGACTTGGCTTCTCGTCTTGAGTAGCTGGTCCCATCCAATCTTCTTCACAATCTCCGTCAGAAGGATATAAGCTTTTTGGAATGTGCCCTTGAAACTGCCTGCAACAAGTTTTCGCAATGAGGGATCTACAGCTTCTGGGTCCGCATCAACTGCATTGTCCATCTCATCGCACATGGTCTCAGGCATGATGGGTAGCTGAATGCGATCAGTTGGGGGTGGGCGTGGGGCATCCTTATCTTGGTATGTGAACATAGGGCACGAATTTAGGGTCAGGAGTGCCAGGTCATAGTCCTCCAGGCTGATGTAGATCTCAGCCAACCTAGACCAGGTTCTAAACTCTGTGGGGGCAGCAACAACCGCCCTCTTTGCAATTTCAAGCGCCAAATCGCTTCGGCCTTTGGACTGGCAGAAACGGGCTTGTGTGTCCAACAGAGCCCAGTTCATCGGTAAGTGTTCAATCGATTCGTGGAGCAGCTGAACAGCTTTAACCTCCTCGTCGGCCGCCAGGTAGACCTGTGCTAGGAGAGACGCAATTTCGGGGTCCCGTGTCCTCAACTTCTCAAAGAGGTTTATGCCTGAAGCGTATCGGCCAGTTGTGTCAATGTAGTTAATCAGTCCAGCGGTGAGATGATTGGATACGTTGTTGGGGACTTGAATTTCAGGATCTGAGCCCAATTGCCAACCTGCAGTACGTTAGCACGGCTGTCTGCTTTGGGCGGCGGCCAAACTTACCCTCCCAAAACAATCTCTCGGCGGCATCAAGGAACTTGTGCTCTGCTTCTGTGCTGGTGATGGGATTGAAACGTCTACAGCCGACCACCTTGCGAACTTGCTCTCCAGTGCCGTCATCAGCATAAGAGTATGCTCGAAGGACGCTGCAGAGGTATGTCTCAAGCCACAATCTTTCTGACGCTACCCTCTTCTCTCCTCGCTCGTCGATGCAGTAGCTTTCCACGGAGCCTGGGATGGTGACTTGGACGCGCATGTCAAGGCGCGAGAAGGCATTGTAGCAACTAACACGTGTGAGTGATTGCGGTAGACTCAACACTGTGGTCGGCTCACCAGTAGGTGCCAGAGGTGACCTTGTTGGCCTTGTCATGTGGGGAGTATATCAGGGTATTGACGTATGCTGCTAAGCTAGCGGATGAGGAGGCATCGACGCCAGTGACATGATGGTAGACTCCGAACTGCAACAATGTCCAACGTTAGAGTCATGTCTGCTGCCTGTGCGCAGTCCGTTTCTGTGCCGTGGGCGCGCATACCTGTCTCTGTGGAGACTTGGTGGGTTGCTTGATGAGGTGGACCAAATCGGGCGGGCCAAGCTCGCGCAGGTTTTGCAGCGAATCTGTGCGATAGTCGACAGCTGAAAGTTCGTCCTGTTCCACCAACCTGGAATCATGCTTCGTCAGTACTCTGTTTGTTTCGCGAAGCCAATGGGTGTGTCCACGTACTCTGGAACCGCAGGTGTGATCATGCTTGGCTGTGTTGCATGCAGATGCAGGTAGGTCGAACTCCGAAAGATCTAGGGGGTTGCAGAACCTTGGAAGCACAGTTAAACAATCAACGAAGCAAACAAGAACGCGTTGAAGGAGGAAGAGTGCAAGAGTTGGGTACCACCGTGGACCCTTTGGTTGTGATTAAAGTGGACAAACTGCAGGGGTAGCGCAGTGGGTGCCTGCGGCTCTCGGGATAATCAAGAAGAGGCACCATGTCTCCTGCCACGTCCGCAGTCGACTTTACGTGATCACAAGTTACCGCGTCGTTCAAACATTCTAGTGTCTTTCTGAGAACCTGGGTTGGGAACCAACATAATACATGTTCAAATTACTTCCTGGTCGTAAAAATTTCCTTTCCTATCATAATACAGCTGAAGCATCACCACTTGATGTGTTCCGTTCTCCACACAAACTCATGGTCCAGGCCCAAAGGCTTCATCTTGAGCCTCACAAATTGCCTCCCGGGGTCCTCGATACTCCGTGACTGGATGTCCATATCGTGAATTCGTGACAATTCTGGAGGATACATCACATATGGCTCGCTTGAGATGGGCTCTTCTTCCACGCCAACGCACTTTTCTGCCACCTTCAAGACTTCTGCCGCATTCCAGAGACCCTCTCGAACAGGAGCACGCTGCATGAGGGTTATGAATTTGCGCCTCTGCACTCTATGGCGGCATTTGGTACTTGCGAAGAAGAGCGTGGACAGCAGTCCCGCATCCAGGGTGAAGCTGGGCCGTTTCGAGCTCGCCCCCTCCAGATGGCTGATGAGAGGTAGGCAGAGGTCGTGAATACGCTCAAAGGTTTCCAAGTGACTATCAAAGGCGCATTGGGTGCGCTCGGGTGCGCTGAGCATCCATACTCGAGTCATAAAGTTATGTGCCGAGAGGAGATGAGCGTATGGGAGTTCTTCATCAGACAGCGTTGTTGTAAGCACGTCCATAGCGTCAGACCAACCCTGTGACTGGGCGAGCAAGGCGCTCTGAGTAGCCCACATAATATCCTCGCTTGGGAAATATTCGTAGTCAATCATGAATGCGAAACGGAATGTTGAGTTGATGATGTTGACAGCCGACACACGGGCTTCGTTCAAGTCGTCGAAGAAGGATCGAGAAGGACCGACCTCAACATCGAGCAATTCCAGAAAAGGTCCGTGCGCGCTGGGTCCGTAATTGCTGGATCGCGGCTGGCCGTATAGGGACTGCAAGACACTCAAACGGGCGAAAAGGGGGACCAGGTTGCCCTCTAAGATGTCCGACGGGGTCAAGTTCGTTTGCAGGTGATTGCTTGGTGGAGCACTGGGTAGGCGCGAACGAATGATGTCCAGACCACCGCGGAGGTGTGTGATGGCGGAGTCCTTGTTCCCCCTGAGGAACTCCAAGCAGATGAAAAGAACGCAGGACAGGAGGGTCACCACGTGAGACTGTTCGCCGTACGTCAAGCGATGCCGTAGCAGCTGGATTGCCTTTGTGTATTGCCGTAGAGCAAAGGCATCGGAACTAGTGGGATGACTGAAGGAATTTTGGTCCTCAAGCAGCGGCACGCCGACAGTCTCGCAGCGCTCGTGGAAGGCACTCAGGGCGACCATGGCATGCGTAATGGCTGGCTCTGAATCGCTGACCTGCACCAGCAGGCTCGTCCATGCACCCGAGTCATGGCAGCCACAAAGAGTTGGCAGTGTGCGGTACTGAAAATACTCGAGCGAGCGAAATTCCAAGTTTGTCTTGTGCTGAGGGACAGGTCTGGGAGGGCTCTGAGGTACACGGAAGACGATCAGAGCATCATGCCCGCTCCTCTCCTGGGTCGGATCAAAATGCACTTCATAGCCATCGCACTTACGGCCGGTGGAGACGCATCGTCTGCATGCCGGCTTTTGCTCGTCACACTTTACTCTTCGAATCCTGCACGCAGATTAGCGGGATTGCGCGTCTGTTGTTGGCACAAGCGGGGCAGGGCGACTGACTTGCAGGTCACACATCCGGTGCGGGTCTTCTTATGATGGCGGCGCTTGCTGGGGGCAGGAGCATTGCGACTATCGTCAGTAACTCCATCAGGACCGGACACCATGCTCAAGAGCAAAAGCCGTTGCGGCGCATGCCACTCCGCTTCCAAATCAGGCAGAGGCTTCCGGGTTCCTTGCAGTCTGAGTCAGATTATTGGCCCTCGGACAGAACGACGCGGCGGATCTGTGGCTGCAGAGCGCTAGTCGCCGACCCTGCGACCACTTTTGGAGATCTTTGCGAGTATGTGAGGGTTATTGCATGAGATATTTGCACCTCGAGGGCAGTCGTGCTAGGGACAGCGCGTGAAATTGAAGGGCATTTTAGTTGGCTGGCTCGTATCAGGGCAGCAAATTCGTCGTGCTTACATATCTCCCGCATGCCTTCGGACTCGTCGCTCTCCTTCGGACTCGTCGCTCTGCACGGCTCCAGACCTCCGAGCGGCGTCGGTCAAAAGATCTTCACAAGGTGTGCCGCGATGCCACGGCGCCTGCCGCAGGGCTGCAGTCCCCTTTGACCACCAGAAACCTGATTCTACTTCTTCTCGTCTTCTCGCACTCTGGCATGAGAGGCTCCTCTGCTGGGGCTCAGGCGTTGTCAGCAGAATCAGGGTTGCTGCTGCCCGTCGTAAAGTCTAATGCCCGGACACGGTCCTCCGAGCTGGCACAGCCACTCACCGCGTATCTGGTGAAAAACAGCAGAAGTTATTTTCGTGCAAGTGCAAGGATGACTTCCATCGGGCGGCTGTCAAAATGTGGCCCGTAGTACACGTCAGCGCCTGGTAGTAGGCTTCATGATTGTTTGCATTGAGACAAAATAAGCTGGAAGCCGTGCTCTTGTTGATCATGGTTCTCTTGTCATCTCCATTCTCTTGACCACTCAACCTGGCCCCAGCTATGTCGAGGTCATCCAGTTGCAATCCTTCGATTCAGCAGTCTCTTTGTACGCTGGAGACGTGCTGCATCGAGACGCAAGGATGGCTTGACTATCTACCAAACTTGGCAGGAAACTCGTTGTTCCTTGCCATTTTTGGCGTCCTGCTTCTCGTCCACGTAGGACTGGGAATCAGATGGAGAACGTGGGGATTCGCCATCGGTATGGTGTGCGGTGCGATCCTAGAGATCATCGGGTACGCGGGCAGGCTGGCCTTGCACCAGAACAGTGAGCCTCACAGTTGAGAACAGACTGGCGCACAAGCTGACCTCAATGACAAGTCTTTGACAAAAACAATTTTATCATTTACCTCGTGTGCCTGACCATCGGGCCGGCATTTGTCACAGCAGCCATCTACCTATGCCTTGCGCGTCTCGTGCAGGTGTATGGTGTGCACTTCTCGCGCATCCGACCCGCCATGTACAGCATCGTCTTCGTGACCTGCGACATTATCTCGTTGATTCTGCAGGCAGCCGGTGGAGCAATCGCCTCGGTTGGTGAGACAGACGCGACGGTGCAGACAGGAACGGACATCATGGTGGCAGGTCTCTCCTTCCAAGTAGCCTCGCTGGCTTTGTTCATGGTCACTTGTGTTGATCTTGCCTGGCGCGTGAAGAAGGGCACGCAAGGGACACGAAACGAGAATTTTACCGAGCTGACGTCGACGCGCAAATTCAAATTGTTCCTGTGGGGTAAGCATCGCGAGCTACTACGAGGATTGTGGTGGTGGCTAACACATCACAGCACTTGGCCTTGCGACTATTACCGTCTTCGTACGGTGCATCTTCCGAGTGGCCGAGTTGCAGGGCGGATTCGACAGCGACATTGCAAACGATGAAGTGGCCTTCATGGTGCTTGAAGGACCGATGATGATCATTGCCGTTGCCGTTCTAGCTGTCTTACACCCGGGCTTCTGCTTCGGTGGCAGATGGGCGGAAGCCAACTTTAGCTTCGGCGAGAAGACGACAAAAAAGAATTCAGTAGGGCTTGCAATGGCGAAAGAGCCGTTGGACGAAAGCCAGAACGTGTCACGGATTGGTGTGGTCTGAGGCTAATGCATCGCAAGAGACAGCAGTACACAGATTGTTGTATGGAGGCGCACCTGGCGTTCAGAGGCGGTCGGTCGAAGCGTGCTTGACATTCCGCCACATCCAGTCCTATCACCGGAAGCTATCGATAGAAAAAGCAAATAGAGTGGACATTGTGACACAGAGTTCGCTGTGCTGAAATTGCGAGACGCAGTCGCTGGACCGGTGTGGGCAGTGATGTGACTCGGGGCCAGATGGGGGCCGCCATCATCACTCATTGGCCCGCGCATCTCGCCTCAAGCCGCGTCAACGTGCCGCATTGCAGGAGAGGCATGTCTCACCGACTTCGGCGGCCTGCACGCGCCTACCTCCCTGCCGAAGCGAATCTCGTGGCCGCGCACACGTGAACTCGTGACAGCGGCCACTGCGGGCAGCGCCCCCCCAGGCCGTCCCGTGGTTCATCTTATCTTTTGCATCAGCTCTCCCTCTGCCGCCTGCATTTACCCCACAGCTCTGTTCAGTCGCGTTCCTCGTATTCTCTGTTCTCACCCCTGATTTTAACGCGGTGGGTCTGTGGTGCAAAGAAGCAAGGGCCGCGCACACTCGTCATTCACTACGCGACGCTGGCCCGCAGTGTGCGTCTGTTTTCCGACTGACTCACCCAACCCCTGCAGTCGCCCACCAGCCTCGTCGCGTGCTCCCTGGAAGCTGCTTTGGCGGAAGCGCTTTGCAGCGGCAATACGCTCAGGGACGTGCAGGCGATGGACAGGTAGGGTGAAGACATGTCCAAGGTGCCGTTGCTACGAACGCACAGCCCTGGAATCTACGGAGCTGCTGGGGCGCAGAGCGAGCTGCCGGCGAATAGTCGCGGCAACCCTGCTTCTGCTGACACCACCCTGCGCTCCTCTCCTGCCACAATCCCCGAACCCAAGAGTCCGGCCGTGTCGACCAGGAGCGAACCCACCACCAGACATGCAGACAGCGCTTCCACCCTGAGACACCGCCCGTCTACCATCTTCTCCGAGACCAAGGCCAATGTCAGCGCCGGCTACCAAGCAGGCGGCTTGGAGGGTCTCTTCATGCCTTCCACTGGCATGCCCGGCGAGGTCGGCATGGAGACAATCAAGTCCCAGTCCAGCAACGACTCTTTAAGATCTTCTGCCGCTCGCCGCTTACTTCATGAGGCGGATGACGAACACCCAATAGAGGATGGCGATGTGCTCGACAGTACTGAGGAACTGACCTCTGTCAAGTCTCGCTCCTCCGAGGGCCCGGTCGACAACTCCCCTTACCCTCAGGTCCGCGCATCCGTCTCCGCCACCGACGACCTCTCCCTATCCATAAACACCCCTCGCATGTGGACCTTGTCTATTGCATTTGCCATCCTCGGCTCCGCCACGAACTTGTTTTTCTCTCTTCGTTATCCTAGCGTCAGCATCACTCCCGTAATTGCCCTTCTTCTGGTGCATCCTCTTGGCCTCTTGTGGGATCGCCTCCTCAAGCGGTCCACCGACCCAAAGGAAACTTTTGTGCTTGGTGAGCTGGCAACCTGCGACGTCGACGACGACGACCGGCCCGCCAGCCAGCAGTCTGCGGACTGGTCCCCGCACGACGGTGCTTCATTCTCCTCGGCCTTTTCACGTCGTACGCGCCTCCGTCTCTGGTTGGCTCAAGGTCGATGGAACGAAAAGGAGCACGCATGTGTCTACATCAGTAGCAATGTCTCATTTGGTTTTGCGTTTGCGACTGATGTGAGTAAAACGTTTCTTCTGGCTTGCTCGAAACTCTTTGCTAATCGACCTAGGTCATTGTTGAACAGACCAAATTCTATCTCCAGGACGTGACCATCACTTATCAATTGCTGTTGATAATCTCTACCCAAGTACTTGGATATGCGATTGCTGGTCTGACACGTCGCTATCTCGTGCGTCCGGGTGGCATGATCTGGCCGGCAACTCTAATATCCACTGCCATGTTTTCCACGTTGCACAAGAACGAGAATCGTCCGGCTAACGGATGGCGCATGTCGCGCTGGAAGTTCTTCGTCATTGTCTTCACCGGCGCCTTCATCTGGTACTTTGTTCCTGGCCTCCTCATGCCCGCGTTGAGCTACTTCAACCCGGTCACGTGGTTCGCTCCTGACAACGTCCCAGTTGCGAATCTCTTCGGTGTGTCTTCGGGGCTCGGCATGCTGCCCATCACTTTCGACTGGTCTCAGATAGCATACACGGGATCACCACTCGTCGTTCCATTCTGGGCGGCGATGAATGTCGCCGGCGGTCTGATTTCCGTCATGTGGATTGCGGCTCCAATCATGTACTTCATGAATACGCTCTACAGCTCATATATGCCAATCCTGTCCGCCTCTGTTTTTGACAATAAAGGCAGACCCTACGATGTCAGCCGGATTTTGACCAACGACTTTCTTTTCGACAGTGAAGCGTACAAGAACTACAGTCAGGTTTTCCTTCCTATCACCTACGTGCTCAGCTACGCCGCGCAATTCGCATCCATAACGGCGCTACTTGTCCACACAGGCTTATGGCACGGCAAGGACATTGCCACTCAGTGGCGGCGCTCCCTTGCCGAAGCTCGCTCAGAGCCCAGCACCTCATACAAGCGGCTTCCCAACGATGGTCCATCACCTGGCGTTTCGCGGAGGCCGACTCGAGCCTCGCTCGAAGCATCGACTGGTGATCTCGAAGCCATGATGAACGTCGAGGATGTCCACAACCGCCTCATGCGGCGTTACGACGACGTGCCCTATACTTGGTACCTGATTGTAGGCGTAGCAATGCTCGCCATTGGCATCTTCACCGTCGAGTACTACCCTGTACACCTGCCATGGTACGGGTTGCTGCTCGCTGTCGCCATCTGCTGCATCCTCTTCATCCCCATTGGCATCGTCATGGCCATCACCGCGCAGCAATCGTCCATATACCTCGTCTGTCAGCTCGTCTGCGGCATCCTCTTCCCCGGGCGGCCTGTGGCCAACATGGTCTTCGTTGTCTACGGCTACATCACCTCGACGCAAGGCCTCAAATTTTCCGCCGATCTAAAGCTCGGGCACTACATGAAGATCCCACCGCGCATCCTTTTCTCTGTGCAGATCATCGCGACCCTCGTCGCCTCGTGCACCCAGATCGGCGTGCTCAACTGGATGCTCACCCACATCACCGGCATCTGCACACCCTACGCCGTCAACGGCTTCTCCTGCCCCCTCGCCAAGGTGCACTTCAACGGCAGCATCCTCTGGGGCGTCCTGGGCCCCGCACGCTTCCTAGGCCCCAGCGGCATGTACCGCGCGCTGCTGTGGGCCTTCCCCGTCGGCGTCGTTGCGCCCATCGTCCCTTGGTTGCTGGCGCGCCGCCCGCGCGCCGCCCGCGCCTGGCGCAAGGTCAACCTGCCCATCATTCTTGGTTCGCTGTCCTGGATTCCGCCCGCGACGGGGCTCAACTTCTCCGTCTGGGCGCTTGTGTGCTTCGCCTTCAACTACGTCGTGCGCAACCGCCACGAGGCCTGGTGGCGCAAGTACAACATGACGCTGAGCGCTGCGCTCGACGCCGGTGTCGCGTTCGGCGTCGCCGTTGTCTTCTTCGCGCTGGTATATCCAGGCCTAGTGGATGGGTTCTCGTGGTGGGGTACCGAGGTGTACAAGCAGGGCTGCGACTGGCGCGCATGTCCATTGAAGCGTGTCGACGAGGGAGAGATCTTTGGGCCGGGGCAGTGGTGATGGTGGAGACTGCATCGCTCGGGCTTTGGCCGACGCTGGGTATTGCGTTAACGACACATTACGGGACTCTTTTGGAATAGATGAACTTCATGATAGCATTAGGGTTACGCATTATTGGTTCTATTGGATTATTCTTGGTTTTTAGCATTCGCTCTCAGATTGTCATTCACTGTGATGTGTGTTGCTTGTGCTGTGTGTATACGGCTCATCCTCTCATTTTCGCCCTCGCGACCGGTGGATGCCTACCTTTTGTGCGTCTTCTTTGAGGATCGCGGCCAACCAAAACCTCGCGGCCAACCAAGAACTTGTTAGAAGCCAATGATTCTAGAATAGACGCCAGTGCTGCTCTTGATATATATGCCCAGAAGGAGGCGGGGGAAGCCCCGAGGAGTCAGGAGAGCCAATATCTCAAGCACAGGTTCCGTGTTCAACATATCGACACCATCTTAGCCAACGGAGGGCGCGTTCGACACTGGAAGGCTCCTATCCGCGGGCTTCCCAACGAAAAATCTACTGGGCTGGCCTAGTCCCACCTCGCCCTTGGCAATGGTCACAGTATCCCCATTCTCTGGATCAGGCTTGGCCTCCTCGTCTTCTTTCGGTGGCATGACCGAGATAACAGGTTCCATCAGGTCTCCATCCATTGGTTCCTGTCCCCTGCCCACGGCCTGCAGGATGCGCCATGCGCGGCGGAACTCATCACGTATGGCCACGATGCCCGGATGGGTCACTGTGCGTGCAACATTGTGCGAAGTCTCAAAGGGATCTTCAATGGCGAAGAGGTAGCGGTTGCGTACCTCGCGGGCGCCGGGAGGGAGGGTTTCAGGGGCAGTGGCAGTGGCAGGGGCAGTGGCCGGGGTGGTACCGACTACAGGTACTGAGGTTGATGGCTGTGGCTGAATGGCTCCATTTCTGCTTTGACCAACAACCGGATCGTTGACCGGGTCTAACAAACCTGGTGTCAAGACCGGTTGTGGAGCAGGCGGAGCATTATGACCTGCAGCTGATGTGGTGGTAGTGCTACCATCGGCGTGTTGAACAGTCGTTGTCGCACCAGTCCAACCCTTGGCTGCTTTTGTCAAGACGCCAGACGGTGAGCGTAAGCTGAGGACTTGTTGGGTCCATTGAAATCCGCCACGCGGGACATTTGGGCCCTGTTGTGCATAATAATGGAAGAAACCACGCAGTAATGCACCGAGAGGTTCGCGGTTGTGCGTGAGCATTTGACGCCCTGCAAGGCTTATAATCTCTTGCTCAGCATTCCAGAAACGAACATCGAAGCCTTGACAGACTTGAGTCGGATCATCGGGGTCTGGCGGAGCAGGAGCGCCTGAGGCGAGGCCTCTTATGCGGTGAAGTTGCAGGTTTGGGCAAACGGGAGGATGGGCGACGTTGACAAGGTAATGTAGCACCATGAGAACGTAGCCGTAGGAAGACAAAGTACCGTTATAGCCTGAATTGATCTTGCGGCGAGATGCCCAGCCTTTAACAAAGAGAACAAACAGACGAACCCGAACATCTGTGTGCGAGTAGCACCGTAAGAGGGCGGTGTTGTGAACTCCTAGATGGTTTTCGTAGTTGATATCGCATTGAATACCAACCCCAGACTTGGGGAAGTCTAGAGGACCCAGGCGCTTCTCACGGTACCAAGGCCTCTCCTTGCGTGGTTGGCGGGACTTGGCTTGATCAACATCACCTTTAGTGTCGCTTTGCTCGTGACTGGGAAGAGAAGGATTTGGCAGATCTGAAATTGATTAGGACCGCTTGAAAGACAGTTGGCTCATCGGCCTCCATACTTATCTTCCCACTCTGGATTTCAGATGCATCTGGTTGACTAGGAGTGGCAGGTTCAATTGGCCCATCTACAGTCACCCGAGACGTCTCTGGGGCCTCCACGGCGTTGTTCTGACCCCCTACTTTGGCCTCCTTCGATTCTTTCGTGGGTTTCTGTTTCTCGATCGCACGGCCATCGTCGTGCGCCTCGCGTTCTTCCATAGACATGTCGTCCCATTTATCACGATCTTCGCGAAGTGCTGCTAGGATTTCAGGTGTTGGCAACTCGCAAATTTTGATGATTGGAACACGAGTGCGTGAAAGCACACGAGCACCGATACCCATGTCGAGAAGAGTTCTCTGAAAAACGCGAAAGATGTCTGGATGCTCTGTAGTTGCATGTAAGGCAAGATCCATGTCGGAACCAGGCATGGCAAATCCAGAACTCAGGCTTCCGAACGGCTGAAGCGCGATATCTGTCTGTTCACCAGGATAAGCCTCAGCAACAGCACGCTGCAAAAGGTCTTGCAGGAATTGTCTGAAGCGATCTTTTACATGAAACTCTTCTTGGGACATTTCAAAGCCAGGTAGATGGACTCGTGCAACATCTTCGAGAAAGTGACTTTGCGCCTGAAAATTGTCGGGTTGCAGAGGAACAAATTTAGAAGATGAGGCGCGAGGCCTACTTGCCATGTGCGTGCCACGTTGGTGTGACTGCGGCTGATGCTGAGGCTGTCCAGGATTTCTCTGCATGGGACGAGGAGCTTGGGAGCCTGTATGACCCCTCCACTGAACGTTATCCCGGGACGCATTTTGAGAATGGGCACCTCGTTGATGTCCACGAGCGTGCGACTGCGACTGCATGCCTCTGTGCTGGCCACGCTGATTTGGAGAGTCGTACGATGGCTGGTGTCCGTGCTTTGCTCTTGCGCGTCCTGGCGTGAAGGGACCATCTTGACCACGAGACACTTGGGCAGAGTGGGAGTGGTGATGACTAGCTCCTCTTGGGGTCGATGGCTGAGACGCCTGAGCAGGAGATGACTGGCCGTTGCCCAAGATCATAGACCGAAGCTTAGTCTCTAGCTGATCGCTTCCGTTCGGAGCAGCCATTGCGATACAAGGAGCTCGAAAAGAAGAGCCGCAAATCAAGGACAATCCATTGAAGACGCAAGGCAGGAATAGGATGCCTGGAGAAAGCAATCAGTCTCGTCTTGAAATGCAACTATCAGTATTGTTTGCCGACAATAGTCCCGTGATTTCTCAATACGAACAATGGGGAAAGATTCTGCTGACTCAGCGGTCTGCCAAGCCGTCCCTGGTCTCGTTCAAGGCGCCGACGCAAGCGGAACAACCTGAAAGACACCCGCGTACCCAGTCTGCCACAGTCTTTTCCTGAGAAGGCTGCTTTGTTGTGTGTCACTCTCCAAATACGCCCTGTTGATCCGGCTACGCTGCTGGCCACCCCCGTTCCGCATGGGTCGATAAAGTCTACACTCTGCGCGCGAGGCTCCTCTCGCTGCCATCTCCCCACACCCTCCCCACCCTTCCACCTCTCCCGACCGCTTTCCTCCATCCCCAACAGCAAGCATGAGCTCTGCTGGTAACTCCCCCGCCGGTGGCCCTAGTGGCGCCGCTGTTCCCGCCTTTCTTCGCCGCAAACAGCAGGCTTCGAACCCACTGGTGAAGAGGAAACCTGCCGCCACAGGTGCTCTCCGGACCAGCACAAACGGCGTTCATGCGCCTGCTCCACCATCGACAAACGGCGCCTCCAAGCTCAAGCCTCAAACTCAGATTCCAACCTCTCAAGCTCCCGCCGAACCGTGCGAGCGCATCCCAATCGTCACGACCAAGCGGCAGCTGATTGAGGGCATGCGGCACCACGTTATTCGCTTTGTTCCCAACTCAAGCCAGAGGATTCAGCAGGTCGATCCTACTGCCGAAGCTCAGTTTCAACGACCTCTGCGCCTCCACCGTCGGGATCCACGAAAGACTGCATTAGGCAACTGGGAGCAGGAGGGAACGATCACGGACGATGGGCAGCAGCCCATGGACGACAAGGAGCGCGAGAAGCTAAGGATATTGAAGGAGGTACGACAGGCAGAACGCGAGGCCATCCAGGCCCAGATCGCTCCAAACGCAGCCAAAGTCAAGAAGGACAGGTTCAAGCACAAGACGGAGCAGGTCTTTCAAAAGGCCGAGACAAAGCAACATGGCGTTGACATGCGCTACCAAGAGACCATACCCTGGCATATTGAGGACTTCGAAGACAAGAATGTCTGGCAAGGCCAGTACGAAGAACCACTTTCGAACCAACATGTCATGTTCCTCCCCGACACCAACCCAGATGGACAGAAGATCTTCCGCATGGTGCCTGTCGAAAAGTGGTACAAGTTTGCTCCGAAAAATCTCTACCAAACGCTCACTATCGAAGAGGCAGAACGACGCATGGCCAACGCGGGCAGGCCCTCTCGCTGGTTCATGGAGACTCAGAAGGCACAAAGAGAGCGCGAGGCTGCGGCCCCACGCATGTCTGACCGCATGTACACAAGGAGAGGAAAGCGTACGGAGAAGGCGGCGGCCAAGGGTGAGGACGATGAGGACATGTTCGGCGGCTCAGAGGGAGAGGAGGGCGCCGACGAGATGGACTTTGACCACGATGAAGAATTCCAGGACGACGACGAGAATGCTCTGTTCGAGGGCGACGACGAGGATGCCAAGGAGGCTGAGGCTAAGATCAAACGTGAACGGAACGAAGCCAATATCTTTGACGTGAAGGAACAAAAAGACTGGGATGCAGAGGAAGCAGCAGAGAAGGAGAGGCTGAAGAAGCAGAAGAAAGATGAGAGAAAAACTAAGAAAGCTCTGGTCAAGGGTGAGAAGAACTACATTTACGAGGATGACTCGGACAAGGACGAATATGCATCAGAGGTATGCCATCCATCCACCACGTGTTAGTGTAGGGCAGATCACTAACCTTGTGCACAGACCTCAGAAGACAGCGAAGAGGAGAGGATCAAGCAGGAAGAGGACGAGCGTAAGAGGCAGGAAGAAGAAGCAGGCAAGGTTAAGGAAGAGGGTAAGCTAGGGGAGAAGCCGACGACTACCCCGCCTAAGGGCAACACGCCGTCGGGACGATTAGAGAAGAAAGACCCGTTGCGCAACAAGTCGTTGAAGCGGCCCGGCTCCCCGAACCTGTCGGAAACGAGCGGCAACGAGTCCTCGAGCACGCGCAAGAAGATGAAGAAGAAGCATCCGCAAAAGTCTGGCCTCTCAAGCGGCTCAACCCTATCGCGTGCCACTTCACCCAGTGGGTCGGCGTCTCCACGCTCGGGACTCAATGGTGTCGCTCGTCCTGGCGGTGCCGGTTCGGGCAGCGAAGGCGAGGGTAGCGACAATGCGCCATTGAAGAAGCAACTGAAGCTGAAACTGAAGCCGAGCGGTTCACAAGCAGCGTCGCCGGTTGGATCGCGGGCTGGAAGTCCCGCTGCCGCTACGAGTCCGACAGCCAAGAAGGAGCCCGTCCTGCCCACTGCTGAAGAATTGATCAACGTCGTACCTCCAGAAGGACTCATCCCATCGATGCTGCTCAAGATCTTCAAGTCGGCAAAAGGACATCCGGGGCTCGGAAAGTTCATCAAGACGCACCTGCGGACGGAGCAGAGGAAGACGGCCGACGGCAAGACAGAGATGTGGTTGTTCAGGAAGGGAGAGTCCCCCAGACCGCCTGCTTGAAGCGTTGGTTAGTGGACGTATTAAGCATGGTACAGGAGGCGACCAGGAGTCTAGCCAACGTGGTTTGCGAGGGAGCCACTTTTCCAATTCATGGAGGGCATTGTTTTACTAGTCAATCGCTTAATCTAGCATACTCTAGTTGTCCAAAATTCTTCCATAGAGCGAGAACATACAACAGACGTACAGACAAGAACGCTTTGGTCCGTGGTTTTGGGCGGGTGGTGATGCAATAATCAAGCCGCGAACACCTCGGCAGTCGTCGTAGTCGCTGCGGAGGAGCTACTGCCGAGTCCCAGGTGCTCTCTGCTCCTCTTTCCTACACTACACCTGTTGCTTTCCTCGGTGAATACAAAGTCGAAAGCAAGTCCTAGCTATTCACAATGTCGACACCCGGCGCCGGTTTCGAGTACCCTTCGCAGGAAGTGTCCTGGACCGAGCGTGACGTCCTACTTTTCGCCAACTCGATTGGCTGCACCGTCTCGGAGCTGCATTACCTGTACGAACTGCACCCTGCATTTGCGACCTTCCCCACCTACGCCATCATCCTCCCATTCAAGGGCACCGAAGCCTCCGTGATCGACTTCTACGCCAAGAGCAACGCAACGCCGATCCCCGGCGTCCCCAAGCTCGACTCACGCCGTGTCGTCGACGGCCAGCGCCAGATCACCTTCCACAAGGCGCTGCCCACGACGTCCGCCGGCCGGCGCTTCGAGATCCGCAGCAAGGTGCTCGGCGTGTACGACAAGGGCAAGCCCGGCACCGTCGTCGAGACGCAGCAGCAGCTCGTCGACGCCGCCTCAGGCACCGTCTACACCACCGCCGTCGGCTCCGGCTTCTACACCGGCCAGGGCGGCTGGGGCGGGCCCAAGGGCGACAAGGCGCCCTCCTACAACCCGCCCGCCGACCGCAAGCCCGACGCCATCGCCGCGACGCAGACTTCCGCCGAGACGGCGCACCTGTACCGCCTGAACGGCGACTACAACCCGCTGCACGCGACGCCCGAGCCCGGCGCGAAGATGGGCTTCGGCGGCGCCATCATGCACGGCCTGTACAGCTGGAACACCGCGGCCCACGCCGTGCTCCAGGAGGTCGGCGGCAGCAAGCCGGAGAACTTGCGCGAGTTCCAGGCGCGCTTCGCCAGCCCCGTCAAGCCGGGCGACAAGCTCGTCACGCAGATCTGGCGCATGGGTAACAAGGACGCCGAGGGCTTCGAGGAGGTGCGCTTCGTGACCAGCGTCGAGGGCGGCAAGGTGTGCCTGAGCAATGGCCGTGCGCTGGTCAGGATCGCGGAGAAGTCAAAGCTGTAGCGGGTTATGCATATGTAGTGGATGATGAATGTTTTACGAATGCTACATGCTCAAACCTCGGCCTTGCTCCCTACTGTGTACACGATGCTGCCCCGCCCGGGCTTCGTCACCACAATGGCCTGCTCGAGCTCCTCGCGCGTCATGTCCGGGTGCCGCTTGCCGTAGTACTCCTTCTCCCACGCGACCTTGACGGCGTCCACCTTGTCCTCGGGCACGAGGTGCACCGAGCACCCGCCCCAGCCCGCGCCCGTCAGTCTGCTCCCGAAGCCGCCGTGACGCAGCGCAATCTCGCACAGCTCGTCGAGCTCGGGGCACGAGCACTCGTACTGCTCGCGGCACGACTCCTGCGTGGCGTTGACGATGGCCGCCAGCGCGTCGATCGTGGCGTCGGCGTCGACCGCGCCCGACTCGCACTGCCGCAGCGCCTCCATGAACTCCTGCACGCGCAGCGCCTCGCTGAAGACGTGCAGCGCGCGCTGGCGCAGCTTGAAGCGCTCTGCGCGTACGGGCACCTTGGTAGTGAAGCGCGCATTGATCTCGTCGACGCTGAGGCCGAGCAGCTGGGCGATATCCTCGCGCGTGTAGCCTTCTTCTTGGATGAGATAGTCGTGCGTCAGTTGCACGAGTTTCTCGAGCTGCAGCTTGAAGGTCGCGCCGTCGACCTCTGTGTTGTCGGTGATGTTCTCCTTGTCTTCGAAGTATGTGTCGTGGAAGCCGCGCAGGCTGAGGCCGAGGGGACCGCCGTCCTCGGGGAGGGGCTTGCTGAGGTTGAAGATTTTGGCCAGGACGAGCGCCGCTAGTGTACATTCGACGACGCGCAGGTTGTAGCAGACGGGAGCGGTGACGTGCTTGTCTGCGGCGACCAGAGATTGGGCGATGAGAAAAACGAGGGAGCGGCCGGGAGTCTTGGTTGTGGGGAAGGCGACATTGGTGGCGGAGAGGGTGGGCTTGAAGGTGATGAGCATGCCGCTATCTTTGAGGGCGAAAACTGATGCTGACTGGTCGAGACTGTGTGTCGTCAGTATACTAAGATAGAAAGGAGAAAACAGGCATCTCACCCTCCAGAGTTTACGCCTACACTCCTTTCGCTAACGATGGCGCATTCTACCAGTTCCTTCTTATCAATGTTCTCTTCGCCGTTGGCTTTCATGACAGCCAACGCGCTTGCACATACGAAAGCAGCGCTGGAGCTCAGTCCACCGCCTGCAGGAACGGTGCCATCGACCAGAATGTCCATGCTCACGTGCCTGAAGTCTTGACCTCTTTTCTGCCGCAGGACACCGCTGGCCCCCTTCAGACCCGCTCTAAAGTAATTGCTCCATTCCAGCTCCGAGGCATCAATGGGTATGTCGCCCTCGAGTGGAACTTCGAACTCTCGATTTGGGAACTTCTTGCTGTTCACATTGGCAATGCGGATCTTAGCAGGGGTGCCGGTGGGCGGTGTTGAGATGGAAACGGCTTGGAGGACGTCGGCGGTAATGGCCATGGGCAGACATTCGTACAGTGAATAGTCTACGTGCTGTTTGAGAGGATTAAGCGTAAGTTGCGTTGAGGAAAGCGTTACAGAGGCGGACGGACCTCTCCAACAATATTGACTCGGCCAGGGCTTCTGCTAACAAAATCTGGCTTTGTCCCATACGACTTCTCGAATTGCGCCAGCAGTGCATTCCACCGCTTTTGCTGGGTGGGGGCGGCATCGGACGTGTATATATCGGAGAAGACAGAGGTCGCAGGGACTGTCGTGCTGTCAGCCATGACTGTAGGTCGATGCAGAATGTGATTCAATGGCTGTATGCCGAGTTTTGGCGGGGCAAAGTGGGGGGGAGCTTTCATTGCATTTTGGTGACGTAGGGGCGGCGCCAAGATGAGGCTCCGCTGTCAAAGCGCCCGCTATGCCGGCAGTGTTTCAGCCGGCTTTCCGCATCGAGGTCATGGTCAACGGGAGGCTCAGAGAGGTACGAGTC